>CAWUFW010003330.1:1392500-1856538 GCA_963921515.1 Calotriton arnoldi
TAGTTGGTCATTTCACTCGTACAAAACCAGAGAAATTAGGCCGTTATAGTTAGTTTAGCTAACTAGAACTCGCGCCCCCACAATGCACTGCTGATGTCACATATTACATCATTCATGACATGGTCAGTGACATCACTGATATCTCAAATGACATCACTGATGACGTCATCCAGTGACTGTGTGCTTCTATAAAGTTTAAATGTTATATACCAAGGTGTATTGAAGAATGAGTGGGTGTATAAGTGTCTGGATGGATGATTTAGTAGGTGCGTGACTGACTGTATAAGTGAGTGATTTAAATGTGTCTTACTGAATGCATGGGTTAGTGACTAAACTGTGTGAATGTCTGTGTTGTGTAAGCTGCTGCATGGGTTGGTGAGTAGCTACATGAGTGTCTATATGGGTTATTGATTGGTTGCTTGAGTATTTGTATAGGTGCCTGAGTGTCTGTCTGGGTGAGTGAGTGTGCGTATGGCTGTGTTGGTGAGTGAATGGATGTCTCAGTGGTATGTGTGAGTAACTACATATGTGAAAGGCAGTATATGTGTGTTGGAGTCTATAAATGACTATATGTGAGAGAGTGATTGTGAGATTGGCTGTATGAATGAGTGTGTGCTTGTCAGTGATTGTATAAGAGTAAGTATGTGTTAGTATCTGTATGAATAGGTGAGGTGGTGTGTGTGTATAACTGTGTAGGTGAGTAAATGGGCGTGTGATTGATTCTTTACATGACTGACTAGGTGTGTGAGTAACTCTATGGGTGAGTGGCGGTGTGTGAGTCTGTATAGGTGTATGAGTGCATATATCTGAAAGACACGTTAGTGACAGATTCCTTACCTTAGAATATCCCCAGGCGTCAGGCTGGATCCGGAAAGTTTTTGCGTAGCCGTACCCTTGCGCGTCGGTGTGCGGCTCCGCGTCCGTCGTCGGCGTCGTGATCGCCGGGATGACGTCGCGGGCAGTACTTAGACGCCGCCCCTGCGCGCTGACGTCAGTTCTTTTTTCGCGCCAGTAAGCGCAGATCCGGGAAGAGCAGTGCCCTAGTCAATTTTTGACTAACTTTTTTTTGTGAACTTTTTCACTGTTTCTTCATCGAGTCTTCACGACTCCTAGGTGTCGTAGGGATGCCCGGCTTCAAGCCATGCGGAGCCTGTGGTCGCATGATGTCGATCACGGACCCGCATCTCGAGTGTCTCTTCCGTCTCGGCCGAGACCACGACACGAAGTCGTGTCCTGACTGCCAGAAGCTTCATCCGAAGGCTTTGCGAGAGCGGTCTCGAAAGCTACTCAAGGTCCGGCAGTCGGCTCCGCGCCGCACCAAGCCCCGGTCCCGGGAGAGGTCGAGGGGCCGGTCGCGGAGTCCCCGCTGGTCGTCGGAGTCCAAGTCTTCGCGCTCCTCGGGTAAGTCGAAGCACAAAAAGTCTAAGAAGCATCATCGCTCGAAGACTTCGCCTCGCCGGTCTCGCGACTCGGCTGAGGCCCCAGTCTGCACCGTCCCCGCGGCCCCGGACATGCCTGTAGAGCCGCCCCCGCATTACCCGTCCTTTCCGGGTTCGGGGGCGACTCCGGCCGAAATACAGGAATTCCTGTCGGCCATGGCCCGCCTCTTCGGGCCTTCAGGTCCCTCCGGTGCGCCTTCGGGCCCCGCGGGCCCTGATGGGGTTGCCCCGGCGCCGCCGTCGACTCCGGTCCCGTCGTCGCCTGTCCCACCAGCCTTCATCCCGGCCTCGGCTCTGGCCCCGGCCTCGATCCCGGCTCCGGTGGTACCGCAACCCCCATCGACGCCGGTTGACCTAACCACGCCGACGCCGATGTCCCCGGTGCCGTTCCTGACGCCGTCCGGGGCTCCAGACGGCGTCGGTCCCCGGCTCTCTCCGGCTCCGGACATGGAGCCGGACCGACGTCGCTCGACGCCGGCGCTGATGAGACCTTGGGTCCCAAATGTCCCTCCTCCATATTTTGAACAAGAGGAGGACCAGGAGAGCTGGGAGGGGTCTGAGGACCCTCTCACACAACAGTGTGAGTATGATCCGGACTGGGCTGAGGAACTTGGGGATGCCAGTGGTCTAGACACCTCCCCTGACACTGGCATGCTGTCTCCTCCCGTGGCTACGGAGGAGTGAGCTAATTTTGCAACAGTGTTGCGTAGAGCAGCTGGAGCCTTACATCTCCAATTGCCTACTGTGGCCGTCAGGACTAACCTCCTGACAGAAGTGCTTCAGCCGGCGGCTTCCTCCTCTGAGACTGTGCTGACGTTTAATGATGCACTCACTGACGTTCTTTTGGGTGCCTGGTCCAAACCCATCACAGGGGCTCCTGTGGATAGGAACGTGGCCCGACGCCATCGCCCTGCTCCGGGCGACCCCTTGTTTCTCTCCCAACATCCCACCCCGAGAGCTTGGTTGTCCAAGCCTCTGCCTCCCAAACCGCCTTCCCTACCGCCCCTCCGGATAGGGAATCCAAACGCCTGGACCAATTTGGGAAGAAGGCTTTTTCTTCCTCCAGTGCTGGCTTGCGGTCCGTCAACACCGCTTGCCTTTTGGGCCGATATACCCACTCCCTGTGGGATTCGGTGGCGGCTGCTTTGCCGCAGTGTTCTGAGGAGGTCCAGACACTGCTTACCCGCGCCATTGCGGAAGGGCGAGATGCGGCTAAATACACCATACGTTGTGGCCTTGATACTGCCGACTCGCTGGGCAGATCACTTGTGACAACGGTGGCGCTACGTCGCCACGCCTGGCTGAGAACAACTGGTTTCTCGGGTGATGTCCAGAATACACTCATGGACAAGCCCTTTGATGGAGTCGGTCTTTTTTGTTCAAAGGCAGACCATGCGCTGGAGCGTTTTAAGGACTCACGGGCTACTGCCAAGTCCCTGGGCCTTTCTGTTGTACGCCCTCTGCTCACCTCTGCTTTTCGCCCCTTTCGTGGCCACGGAAAGGGCGCCCAGTCACGTCAGCTGCCCTGCCACCGGCCCGCGCAGCAAGCGTCTTCGCGTGGCCGAGGACGTGGATACCGCAGTGGCGGTTCGGGCAACCAGCGTGCGGGTCAGGCCACCACCTCCAACCCGCCTGTGGCCTCCAAGCCCTCCTAGTCCCTCCTTTCCGGTGCACAGCACGCCAGTAGGGGGCAGGGTCCGCCTTCACCACTGGTGTCCCATCACCTCGGACAGGTGGGTCTTGGACATTGTCCGAAGGGGCTACTCCCTCCCCTTCGAGACCAACCCCCAGCCATGCCACCTCAATTCCACCGCTTGTCAGGGGATCACTTGGTACTTCTGCAGAAGGAAGTCACGGCCCTCTTGGCCAAGAGGGCCATCGAGCATGTTCCGACCCCAGAAGTAGGACGTGGTTGCTACTCCCACTACTTCCTGGTGCCCAAAAAGGACAAGGAGGACATGCGTCCTATCTTGGACCTCCGGAACGTCAATCGCTTCCTCCGGAAGGAGAAGTTTAAGATGCTCACCCTAGCTCAGGTCTTGACTGCCCTCGACCCTGGAGACTGGTTGGTAGCGTTGGACTTGCAGGACGCTTATTTTCACATCCCCGTCCTGCTGGCCCACCGGCGTTACCTGCGGTTCACGGTAGGCCTCGAGCATTTTCAGTTCACCGTGCTCCCCTTTGGCCTTACAAGTGCCCTCGGGTGTTCACCAAAGTGATGGCGGTGGTCGCAGCTCATCTGCGCCGGGCAGGGGTTCCAGTCTTCCCCTACCTCGACGACTGGCTGCTAAAGGCGGGCTCGTCCCAGGCAGTCGTCTCCCACCTCCAGACTACGGCCGAACTCCTGCACTCGCTGGGGTTCTCCATCAATGTGCCGAAGTCTCATCTGATTCCTTCTCCACAGCTCCTTTTCATCGGAGCAGTTCTGGACACGACGCAGTTTCGGGCCTATCCTCCCGAACGGCGAGTCCGGGATATTCAGGCTATGATTCCGATCTTTCAGCCTTTATCCTGGGTTTCGGTACGGATGACCCTGAAGCTGCTGGGCCTCATGGCCTCCTGCATCCTGCTGGTCAATCATGCCAGATGGCATATGCGGGCTCTGCAGTGGGACCTGAAGTTCCAGTGGGCGCAGCACCAGGGCAACCTGTCCGATCACGTCCAGATCTCGGAGGGGACTGCAAAACAGTTGCAGTGGTGGCTCTCGAACCGGCAATGGGTCCTGGGCAGATCCCTCTCCCTTCCCCAGCCAGAGCACACAGTTGTGACGGACGCGTCCCTTCTGGGATGGGGCGGACACATGGGAGAGGCGGAGATCGGAGGCCTCTGGTCTCCGGCGGAGTCCCGGCTCCATATCAACCTTCTGGAGCTCCTGGCGATCCGACTTGCACTCAAGGCATTCCTTCCTTCTCTCAAAGGGAAGGTAGTGCAGGTGTTCACAGACAACACCACCGCCATGTGGTATTGCAACAAACAAGGCGGGGTGGGGTCGTGGACCCTTTGTCAGGAGGTTCTGCGCCTCTGGACATGGCTGGAACATCAGGGCATGTTCCTGATGGTTCAACACCTGGCAGGTTCCCTGAACGCCAGGGCGGACTAACTCAGCCGCAGGTGCATGATGGATCACGAATGGCGTCTGCACTCGGAGGTGGCGCAAGGACTCTTTCTACAGTGGGGAGAGCCTTGGTTTAGATCTATTCGCCACCGAAGAGAACGCGCAATTTCATCAGTTCTGCGCGTTGGAATTTCCAAGGCGGCACTCGCTCGGCGACGCTTTTCGTCGCGAGTGGAGTTGCGGTCTGTTGTACGCCTTTCCGCCTATACTACTTCTACCCAGAGTGTTGAAGATTCGGCACGACCGGGCCCAAGTCATTCTTGTGGCTCCGGACTGGGCTCGAAGAGTTTGGTATCCCGAGCTACTCAGTATGAGCGTCGATCCCCCGATCCGTCTGCCTCTTCGGGAGGATCTTCTGTCGCAGCAGGGGACGGTCCTCCACCCGAACCTGTCCAGTCTCCACCTGCTTGCGTGGAGATTGAGCGGCGGCAGTTGATTCCTTTCGACTTGCCTCCCGAAGTTTGTGATGTAATTCTGGCAGCCAGGCGTCCCTCCACTAAGGTCATATACGCCTGCAGGTGGAACAAGTTTGTGGCATGGTGCACAGCAAAGGCTGTGAATCCCCTTTCTGCCCCTCTTTCTGAGGTTCTTCTGTTCCTTCTTTCCCTGGCCCAACAGGGTTCTGCCCTGGGTACCATCAAGGGCTATCTTTGTGCCATCTCGGCCTTCCTCAGGCTTCCTGATCAGCCCTCCCTTTTCAAGTCCCCTGTTAACAGGTTTCTAAAAGGCATTACACATCTCTTCCCTCCTGTTCCATTTGTGATACCTCAGTGGGACTTGAACTTGGTTCTTACCTTTCTTATGTGCGCTCCCTTTGAGCCTCTACATAACTGTCCTCTTCGTCTTCTGACTCTGAAGACAGCCTTTCTGGTGGCCATCACCTCCGCTCGGCGGGTGAGTGAGCTCCAGGCTCTTTCATGCAAACCTCCCTGTCTGTCCATCCAGACAAGGTTGTTCTTAGGACGCGTCCGTCCTTCTTGCCAAAGGTGGTTACTGCCTTCCACATTGGGCAGACCATCACTTTGCCCACCTTCTTTCCGCCTCCGCATCCTTCCAGAGAGGAAGAGAGGCTCCACCGTCTGGACCCAAAACGTGCGCATTCTTTTTATATCAACCGCACACAACACTTCCGGGTGGATGACCAGCTCTTTGTTTGCTACGTGGGCGCCAAAAAAGGTCGGGCGGTGCACAAGAGAACCATCTCCCCCTGGGTAACCTTGTGTATCAAAGCCTGCGATTCTTTGGCTAAGAAGGAGCCTCCTGTTGGGCTGCGTGCCCATTCCACCAGGGCAACGGCTGCTACCACGGCCTTAGGCCGCGGTGTTCCGCTGCAGGATATCTGTCAGGCAGCTACGTGGGCCTCGCTGCACACATTTACAAAGCATTACTGCCTTGACAGTCAGGTCCGGAGGGACGGCTTCTTTGGCCGTTCTGTCCTCCGGGACTTCCTTGTCTGATCTTTGTTCGCAGACCCACCACCGGGGTTGGTATTGCTGGGGTATCTATTCTAAGGTAAGGAATTTGTCACTAATGTGTCTCTTTCAGATGCACAAGTTACTAACTTGTGTAACGATATATCTGTAAGACAGTAGTTAGTGACGGATTCCTTACCGCCCCACCCATCCTCCCCGTTCTGCGAACTGATTTCTAGGGTTAAGGACATCCCTTTCAGGGCCCTAGTATTTTTCAGACACCTATCTCAGCTTCTTGCATGGCTCTGCGTTCCTGGCGCGGAAAGTCTTGTACAGAACTGACGTCAGCGCGCAGGGGCGGCGTCTAAGTACTGCCCGCGACGTCATCCCGGCGATCACGACGCCGACGACTGACGCGGAGCCGCACGACGCCGCCTACCGACGCGCAAGGGTACTGCTACGCAAAAACTTTCTGGATCCAGCCTGACGCCTGGGGATATTCTAAGGTAAGGAATCTGTCACTAACTACTGTCTCTTACAGATATATCGTTACACAAGTTAGTAACTTGTGCGATAGTGCTGTATTGATGAGTGACTGCATGTATGAGTGACTGTATAGGTGAATGAGTGGATTTGTGTGTAGACCTAGGAATCAGTGAGTGAGTATGTAGTAACTGGTGTTGGTGTGTCTATAGTTTCAAATGGTATTCTGTATTTTAGAGTGGGTGTATCAAAGGTTATATTAGGGTGTGAGGAGGTGCATCAGATTATCACGTAGGTGATGTCATCAGTGATGTCATCAGTGATGTCACTGACCATGTCATGAGTGATGTAATGTGACGTCATCAGCCGTGCATTACGGGGGTGCGAGTTATAGTTAGCTAAACTAACTATAACGGCCGAATTTCTCTGGTTTTGTACGAGTGAAATGTCCAACTAACTATAACGTCCCTGAAACCTGTGGTTTTTTCTGTGAATTTCTAAGGTTTTTTAAATGCTAATTTCTAACTATGCCTACAGAGGTAGGACACGTGTAGAAAGAGGAAGAAAGGCGTAGAAAGAAGCAAGAGAAATGCAGAAAGAGGCAACAGAAGTCCAGAAAGACGAAGAAAGGTGCAGAAAGAAGCAAGAGATGTGCACAAAGAACCAACCGAGGAGCAGAAAGGGGCCTTGTTGCAAAGTCATCCTGTGCCCCCCAACTTTTTGCTGACTGGTACTGGTGGTAACTGACTGACTAACCAGGCCCGGAGCCAGTGCTATGCTGAAAGACACTTGGAATACAGTGAAAACACCTACATACACTAGGGTACACTATGCGTTGGGGTACCCCTGTGATTGGCATGACCTCCCCCTGTATGGCCCTAGTACATAATAGGGCAGGGGGATTAAAACTACCTCCAACTAAGAGGTGCCGAAGGAGGCAAGAGATGTGCAGAAAGAACCAACAGAGGTGTAAAAAGAGGCAAAAGGGGTGTAGAAAGGGGTAAGAGAGGTGCACAAAGAGGCAAGAGAGGTACAGAAAGAAGGAAGAGAAGTGCAGAAAGAGGCAAGAGAATTGCTGAAAGAAGCAACAAAGGTGTAGAAAGAAGCAAGAGCAGTGCAGAAAGAACCAACAGAGGTGCAGAAAGAGGGAAGAGGGGTAGAGAGAGGGGCAAGAGGGGTGCAGAACGAGGCAGGAGGGGTGCAGAAAGAAGGAAGAGGTGCAGAAAGAAGTAACAGGTGCTGAAAGAGGCGCAAAGGGTGCAGAAAGAAGCAAGAGAAGTGCAGAAAGAGGCAAGTGAGATGCAAAAAACAGGCAGGAAAGGTACAGAAAGAGCGAAGACTAGTGCAGAAAGACAACAGGGGTGCAGAAAGAAGCAAATGAGGTGCAGAAAGAGGCAACAGACGTGCAGAAAAAGGGAAGAGAACTGCAGAAAAAGGCAAAAGTGCAAAAAGAGGTACATAAAGAGACAACAGGGGTGCAGAAAGAAGCAAGACCGGTGCAGAAAAGCATGGAAAGTGCAGAATGAAGCAACAGGGGTGCAGAAAGAGGCAAGAGAGGTGCAAAAAGAGGCAAGAGGTGCAGAAACAGGCAAGAGAAGTGCACAGAGGCAAGAGAATTGCTGAAAGAAGCAACAGGTGTAGAAAGAAGCAAGAAAAGTGCAGAAAGAGGCAAGTGAGATGCAAAAACAGGCAGGAAAGGTACAGAAAGAGGGAAGACTAGTGCAGAAAGACAACAGGGGTGCAGAAAGAAGCAAATGAGGTGCAGAAAGAGGCAACAGACGTGCAGGAAGAGGGAAAGGAGGTGCAGAAAGTACAAGAGATTTGCAGAAAGGTCAAGAGAAGTGCAAAAAAAAAGAAACGTGCATAAAAAAGCAACAGAAATGCAGAAGGAGGCAAGAGGTGCAGAGGGAAGCAAGAGTGGCTTGCACACCATTAGTACCAATTTAACACCCACATTTAGCAATAAGTAACAGGTGACCATTCTAGGTTTGCAAAGAGCCTTCCACCACGCTGTAACACTTGTCGCTGCATTTTTGGTAACGTTTGACCCGTTTCAGCTAAAAAGGTTGCTTTTTTTGTTCAAATCTGCAGATTAGGGTGCAGATGATGAATTATGTGGCTAATGCAGAAAATGTATAATTGTGCTAAAGTCGGTGCAGCCAAACAGTCACATAATTCCAGTGGCCCTGCTCATACCTCTGACTAGGTCCACAAGTGCTCCTCCGTGATTCCATCTTTTTTTGTCTCACTGAGTTCATAGTTGAGCTTCTATGGAAACGAGGAAGACTAAACCTGAGATTACCACTCCACAACACAGACTACCATACCACATAATTACTCTCCATACCACATAATCCCACTCTACATAATTCCTATACACTAAATACCACATACTTTCTAGCCACATAATTTCACTGCACAACATACCACATAATTCCACTACACACAACGTACATCCACTCCAAAAAACATTAGTAAAAAACTTTTGCATTTACAACGCCAATAGCTCTAATTCTCGCAAATGCGAAACCTATTACATTGCAAACACTTCTTTAACTAGTAGTCTCATTTCCAGAGTGGTGGAGAAAGGGTGCTGGGCCTCCGACCAGCGCTCAGGAATTCCGGTGCGAAGGGCTTACAGGAGATGCCAGTAGGGCTTCTTGGCCCCCAAAGTACCTCAGGAGTAAATTGGACTTCATCCCCTTCCCGTAGTCTGCCAGGAGGCGCGTTTGCAGAATGGTGGAGAAAGGGGGGCATGGCCTCCAAAGACGTCTTGGCAATCCCACTGTGCGGGACTTACTGGAGGTAACAAGAGGGGTAGTTGGCCCCCAAGGACATCCTTGGGGGCCAACTACCTCTCCTATTACCTCCAGTAAGTCCCACACAGCAGCATTGCTAAGTTCGAAGAGCTGGCCACGCCCCCTTTGCCCACCACTCAACGCGCTCCCTGGCGCGCTCTTGGATGGGGATTCAAGTCCCCTTCGCTGCTGGGGGTCCTTTAGGGGCCAACTACCCTACCTTTTACCTCCAGTAAGCCCCACACGGTGGGATTGCTGAGCAGTAGACAAAGACCACGCCCCCTTTCTCCACCACTCTGCAAACGCGCCCCCTGGCGCGTTGTTAGTTGGGGAATTAATTCCCCTTGAATACAGAGGGTCCCTGGGGGCCAACTAGCCCACCAGGTACCTCCAGTAAGCGCCACACAGCTGGATTGCAGAGAGGTGGTCCGAGGCCACACCCCCTGTTTACACCACTCTGCAAACTCTCCTCTTGGCGCACTGCTGCTCGGGGGATGAAGTCCACTTGTGTCCTGAGGTCCTCAGGACACAAGAGGACCTCATCGTCCCGCCCCACCATGACGATCATGTGATCAAGGCTTCGAATAAGCTGAAACGCGTAATGGCGACTATGCACCAATAAATCTTTAAGCACATACCGTGGTCCGTATCCGTTCTTTGGGAAGATTGTGGATGAGACTGAGTCTTGTGGATATATATATCTGATAAGAAAGGGTTATTTAGACCTTGTAAATCCTGCGAAAAGAAGAGTGCACGTTGATTATGCCCTCAAGGATTGCATCTATTGTCTCTATCCCCATCATGAGTCAAAAGAGTGTAAAATATGCCACACTTTTTCAACAAAGACCCTTAAAGACAGAGGGGGCAGACTTTTGTTGTGGCTGAAGAGGAAGCAGGGGGCTTCATCAGATGTTCAGAGCGACACGTCCTCAAAGACTCATAAGAGGCCCAGGTCGCCTGATGGTCCGCCTGAAGAGAGCAGGAAACATTCTAAAGTCTCATCTGACCAGAGAATCTCTAACAAAGGAGAAACTGCCTAAGGTCTCCTCAGAGATAAGTTCTCATTCTTCGAGGACATCTAAGGAAAAACCGGAATCTTAAAGTCATTCCAGACACAAAATCAGTCAAGTCCTCATCGGCGTCAAGCTCACCGTTGACGCCTACTACTTAAACACCGAAGACAACTCTATCGTCGTCGAGACCGTCGATGGCGCGGAGTACTTCGGCGAGAATTAAAGGTTTCATACCGTCGACATTACCTCTGTCGACGAAGACACCACCGTCGACAAAGATTTCATCATCGACAAAGACTTCGTCGTCGACGAAGTCTCTAACATCGACAACTCCATCGTCGACGGCGCCTTAGTCTGCGAAAGCTACTTCGTCGACGGCAACTCCGTCGACGGCAATCCCGACGTCTCTGACGATAATTCCACCGTCAACGACGGCATCGTAGATGATGATTCCAATTTCGTCTACGGGCCCGTCAACTCCGTTTTTGCAACCTACACAATTTGAATTTCAGACATCAAAAATTTCTCCACTACCTCCAAGTCATCTATTAGATGTGGAAGACACTGATAATGATGATGGCCCATTTGGAACTGCGCGTAGCCCTTCCGAACTAAATGTAAAGTGTCAGGAAGAGGATTAAGACTATTACGATGAGCAATATTACCAACAGTATCCAGTCCCTCATACACAATATCATCAATTCAGATACTATGAGCAGCCGAGGCAACAACCTGCTCAACTGCCTCCATTCCTATTAGTGGACTTACAGAGTATGTTGGCGGATTACAAAAGGAGGTTTCCTCAAGCGGACCGCGTCACAGTGCCACCCCCTCCACCGGTGGCTCCTCTGACACCACCACCTCCTGCCACGCCCAAACTGACGCCACGTTCTATTATTCCTCTGCCTCCTAGAGAGGATCCTACCTCTTCTGAAGAAGAGAGGGAGAGATTCATGATCCGCCTGCGGATGAATGGAATGACTATGTAGTACCAACACCGTCCCCTCCTCGTCGTCCTTCAGACTCCCCTCCGGAGGATATTGGAGGTTTCCATAATATAATGGACAGAGCTACAGCCAGATTCCACTTGCCTACAGTTGTAAAACAATCGCATTGCTTTCTTTATGATTTTAAAGAACAATCCAGAAAGTCAGTCAGGTCAATACCTTTCATAGATTATATTTGCAAGAGGGTATTAAGGTAATGAAGATGCCAGCCTCTGTGGTTCCGGTGCTACCAAGACTGGACAAAAAATACAGGGCACAGCAGGATTCCCCTTCATGTCTCACAGGTCACCACAAACCGGACTCTGTGATCTCACAGGCAGCCCAAAGGATCAAAAAACCCATCTACTCCTATCACATCTCCATCAGATAAAGAGGGTCGCCGTTTAGACTCCATTGGAAAAAGATTTTCCTCAATGGCGGCAATTTGTCAGCTTCTAATGCGTTGGCCATCCTGGGCCGCTACGATCGCCAAATGTGGTCCAATATGGGAACAATGAGGGACCTTATTCCAGAGGAAAATAAGGAAGAGTTTAATAAGATCCTAGCAGAGGGGGAACGCGCAGCGGCCGAAATCATAGACTGCGCTATGGATATAACCACTACAAGCTTTCGCCAACTAGCTGGTGCGGCCGTTTTAAGACGCCAGGGGTGGCTAAGGGCAACATCCTTTCCCCCAGAAGTACAGTCAAAAATCCTAGACATGGCATACAACGGCGATAGCCTATTCGGCAGTCACATAGATGAAGCTCTTACAACAATAAAGAAAGATGCCGATACTGCCAAAGCGCTAGGTACCCTTCAGTACTGTAAAGTACCCTTTTGGGGGAGCTCAATGCCGTGGTTTCTCTGGATACAGAGGGAACTACCAACGTACCCAGACTTACCAACCACAATATCGCCAAGGATATCAACATTCCTACCGACAACCAGCAACAGCTGGTTTCACCAGACAGGGCTCCAGACGAAAGCCAGCGTCACAAGCCCCCCGACTCCGGTCGCAAGCAGTGATCACAACAGGGAACCAGTTACGTTTTCCCCCTTCCCAGCCAGTGCGAAGATTTCCAACCATATCCATCAGTGGCGCAATATCACATCAGACAAGTGGGTACTGGATCTCATCTCTTATGGCCACACTTGGGATTTACCCAAACACTCCACCCAGGGGATCGCACCCCCCTCGTCTTCACTTACTCAAGAAAGAAGCAAAGATTATGCTCCAGAAAGGGGCAATAGAGAGAGTCCCATTTCTTCAGAGAAGGAAAGGTTTTTACTCCCGCTTCTTCCTTATTTGCAAAAAATCGGGAGAGTGGAGACCTATCTTAGACCTCAGGAAATTTAACAAATTCCTCAAAAGTCAAACATTCAGGATGGTCACGCTTTCCGACATCCTGCGACGCCTCAGCAATGGAGATTTCATGACTTCATTGGATCTAGAGGACGCGTATTTTCATGTCCCTATACATCCAAAGCACAGAAAATTCCTCCGATTCATAGTGGCTGGTACCCCCTATCAATTCAGAGTCCTTCCCTTTGGCCTCAAATCGGCTCCACGTATTTTTACGAAGTTTCTGGTTCCTGTGGCAGCGGCCCTACGGACCAAGGGTCATCAAGTATTCCCATACTTAGACGATTGGCTGCTGAAAGCCTCGTCAGCACGTCTAGCAAAAGCTGCCACAGACTATTGTTTAGATTTTAGATCTATTCCTCAAATTAGGACTCTCAATAAATCATCAATCTCCCCAAGTCAGACCATGACATTTCTAGGGGCCAACTTGGACACCATTCAGAACAAAGCTTTCCTCTCCCAGGAAAGACAACCGCGGTTACAAGCGTTGGCACACACACTTTCCAGAAAAAAGTATGCTTCTGTGAGAATATTCAAGTCTCTACTGGCAATGCTCTCCTCAACAATTTACTTGGTGCCACTAGCGCGCCTACATATGATACCTCTCCAAGAAGAGCTTCAATGTCAATGGGTTCAAACCACAGGATCTTTCGACGACGTGGTAACTATCGCCCCACGCATGAAAGAGGCATTCGAATGGTGGACACTAGAATCACATTTGTCCCAGGGCCTCTCCTTTCTACCAGTGATTCCAAAATACATAGTGACAACCAGTGCTTCTATGGAAGGTTGGGGAGGGCATCTGCAAGACCTGCAGATTCAAGGAAAGTGGTCCTCGACCCAACGTCAAATGCATATAAACAGGTTGGAGTTGAAAGCCATTTTTCTCTCCCTTCAGGCTTACCTCCCTCGAATTCAGAGCTCATCGGTGTTGATCCGCACGGACAACACCACAAGCATGTTTTACATCAACAAGCAAGGGGGAACCAAATCCCTCTCTCACAAGACGCCCAGCAGCTGTGGAGCTGGTTGACTCTTCACAGAATCTCTCTAACAGCGGAGCATGTTCCAGGACTTCAGAATACCTTGGCAGACGCTTTGAGCAGAACCAAAGACCGCTGCCACGAGTGGGAACTAGAACAGACCCAACTAGACAGAATATTTGCAGTCTGGGGAAAGCCAGCGCTAGATCTGTTTGCGACCCAAATCAACTCCAAATGCCGATTCTTCGCAAGCAGATTCCCTCTCCCAAACTCTCGGGGGGAATGCTCTTTCAATGCGCTGGTCAGGAATCTATGCATACGCTTTTCCCCCCTTTACTCTGATACCCAGGGTCCTCACCAAAATGAAATGGGAACACTGTCGCCTTCTTCTAATAGCCCCCAGGTGGCCCAGACAGCATTGGTACACAGAACTTCTCTTCTCGGAAACTCAGCCCATCCGCCTGTTACCAACACTGTTGACCAGGAACCAGGGTCAGATATGTCATCCGGAGCCAGCGACTCTGCAGTTACATGCGTGGCTCCTGAATTCTTCGGATTTAAGGATCTGACCATTTCACAGGAATGCAAAGACATAATTGCTAGGTCCCTTGCTGATGGCACCAACAAGTCCTACAGACTAAAATGGAAGGGATTTTGTCGATGGTGCCGGCATAATCAAGTACATCCATTTCTCTCTGCTTCAGAAGAAGTATTACCTTATTTGCTATCCTTAGCAAAATCTGGATTGGCATACTCTTCAGTAAAAGTTCACCTCGCTGCTATATCTAGATATAGACGCTCATCTAAATACCCATCCTTATGCTCGTCAAGAATCCTAAAACAATTTATGAAAGGACTGTTTCGAACTTTACCACCTATCCAAGCTCCACCTCCGGAGTGGCATTTAAATGTAGTTCCATCACAACTACTGAAACAACCCTTCGAGCCCATCCATAAGGCAGATATAAAATATTTAACACGGAAACTAGCTCTCCTATTAGCCCTCGCATCAACAAGAAGGGTTAGTGAAATACAAGCTTTTACCATGGCTCATCCATTCCTGCGCTTCACGGACGAAATGGTCATTCTCAGGACGAATCCTAAATTCATCCCTAAGGTTCCCTCTCAATTCCACTTGAACGAACCAGTCATTCTAAGAACTTTCTTCCCGAATCCTTCTACTCCTGCAGAGAGAACGCTTCACTCTTTAGACTTCAAAAGATGTCTTAAATTCTGCTTACAAAGGACTAAAGCTGTACGCAAGTCAGACCAGCTATTTGTGGCCTATGGGCAAGGCCGCCAGAGCGTTGCAGTTCTAAAGCTACTATCGCCAGATGGATAGCGAACACAATCCAATTTTGTCACGACAAAGCTGGAAAACCATTGTCAAGGACTGTGAAGGCGCACTCCACTCTGGCAGTCTCCATCAGCTGCTATGTTTGCTGGAGTACCACTAGAAAAGATCTGCAGAGCTGCAACGTGGAAAACGCACACGTTTACGCAGCATTACTGCCTGGAATCAACGCAGCGGGCTGACTCAGCCGTGGGACAGGCAGTGCTACGAAACCCATTTCAATAAGGTAAGCCTTCTTCAAATAGAAGAATTAAATACAAAATTAAAAAATACAAGCAGGGAATGTGTGATTGTGGTTTTTAAATTCATATAGTTGATTAATATGATAACGATATTTATGGCACAGACCATTACCCTGGTTATTTGCATTATCTCTGCACCAGCACTTTACCGAAGCAAACCGTTTTGTGAACACATTGAAGGATAATACTAGCACTACCCACCGTCCACTTAAGTGATTACTGGGATATTATATATATATATATATATATATATATATATGTAACTGCTTACTATTCTGATTCAGGCATGTGAATCTATGAAAGATAACCCAATACGGAATAAGTTACTTACCTGTAACTGCAGTTATCCAGTATTGGTATCTTTCATAGATTCACATGCAACCCACCCTCCTCCCCGTAGAGGCTCCTCTGGCATTACAGTACTACTAACTACACTTGTGCTGGAAAATCTGAGGGATTCAGCCTCTCTTGGGAAGGTTCTAGAGGGTGCTGGTTGCTGATTGGTCATGTTTTAAGTTTGGTCCTTTTTATAAAAGGAGGTTGATAGGCTATTGAATACATCGTTGCCTCCATGATAGCCTATTGAATTTTTGCAGCATGAATCTTTTTCTGGATTCACATGCTGTGCATCATTCTGCCATCTAGTGGTAGGGTCCGGAATTGTCTCTTTTCTTTTTTTCCTCTTGTTTTGGTCGCTGTCGACCACCATTTGGTGTCCGGTACGTCCCCTGTATGACGTCAGACGGCATCCTGGAGGTCGACGTGCCTGGTGGCCATCTTCAGATTCTTTTTTCCGCCGTTGGGTCTGGAAGCAAGACGGGAAGCCCCAAAGAAAACTTGAAGAAAAGATAGTCGTCGATGGGATCAACGAGAAAGGACCGACCATTGATGCAGTCGTAGAAAGAAGCACAGCGGCCCACACCAGAGGAACACTCCGGGCCACAAATAGCGAGGTAGGGGCCATGGAGAAGACCCCTTTTAAATTCTGCCCCAAGTGCCACCACAAGTACGCACAGCGGGATCCACACACCGTGTGCAACCTCTGCCTACCCAAGGATCACCAGGATAAAGATTGAGGCGTGTGCAGCGTTCCTGCCAAACTCTCCGGACACGACAAAACCAGAGTCAGGCCCACTATGCCACTATGTCGATGCTAGCAAAGAAACCTTCCATGAGCGAGATGGGTTTCTCGAGCGACTAAGGAACACGCAGCTCCTGCGGAATCCACGCATGAAGGATCGGACGTCGAAATTATAGAGAAAGACGCTGAAAAAAGACGCGCCGAAAAGAAGGCGAGGGAATCGAAGAAAAAGACGGACAAGGTAAGAACCAAAGACCCGTCAGAACTGAAGGGCCACGAGCCAAAAACAGCCAAGGCAGCCCCGACGCCGAACAAAGGCGATCGATGGTGAGCCGCGACCGAAACAAACCCACGGCACCCACCCAAAGGTTGTCGAAGAGGGGAAGTCGCCCAAGGCTCCTAAGCCAAGGGTAGACGACACCAAACCCGCTAAAAAGGCATTGACGCCAAAGACTAACGTTGACGTCGAAAAGAAAAGGAAGACCCCGGCATCCGACGCCGAAAGGGCCCTCGAAGTCGAAAAGAAGACTCTAGGAAGAAATGGCTGCGCTGTTGCAAAGGAAAAAGGAGTTCGACCCCATAAGGGAGTATCGAATCTCTAAAGCCCCGGAGGTCCAACCTGAAGCTGTCGACGCCGAAGAGGGATGGAGGATGCCGAAGAGGAGGAAGAGGGTATCCTCCAATCCCCACCTTAGCCGGAACCTCGAGGCGAAGACCCCGAGGAATACGATAACATACCAGAGGAGGAGAAAAACGAAGAAAACTTCGAGGACGAATGGAACTATCTCGACACCGAGAGTCTGGAGGAAAAGATCTGCAACTATCCCTCGAAGGCATCTCCTCCAGATGACATTGCCTCCTACAATGAAATTGTTAAAAGGGCTGCAAACCAGTTTGGGGTGCCCCTAGAGGAAGAAAAGGGGTATACATGTTTACTGTTGGAAACCCTGGCACCTGCAACTAAAGGAACGCAATACCTTCCCATGTTGCCAAGCATTCTAGACCAAGGCAAGGAAGCCTTCAAAGAGCCAGCATCTAACAGAGGGGTAACTCCTAGAGTTTAGAAAAAATATAAACCCTCTACAAAGGACCCAAAATACATACAGGGAAACATTACGCCAGATTCCATCATAACGGCCAGAAGGAGAGCTAATGCAGTCTCCAATACAGGACCTCCTCCAGAAAAGGAGAGTAAAAGAATGGACCTAGAGGGCAGAAGAATGGAGAAAACGGCATCAACGCAGTGGCGCATTGCCAACTCAAATGCCCTGCTGAACAGATACAGCCACCAATAGTGGGACGAAATGGAGGAGTTTATAAACAAACTCCCAGAGGAGGACAGAGAGCCAGAGCGGTGGTCCAAGAGGGAAAGAACATAGCTAATACCTACCTCAAATCTGCACTGGATGCAGCAGACACCGCAAGCAGGCAAATGTGCACAGGAACCATACTCCGAAGACATGCCTGGCTCAGGATCAAACAAGAAGTCCAGACCAATTATCAACAGACCTCTTAACGGACAAGAGTTATTTGGCAAGGAAGTAGATGAATCCCTTCAGCAGATCAAGAAGGATAACGTAACAGCCAGGGCAATAGGGGCCCTACAACAAAGAGGTTCTTTCAAGAGAGGAGGTTTCTCTAACAAAGACCACAGGAAGAGGTAGCTTCGGCCAAAACCAGCAGATGCCGCAACAATCGCAGGGGCAAAACACGAGCCAACAAACGGGTCAACAATCTGGTTACCAGGGCTGGCAACAACAGAAGCAGCCCTTTCGTGGGCAAGGAAACGGCAGAGGACGAGGCCAAACCTCCAGAGGGAGGGGTAATACCTCAAACTGACTTCCACACAAAAAAGGACCCACACAACACCAGTGGGGGGAAGAATATCCTTCTTCCACAACCAGTGGGAAAGGATTACAACGGACAAATGGATATTAAATTTAGTACAACACGGATATTGCATAGCGCTAACAGACACCACCTGCAAATTCACCAAGAAGAAGAGAATTATCCAAAAAAGAACAAACACTGCTAAACGCAGAAATTAAGGAACTGTGTCTAAAACAGGCAATAGAAACAGTACCAAAACAGGAATGGCACAAAGGAAACTACTCACCATACTTCCTCGTACCAAAACAAGACTTGACCCGGAGACCAATCTTGGACTTAAGATTCATAAACGAGTTCATACGGACACAACACTTCAAAATGTGTACCCTGCAAGAAATAATCCCACAAATACAAAAAGGAGATTTCCTAGCAACAATAGACCTCAAAGACTCCCATTTACATATCCCAATGAACAAGACACACAAAGTACCTAAGATTCCTTTCGGAATAAAATCAGCTCCACGGGTGTTCACAAAGTGTCTGGCCGCAGTGGCCGCCTACCTAAGAAAAGATCCACGTATACCCCTATCTGGACGATTGACTAATAAGGGGACGCACAAGGCAAATATGCCACAAACCGGTTCAGAAAACAATCCAAACACTCCAAGGCCTAGGTTTCTCAATAAACAACAAGAATTATCAACAAACCCACAAAGGGAGAAGGCCTGTCTGGGGGCAAGACTAAATACAAAGAACGCAAGGGCGTACCCCACGCAAAACAGGATACAACCTATCAACAAGAAAACAGCCCTCTACCAGAAGGGACAGTCTCCGACAGTGAGGAAGATAATGAAACTTATGGGCATGATGGCATCATGCATCCCACTCATCCCTCGCCTACACATGCGACCATTCCAAGAATGGATCGCCAACAGCTGGTCACAAGCCACAGGGAGTTGGGAAGATCTAGTGGTTGTTACCAAAGGATACAGACAGACACAATGGTGGGCATCCAACAACATAGCACAGGGGAGACCTTTCAAGAACACAACTTCATCTGTGACGATCACCACAGATGCATCCCTCAACGGTTGGGGAGCACATCTGAACCCACTACAAATTCATGGGCGATGGAGCGAAAAGGACTCCATAAAACACATCAACTTCTTAGAGATGAAGACTATTTTTCTGGCACTCCAAGCCTTCCAGAAACAGATTCAGGGGAAAACCGTCCTGATACAAACAGACAACACAATGACAATGTTTTACCTGAGCAAACCGGGTGGAACGAGGTCCTTTCCCCTAAGAAAACTGGCGCAAGATATCTGGCAATGGGCAATACCTCAGCAAATCAATCTGCAAACAGTACACCTACCAGGGGTAGACAACATCACAGCAGACCGGCTAAGCAGACAAAACAGTTGCTCACACGAATGGGAGCTAAAGCAAACAACGGTACAATACCTGTTCAACATCTGGGGAACGCCAGTGTTGGATCTCTTTGCAACAATGCAGAACAAGAAATGCTGCAACTTTGCATCCAGGTTTCAACACCACCTGTCAAAGGGAAATGCACTTTCACTCCATTGGTCTCAGACATTTGTCTACGCCTTTCCACCAATTCCCCTGATACAGAGTACTACAAAAGGCAAGCGAACTAGGAACAAATATGATTCTGATTGCCCCCCGTTGGCCAAGACGGACATGGTACTCAACTCTCCTAGAACTCTCCAAAGGAGAGATGATCAAGATCAAAGCAGACAAGGACCTGCTAACAATGCAACAGGGTCAAATCTCTCACCCAGAACCAGCAACGCTACAATTAGCAGCCTGGCGCCTGAATACATAGAATTTGGACACCTCAAACTGCTGTCCAGAACAATGGAGAGTCTAAAAGAGGCAAGAAAACAGTCAACAAGGAAATGCTATACAGCTAAATGGAAGCGATATACCACATGGTGCACAGCGAACAACAAAACTACTACAATAAATACACAAGAAACAGTAGTCGTATATCTTACCTACCTCTTAGACAGCATCAATTTTTCAAGCCTAAAGGTACACCTCGCGGCCATAGTGGCATACACAAGAGGAAAAACATGCAAAAGTTTCTTTACTAGACCCCTCATCAAAAGATTTTTGGAAGGAGCAAAAAGAGTGGCTCCTCCAAGAACTGCTCCTGTACCAACTTGGAGTTTAAATACAGTGCTCTCTCAGCTAATGGGAAAACCATTTGAACCAATGCACACAGCCGATATCAAACATATCTGAAAGAAACACGTAGTGATAGATTCCTTACCTTAGAATATCCCCAGGCGTCAGTCTGGATCCGGAAAGTTTTCGTTGGCAGTAACCCTGCGTGTCGGAAGGTGGCGTTGTGCGGCTCCGTGTCCGTCGTAGGCGTCGTGATCGCTGGGAAGACGTCGCGGCAGCTACATTGACGCCGCCCTCGCGCGCTGACGTCAGTTCTTTCTTTTTCCGCGCCAGCAAGCGCAGATCCGGAAAGAGCGGTAGCCCCAGTGTTTTTTGACTGAGTTTTTGGAGATTTTTTGTCTCCGCTTTTTGAGTCGATCAACTCCTGGTGCAGTTGGGGATGCCCGGGTTTAAGTCTTGCGAGGACTGTCATCGGATGATGTCGGTGACGGACCTGCACCGCGTGTCTCTTCTGCCTGGGGCGCGACCACGGCCCCAAGTCGTGCCCCGACTGCCGGTCCATGGCACCGAAGTCTTTGCGGGAGCGGTCCTGAAAGCTGCTTGAAGCCCGGCAGTCGGCTCCGCGCCGTGAAAGGTCCCAGTCCAGAGGGAGGTCGAGGAGCCACCACCATCGGAAGTCGTCAGAATCGAAGTCTTCGCACTCTGGGTCAGGTAAGGCGAAGCGCCAAAAGAAGTCGCAGAAACGTCATCGTTCCCCGACTGCCCCTCGCGCGACTTGGGTGCGGGTGGTGCCGCGGCTCCAGCGGAGCCTACGCTGTCGCCGGTGACCTACCCGCCCCTCCCGGGTTCATCGGCGACTCAGGCCCAGGTACAGGAATTCCTGTCCGCTATGGCTCGCCTATTTGGGACGTCGGGCCCCTCTGGTGCGCCTTTTGGGCCCTGCGGGCCCGACTGGGAGTCCACGCCCTTTGACGCCGGTGGCTCCGGCCCCGGCGTCGCCGTCGGATCCGGCCTCTGCACCGCAGGACTCCCGTGGATCCCGTCATGGATCCCGGTCGACGCCGGTTGACCTTGTGACACCTCCACCGACGTCGACCCCACCGGCACCACGTTTCGTGCTGTACGACGTCGTCCCTGGTTTCAGCCCCGAAGTGGAGACAGTGCCGGATGGTGTCGACCGATGCAGATTCCGACGCGGTTTGGGAATCTGTTTCCCTATCTCCATCCTCCTCCTTTTCTGCCTGTACAACAGCATCCGGAGGAAGGGGAGGACTGGGAGGGTTCTGTGGACCCTCTCGCTGCTCAATGCGAGTATGACACGGACTGGGCAGAGGAGTTTGGGGATGCCAGTGGTCTGGACACCTCTCCAGACCTTGGCATGCTGTCTCCTCCTACCGTGGCTACGGAGGAGGGTGCTTCTTTTTCTGTGGTGTTGCATAGGGCAGCCGGGGCTCTCCACCTTGAGCTACCTACTGTGGCCGTCAGGACTAACCTCCTGACGGAAGTGCTTCAGCCAGCGGTCACCTCTGCGGAACCACTGCTGCCCTTTAATGATACACTTTCGGGCTCCTGGTCCAGGCCCAACACAGGGGCTCCTGTGGACAGGAACGTGGCCATCGCCCGGCCCCGGGCGACCCCATCTTCCTCTCCCAACACCCCACCCCTGAGAGCTTGGTTGTCCAAGCCTCCGCTTCCCCAAGCGCATTTCCTTCCGCCCCCCCCGGACAGGGAATCCAAGAGACTGGAACAGTTTGGGAAGAAGGTTTTTTTCTTCCGCAAGTCTCGGGCTGCGGTCTGTGAACACCGTATGCCTCTTGGGCCGTTATACTCACTCCCTGTGGGATACAGTGGCGCCGGTGCTGCCTCAGTGTCCGGAGGAGGCTCGGACACTACTCTCCCAGGCTATTGCTGAGGGGAGGGATGCAGCCAAGTTCACGATCCGTTGTGGCCTTGACACCGCTGACTCGCTGGGCAGGGCGATTTCCACGACAGTGGCGCTCCGCCGCCACGCCTGGCTGAGGACAACTGGCTTCTCAGGGGATGTCCAAAACACTTTGATGGACATGCCCTTTGATGGCATTCGCCTCTTTGGCAACAAGGCAGACGGTGCTTTGGAGAGATTTAAGGACTCACCGGCTACGGCCAAGTCCTTCGGCCTTTCGGCCACACGGCCTCCTCAGCCTTCTGTCTTTCGCTCCTTTCGTGCTCGCGGAAGGGGCAACCCACCACGTTCGCAACAGAGCCACAGGCCGGCGCAACAGTCCATGCGCGCCGCGGACGTGGGTACCGTCGCGGCGGTTCAGGGGGCCAGCGGACGGGTCGGTCCACCACCACTCCAGCCACCACTGCCTCCAAACCTTCCTAGTACGACCTTTCAGGCCCACCAAACGCCAGTGGGTGGCAGGCTTCGCCATCACCTCCTCCACTGGCGCACCATCACGTCGGACAGGTGAGTTTTACAGATAGTCCGAAGGGGCTACTCCCTCCCCTTCGAGACTACCCCTCCAGCCATGCCACCTCAATACCACCGCATGTCGGGGGATCACTTGGCACTTCTCCAGCAGGAAGTTGTGGCCCTCTTGACCAAGGAGGCCATAGAGCGCGTTCCAACGCCAGAAGTAGGTTGTGGTTGTTACTCCCACTACTTCCTGGTTCAAAAGAAAGACAAGGGCCTGCGTCCTATCTTGGACCTTCGGAATGTCAATCTCTTCCTCCGGAAGGAGAAGTTCAAGATGCTCACACTTGCTCAGGTCTTGTCTGCCCTAGACCCACAAGACTGGATGGGAGCGTTGGACTTGCAGGATGCTTACTTTCATATCCCCGCCTGCCGGCGTTACCTGCGGTTCACGGTAGGCCACGAGCATTTTCAGTTCACCGTGCTTCCTTTCGGCCTTACCAGCGCCCCTCAGGTGTTCACTAAAGGGATGGCGGTGGTCGCATCTCATCTGCGCAGATCAGGGGATTCAGTCTTCCCCTATCTCGACGACTGGTTGTTGAAGGCAGGCTCGCCCCTGGCCGTCGTCTCCCACCTCCAGACTATGGCTGACCTCCTGCATTTGCTGGGGTTCTCCATCAATGTGCCGAAGTCGCACCTGATTCCCTCTCAGAAGCTCCTTCATCGGAGCAGTTCTGGACACAGCGCAATTTCGGGTCTATCCTCCCGAACAGCGAGTCCAGGATATTCGGGCTATGATTCCAATCTTTCAGCCCTTATCCTGGGTTTCGGTCAGGATGACCTTGAGGCTGCTGGGCCTCATGGCCTCCTGCATCCTGCTGATCAATCATGCCAGATGGCATATGCGGGCTCTGAAGTTCCAGTGGGCGCAGCATCGGGGGAATCTGTCCGACTACGTCCAGATCTCGGAGGGCACTGCAAGACCATTGCAGTGGTGGCTCGTGAACCAGCATTGGGTCAGCAGCAGATCCCTCTCCCTTCCCCATCCGGAGCACACAGTGGTAACGGACGCGTCCCTCCTGGGATGGGGCTGCCACATGGGATAGGCGGAGATCAGAGGCCTCTGGTCTCCGGCGGAGTCCAAGCTCCATATCAACATTCTGGAGCTCCGGGCGATCCTACTTGCACTCAAAGCATTCCTTCCCTCTGTCAAGGGAAGAGTAGTGCAGGTGTTCACAGACAACACCACTGCCATGTGGTACTGCAACAAACAGGGCGGGGTAGGGTTGTGGACCCTATGTCAGGAGGCTCTGCGCCTCTGGACATGGCTGGAACATCAGGGCATTTCCCTGGTGGTTCAACACCTGGCAGGTTCACTGAACGCCAGGGCGGACTAACTCTGCCGCAGGTGCATCATGGATCACGAATGGCGTCTTCACTCTGACGTGGCGCAAGGTCTCTTTCAACAGTGGGGAGAGCCTTGGTTAGATCTATTTGCCACCGAAGAGAACGCGCAATGTCAGCAGTTCTGCGCGTTGGAATTTCCAAGGCGGCATTCGCTCGGCGACACTTTTCGTCGCGAGTGGAGTTGCGGTCTATTGTACGCCTTTTCTGCCTATACCACTTATACCCAGAGTGCTGAAGATCAGACGCAACCGGGCCCAAGTAATTCTTGTGGCTCCGGACTGGGCTCGAAGAGTTTGGTATCCCGAGCTACTCGGTACGAGTGTGGATCCCCAGATCCGACTGCCTCTTCGGGAGGATCTTCTGTCGCAGCAGCAGGGGACGGTCTTCCACCAGAACCTGTCCAGCCTCCACCTCCTTGCATGGAGATTGAGCGGCGACGGTTGATTCCATTTCACTTGCCTCCCGAAGTCTGTGATGTCATTCTGGCAGCCAGGCGTCCCTCCACTAAATCGGTATACGCCTGCAGGTGGAACAAATTTGTGGCATGGTGCACAGCAAAGGCTGTGGATCCACTTTCTGCCCCTCTTTCTGAGGTCCTACTGTTCCTTCTTTCTTTAGCCCAGCAGGGGTCTGACCTGGGCACTATCAAGGGCTACCTTTCTGCAATTTCAGCCTTTCTCAGGCTACCTGATCAGCCCTCTCTTTTCAAGTCCCCTGTTGTAAATAGATTTCTCAAAGGCATTACTCACCTTTCCCTCCTATTCCGTTTGTGATGCCACAGTGGGACTTGAATCTGGTTCTTACTTATTTGATGTGCGCTCCCTTTGAGCCGCTTCACAACTGTCCTCTTCGTTTATTAACCTTGAAGACTGCTTTCCTGGTTGCCATCACCTCCGCTAGGCGCGTGAGTGAGCTCCAGGCTCTTTCATGTAAACCTCCTCTTCTCTGTTCATCCGAACAAGGTTGTGCTACGCACACGTCCATCCTTTTTACCAAAGGTTGTTACTGCCTTCCATATCGGGTAAACTATCACCTTGCTCACTTTCTTTCCGCCTCCGCACCCTTCCAGAGAGGAAGAGAGGCTCCATCGTCTGGACCCAAAACGTGCAATCTCATTTTATCTCAACCGCACACAACAGTTCCGGGTGGATGACCAGCTCTTTGTTGGCTACGTAGGCGCCAAGAAAGGCCGGGCTGTACACAAGAGGACTATCTCCCGCTGGGTTGTCTTGTGTATAAAAGCCTGCTATTCTCTGGCTAAAAAGGAGCCTCCGGTGGGGCTGCGCGCACATTCTACTAGGGCAACAGCAGCTACTACTACATTGGGACGTGGTGTCCCACTGCAAGACATCTATCAGGCAGCCACGTGGGCCTCGCTGCACACTTTTACTAAGCATTATTGCCTTGACTGCCAAGTCCGGAGAGACAGCTTCTTTGGCAGTTCTGTTCTCCGTGACTTTCTGGTGTGATCTTGGTTCGCAGACCCACCACCGGGGTTGGTATTACTGGGGTATCTATTCTAAGGTAAGGAATCTATCACTACGTGTTTCTTTCAGATGAACAAGTTACTTACCTTCAATAACAATATATCTGTAAGAAACATTATTAGTGATAGATTCCTTACCGCCCCACCCATCCTCCCCGTTCTGCGAACTGATTTCTAGGGTTAAGGTCATCCCTTTCAGTGCCCTAGTTTCAATGCACCAGTGGTCCGTATCTTGCATGGCTCTGCGTTCCTGGCGCGGAAAGTCCTGTACAGAACTGACGTCAGCGCGCGAGGGCGGCGTCTTAGTAGCTGCCGCGACGTCATCCCGGCGATCACAACGCCTACGACGGACGTGGAGCCGTATGACGCCACCTTCCGACACGCAGGTGTACTGCTGACAAACTTTCCGGATCCAGACTGACGCCTGGGGATATTCTAAGGTAAGGAATCTATCAGTACTAATGTTTCTTACAGATATATAGTTACCGAAGGTAAGTAACTTGTTCATCACTCTTAAGACCGCATTCCTCATTGTAATAACATCACTACGGAGAGCAACTGAACTACAAGCATTAACTCTACAAGAGCCATATTTACAAATCCACAAGGGTAAGGTAATCTTAAAAACTAACCCACAGATTTTACCAAAGGTGGTGACTAAGTATCACCTGAATCAAAACATCATCTTGCCAGTTTTCTTCAAGGAACCAAAAACTAAGGCAGAAAGAAGCCTCCACACCCTGGATGTAAGGAGAACTCTACTATACTACCTGCAAAAAACAGAACAGGTGAGAAACTAAACAGTTGTTTGTGGCTTACTCGCATACCAATACAGGATCAGCTGTCACTAAGGCATCCATTGCAAGATGGATAGTACAAGCTATACAACTAAGCTATACTAATGCCAAAAGGAACTAACAATACAACCAACAGCTCACTCCACTAGAAAGAAAGGAGCAACGCTGGCTTTCATGGCAAATGTACCCATCAATGCCATCTGCGCAGCAGCAACATGGGCATCACCACACACATTTACAAAGCATTATTGTGTGGATATACAGATCAATAAGGAAGCTCAAATTGGACAAAGGGTGCTTCAGCACCTGTTTGCTAAGTCTTCCTCTCACCACAGCCTTCCAAACACGGGAGAAACCGCTACATAATCTGATGCACAGCATGTGAATCCAGAAAAGGATTCACACTGCAAATCGAAATGGTTACTTACCAGTAGGAGTAGTTTTGCAGCTTAAAGAGTTTTCTGGATTCACATGCGACCCACCCAGACTTCCCCTAGAAGGAACACAAACAAGCGGGGAAGCAAAGTACAACTTTAAGAACTGTAAATAAGGACCATCACAAGGATTAAACCGTGTAAAAACAGAAAAAAGAATCCGAAGATGGCCACCACGCACGTTGACCTCCGGGATGCCGTCTGATGTCATACAGGGGACGTACCGGACACCAAATGGTGGTCGACAGCGACCAAAACAAGAGAGAGAAAAAAAAGACAATTCCGGACCCAACCACTAGATGGCGGAATGATGCACAGCATGTGAATCCAGAAAACTCTTCAAGCTGCAAAACTATTCCTACTGGTAAGTAACCATTTTGTTATTAATTACTGCTTTATTAAAACATACTGTGGGACTTCCACTTCGGGGAATGATTCAGGCATGTGAATCTATGAAAGATACCAATACTGGATAACTGCAGTTACAGGTAAGTAACTTATTCCTTCACCTCCCACCCCTCGCTAAGTTTCCGTCACTACCTCCAAATTAAGCTTTTCAGTCCGTAATCCTCTTGTCCCACCAACTGCTAAGTACCTGGAGGTTGATATAGCTAATTCCATATATACTGATGTAGAAGGGGAGAAAGGAGTACTTCCTCAAGGAGTTGATGGCAACATTGATGCCGGAGATGATTTCATCATTCATTAGGTGAAATCTGCCCAAATTGCCAGATTCATTGGATGATCTATCCAGTTTCCATTCCTTAATGGAAAGGGCTGAGAAGAATTCCACCGGCCGTTGACCTCTGTGGAACAGCAGTGCTTCCTTTATGACTTTAAAGAACGGTTATGAAAACGTATAAAATATATACCAAATCTGATGGATACATTTGCCTGTGGATTCCTCACCTTTTGAATTATCCCTTGCACAGCATTCCATGGAAACGTTTCTCCATAGCTCTCCCACGTCAACTAGGAAATCATAATGGAACGGCTCCGCACACCACTCCGCCTGATGTCATCGGAGCCATAAGACCTTGTCAGCGTGCTGTCGTCCTTTCCCTTTTTTCCGCGCCATCGGCGCTTAATGGTTTTTCTAGGGCTCTCCATTTCTGGGACTTTCTTTGTTTCAAGTACTTTGTGTAATTGTAGCAGCAATCATAGCTACCCAGAAGTCCAGTATCTGAAAGAGACACGTTAGTGACAGATTCCTTACCTTAGAATATCCCCAGGCGTCAGGCTGGATCCGGAAAGTTTTTGCGTAGCAGTACCCTTGCGCGTCGGTAGGCGGCGTCGTGCGGCTCCGCGTCCGTCGTCGGCGTTGTGATCGCCGGGATGACGTCGCGGGCAGTACTTAGACGCTGCCCCTGCGCGCTGACGTCGGTTCTTCTTTTTCCGCGCCAGCAAGCGCAGATCTGGGAAGAGCAGTGCCCTAGTCATTTTTTGACTAACTTTTTTTGTTGAATTTTTTCACTGTTTCTTTTCGTATTGACTCCAAGGTGTCGTTGGGGATGCCCGGCTTTAAACGTTGCGACGCCTGTGCTCGGATGATGTCCATCACAGACCCGCATCTGGAGTGTCTTCTGTCTCGGGCGAGACCACGACACGAAGTCGTGTTCCGACTGCCGGTCCCTAAACCCGAAAGCTTTGCGAGAGCGGTCTCAAAAGCTCCTCGAGGCCCGGCAGTCTGCTCCGCGCCACACCAAGCCCCAGTCGCGTGAGAGGTCGAGGGGTCGGTCGCGGAGTCCTCGCCGGTCGTCGGGGAGTCCTCGCCGGTCGTCGGGGATCCAAGTCTTCGTCGTCCGGTAAGTCTAAACACAAGAAGTCCAAGAAGCATCATCGCTCTCGGACTTCGCCTCGCCGGTCTCGCGACTCGGCTGAGGCCCCTCCCGGCACCGTCCCCGCGGCCCCGGACATGCCTGTGGAGTCGCCCCCGCAATACCCGTCCTTCCCGGGTTCGGGGGCGGATCCGGCCCAAATGCAGGAATTCCTGTCGGCCATGGCCCGCCAATTCGGGCCTCAAGGTCCCTCCGGTGCGCCTTCGGGCCCCGCGGGCCCTGATGGGGTTGCCCCGGCGTCGCCGACGACTCCGGTCCCGGCGTCGCTCGTGCCTCCAGCCTCGATCCCGGCTTCGGCCCCGATCCCGGCTCCGGTGGTACCGCAACCCCCATCGACGCCGGTCGACCTGACCACGCCTCCGCCGGCGCCGATGTCTCCGATGCCGTTCCTGACGCCGCCCGGGGCTCCGGGCGGCGTCATCCCCCTGTACTCTCTGGCTCCGGACATGGAGCCAGACCAACGTCGCTCGACGCCGGTTCCGGCGCCGATGAGACCTTGGGTCCCAAATGTCCCTCCTCCTCATTTTGAACCGGAGGAGGACCAGGAGGACTGGGAGGGGTCTGAGGACCCTCTGGCACAACAGTGTCAGTATGATGAGGACTGGGCAGAGGAACTAGGGGATGCCAGTGGTCTAGATACTTCCCCTGACACTGGCATGCTGTCTCCTCCCGTGGCTACGGAGGAGGGAGCCAATTTTGCAACGGTGTTGCGTAGGGCAGCTGGAGCCTTACATCTCCGACTCCCTACTGTGGCGGTCAAGACTAATCTCTTGACAGAAGTGCTTCAGCCGGCAGCCTCCTCCTTGGAGACTGTGCTGCCGTTCAACGATGCACTCACTGACGTTCTTTTGGGCGCCTGGTCCAAGCCCAACACAGGGGCTCCTGTGGATAGGAACGTGTCCCGACGCCCATCGACCAGCTCCGGGCGACCCCTTGTTTCTCTCTGTCCACCCCACTCCTGAGAGCTTGGTTGTCCAAGCCTCGGCTTCCCAAACCGCCTTCCTACCGCCCCTCCGGATAGGGAATCCAAACGCCTGGATCAATTTGGGAAGAAGGGTTTTCTTCCTCCAGTGCTGGCTTGCGGTCCATCAACACCGCTTGTCTTTTGGGCCGATATACCCACTCCCTGTGGGATTCGGTGGCGACTGTTTTGCCCCAGTGTTCTGAGGAGGTCCAGACACTGCTTACCCGCGCCATTGCGGAAGGTAGGGATGCGGCCAAATACACCATACGTTGTGGCCTTGATACCGCCGACTCGCTGGGCAGATCTATTGCAACGACGGTGGCGCTACGTCGCCACGCCTGGCTGAGAACCACTGGTTTTTCGGGTGATGTCCAGAATACACTCATGGACATGCCCTTTGATGGAGTCGGTCTTTTTGGTTCCAAAGCAGACCATGCGTTGGAGCGTTTTAAGGACTCACGGGCTACTGCCAAGTCCCTGGGCCTTTCTGCTACACGCCCTCCGCTAACTTCTGCTTTTCGCCCCTATCGTGGCCACGGAAGAGGCGCCCAGTCACGTCAGCAGCCCAGCCATCGGCCCGCGCAGCAGGAGTCTTCGCGTACAGGACGTGGATACCGCCGTGGCGGTTTGGGCAACCAGCGTGCGGGTCAGGCCACCACCTCCAACCCGTCCGCAGCCTCCAAGCCCTACTAGTCCCTCCTTTCAGGTGCACAGCACGCCAGTAGGGGGCAGGGTCCGCCATCACCTTCACCACTGGTGTCCCATCACCTCAGACAGGTGGGTCTTGGACATTGTCCGAAGGGGCTACTCCCTCCCCTTCGAGACCACCCCCCCAGCCATGCCACCTCAATTCCACCGCATGTCAGGGGATCACTTGGTACTTCTGCAGAAGGAAGTCACGGCCCTCTTGGCCAAGAGGGCCATCGAGAATGTTCCGACCCCAGAAGTAGGGCGTGGTTGCTACTCCCACTACTTTCTGGTGCCCAAAAAGGACAAGGAGGACATGCGTCCTATCTTGGACCTCCGGAACGTCAATCGCTTCCTCCGGAAGGAGAAGTTCAAGATGCTCACCCTAGCTCAGGTCTTGACTGCCCTCGACCCTGGAGACTGGTTGGTAGCGTTGGACTTGCAGGACGCTTATTTCCACATCCCCGTCCTCCCGGCCCACCGGCGTTACCTTCGGTTCACGGTAGGCCTCGAGCATTTTCAGTTCACCGTGCTCCCCTTTGGCCTTACCAGTGCCCCTCGGGTGTTCACGAAAGTGATGGCGGTGGTCGCAGCTCATCTGCGCCGGGCAGGGGTTTCAGTCTTCCCCTACCTCGACGACTGGCTGCTGAAGGCGGGCTCGTACCAGGCAGTCGTCTCCCACCTCCAGACTACGGCCGAACTCCTGCACTCGCTGGGGTTCTCCATCAATGTGCCGAAGTCGCATCTGATTCCTTCTCCACAGCTCCTTTTCATCGGAGCAGTTCTGGACACGACGCAGTTTCGGGCCTATCCTCCCGAACGGCGAGTCCGGGATATTCAGGCTATGATTCCAATCTTTCAGCCTCTATCCTGGGTTTCGGTACGGATGACCCTGAGGCTGCTGGGCCTCATGGCCTCCTGCATCCTGCTGGTCAATCATGCCAGATGGCATATGCGGGCTCTGCAGTGGGACCTGAAGTTCCAGTGGGCGCAGCACCAGGGCAACCTGTCCGATCACGTCCAGATCTCGGAGGGGACTGCAAAACAGTTGCAGTGGTGGCTCTCGAACCGGCAATGGGTCATGGGCAGATCCCGCTCCCTTCCCCAGCCAGAGCACACAGTTGTGACGGACGCGTCCCTTCTGGGATGGGGCGGTCACATGGGAGAGGCGGAGATCAGAGGCCCTCTGGTCTCCGGCGGAGTCCCGGCTCCATATCAACCTTCTGGAGCTCCGGGCGATCCGACTTGCACTCAAGGCATTCCTTCCCTCTGTCAAAGGGAAGGTAGTGCAGGTGTTCACAGACAACACCACCGCCATGTGGTACTGCAACAAACAGGGCGGGGTGGGGTCGTGGACCCTCTGTCCAGGAGGCTCTGCGCCTCTGGACATGGCTGGAACATCAGGGCATGTTCCTGATGGTTCAACACCTGGCAGGTTCCCTGAACGCCAGGGCGGACGAACTCAGCCGCAGGTGCATGATGGATCACGAATGGCGTCTTCACTCGGAAGTGGCGCATGGACTCTTTCTACAATGGGGAAAGCCTTGGTTAGATCTATTCGCCACTGAAGAGAACGTGCAATGTCATCAGTTCTGCGCGTTGGAATTTCCAAGGCGGCACTCGCTCGGCAACGCTTTTCGTCGCGAGTGGAGTTGCGGTCTGTTGTACGCCTTTCCGCCTATACCACTTCTACCCAGAGTGTTGAAGAAGATTCGGCACGACCGGGCCCAAGTCATCCTTGTGGCTCCGGACTGGGCTCGAAGAGTTTGGTATCCCGAGCTACTCAGTATGAGCGTAGATCCCCCGATCCGTCTGCCTCTTCGGGAGGATCTTCTGTCGCAGCAGCAGGGGACGGTCCTCCACCCGAACCTGTACAGTCTACACCTGCTTGCGTGGAGATTGAGCGGCGGCAGTTGTTTCCTTTCGACTTGCCTCCACGAAGTTTGTGATGTGATTCTGGCAGCCAGGCGTCCCTCCACTAAGGTGGTATACGCCTGCAGGTGGAACAAATTTGTGGCATGGTGCACAGCAAAGGCTGTGAATCCCCTTTCTGCCCCTCTTTCTGAGGTCCTTCTGTTCCTTCTTTCTCTGGCCCAACAGGGTTCTGCCCTGGGTACCATCAAGGGTTATCTTTGTGCTATCTCGGCCTTCCTCAGGCTCCCTGATCAGCCCTCCCTTTTCAAGTCCCCTGTTAACAGGTTCTTAAAAGGCATTACACACCTCTTCCCTCCTGTTCCATTTGTGATGCCTCAGTGGGGACTTGAACTTGGTTCTTACCTTTTTAATGTGCGCTCCCTTTGAGCCTCTACATAACTGTCCTCTTCGTCTTCTAACTCTGAAGACAGCCTTTCTGGTGGCCATCACCTCCGCTCGGCGGGTGAGTGAGCTCCAGGCTCTATCCTGCAAACCTCCCTTTCTGTCTGTCCATCCAGACAAGGTTGTTCTTGGGACGCGTCCGTCCTTGCCAAAGGTGGTTACTGCCTTCCACATTGGGCAGACCATCACTTTGCCTACCTTCTTTCATCCTCCGCATCCTTCCAGAGAGGAAGAGAGGCTCCACCGCCTGGACCCAAAACGTGCGCTCTCCTTCTATATCGACCGCACGAAACACTTCCGGGTGGATGACCAGCTCTTTGTTGGCTACGTGGGCGCCAAAAAAGGTCGGGCGGTGCACAAACGAACCATCTCCCGCTGGGTTACCTTGTGCATCAAGGCCTGCTATTCTTTGGCTAAGAAGGAGCCTCCTGTTGGGCTGCGTGCCCATTCCACCAGGGCAACGGCTGCTACCACGGCTTTGGGCCGTGGTGTTCCGCTGTCGGTTATCTGTCAGGCAGCTACGTGGGCCTCGCTGCACACGTTTACAAAGCATTACTGCCTTGACAGTCAGGTCCGGAGGGACGGCTTCTTTGGCCGTTCTGTCCTCCGGGACTTCCTTGTCTGATCTTTGTTCGCAGACCCACCACCGGGGTTGGTATTGCTGGGGTATCTATTCTAAGGTAAGGAATCTATCACTAACGTGTCTCTTTCAGATGCACAAGTTACTAACTTGTGTAACGATATATCTGTAAGAGACAGTAGTTAGTGACAGATTCCTACCGCCCCACCCATCCTCCCCGTTCTGCAAACTGATTTCTAGGGTTAAGGACATCCCTTTCAGGGCCCTAGTATTTTTCAGACACCTATGTCAGCTTCTTGCATGGCTCTGCGTTCCTGGCGCAGAAAGTCGTGTACAGAACGGACGTCAGCGCGCAGGGGCGGCGTCTAAGTACTGCCCGCGATGTCATCCCGGCGATCACGACGCCGACGACGGACGCGGAGCCGCACGAAGCCGCCTACCGGCGCGCAAGGGTACTGCTACGCAAAAACTTTCCGGATCCAGCCTGATGCCTGGGGATATTCTAAGGTAAGGAATCTGTCACTAACTACTGTCTCTTACAGATATATCGTTACACAAGTTAGTAACTTGTGCTTTAAGCCATGTAGGGAATGTGGGGGTAATATGTCGATTACTGACCCCCATGAAGATTGTTTATGGTGCCTCTCGTCCGACTACGGTGTTGGGTGTTCGTCATGCAAGCAAATGGACCCCAAAGCCTTAAAGGAGAGGGAGGCCAAGCTGTTTATGGCCATGCAAAACAGCAGAAAAGGGGCTGAAGGACGTCAAGATCCAAGTCACCGGCTCCGCATACCGCGAAGTCGTCGAGGAAACAAAAGGAGCGGCGCCATGGATCTCAACGTCTATCATCAAAGGATGAAACACTGAAGTCGGGGTCTCCGGTTGTCCGACGTCACCGCAAGGATGAAGTCTCTCCTTCCCCTTCTCCTCAGATGACTCCGGCCCGGTCTCCAACTCAGTCTCACCGGCGCCCAGTGAAGTGATGCCTTCGCCGCTGGCCACTTCATCCCCGGCTCCAGGGTCTCCAGTGCGCAGCTGGAGCCAATTAGATTGCCTCCTCGAGCGGTCTCAGAACCAGCGGTATCGAATCCTGGATATCCAGCCTTTCCAGATTCCAGTCGTATATCCTTAATGCGATGTTTGCCAGAGCGGTTAACCCTTCTGGTGTGCCAGTTGGCCCCATGGGTCCGCTTGCCTACTCCTTTGAAGGCTTGCCACCCCAATTCTCTGTCACCTCTCATGCCTTTTATGCCAATCCAGTGGGTCCAGGGGGGGGTTGGCCTTTCCCGATTCAGAGGTTCTGGACACCGGTGCAGTCCCTGGAAGGAAGGATGCAGTTGCACGGATCTTCTCAGGCGCCGCTTGGCTCCAGTACGGCACAGACACAACCTAGTCCGGCGTCTTCTACTATTCCAGTGGAGCTTCCATAGACGCCCGTCCCGAAGTCACCGGCTCTGCTTCTGCCGACGCCGGTCCCAAAGATGAGGTCCAGAAGGGAAACACAAAGGCCTACACGAGTCTAGTGGCCTGGACACATCTCCTGAATGAGAGCTCTCTTTACTGAAAAGCCTTCTAACGCAGGAGGGGTCTTCATGTCATTCTGTAAATATCTACCAGAAAAAGCATTACTGAAGGCAAGTAACTTGTTCTTCTGACCTGAAGGGTTGACCCTAATGATAGCAACTGCTACAGTTCCAGCTGTGATACCAAGTTCACAGAAAAAGTCAAGAGCCCAGATTCAGCACCAACTTGGCTGATTGGCCATCTGAAACCAGATTCAGTTTTAACATTGGCTGCTCACAAGAATATATATATTTTTTTAACGCAACGCCATCCTCTTGCCATCCAGACGGATAGTAGGCATATAGAGACTCTGTTCTAAAGAATTAGTTCAGTGACAACAACTTCAGGTGGCCAAGGCTCTAGCTCAGTGGCTCTTAACCCTTTCAGTTCTGTGGAATCACTCCAAATCATCAATGGACTACAGGGACCCCCATTGAGCCATTATTGGAATCCGGGGCCCCCCAGCCTAAGCAATTCATGATTTGAACCTCAAAAGAATACAAAGAGTACAAAAACCAAGTCTAGATCAGACAAATGCCTCGATATTGAAATATTTTGTTTAATTCACAACTAAATATAGAAAGTTTTTCTAATTTTCAAAATCTGAAAGAAAGTTAGTTATAGATTCCTTCCCTTAGAATTACCCCCAGGCGTCAGACTGGATCTGGAAAGTTTTTCGTCCGCAGTACCCCTGCGCATCGGAAGGTGGCATCGGTCGAGTCCACGTTAGTCGTTGGTGTCGTGGTCGCCGGGATGATGTCGCGGTAGCTACATAGGCGCCGCCCTCGCGCGCTGACGTCTGTTTTCTTTTTCCGCACCAGCCAGCGCAGATCCGGAGAGAGCGGTACCTCCAGTCACTTTTTGACTGACTTTTGTCGACACCGTTTTTGAGTCTTCGACTCCTGGTGCACGTCAGGGATGCCCGGCTTCAAGGCTTGTGGTTCCTGTAGCCGATTGAAGGATCCGCACCGCATGTGCCTGTTTTGCCTGGAGCGCGACCACGACCCCAAGTCGTTCTCCGACTGCCGGACCATTAATCCGAAGTCTTTGCTGGAGCTGTCCCGAAAGCTTCTCGAGGCCTGGCAGTCGGCTCCGCGCCGTTCGAGGTCCCGGTCGCGTAGGAGGTCGATGGACCGGTCGCGGAGCCATCATCACTCTTCTTCCAAGTCTTCGCACTTGGGGTCAGGTAAGTCGAAGCACAAGAAGTCGAAGAAGCATCGTCGCTCTTCGACTTCTCCCCGGCTGACGCGACAAGGGATGTGGGTGGTGCCCCTCCCGCAGCTCCGTGTGCGGAGCCCGAAGGGTCGACTCTGGGCTTCCCTCCCTTCCTGGGACCCGGACCGACCCCTGCCCAGTTTCGCCAATTTTACGAAGCGATGCAAGCCATCTTTGGGCAGCCTGACTCCGCCGGCGCGTTTATGCCCCGTGGACTCGGCTGGGGGCCCTGGGCCTTCGACGGCGGCTCTGGCCCCGGCACCGCAGGGTCCCCTTGGATCCAGGCCTGGATCCAGATCGGCGCCGGTCGTCCTTGTTACACCTCCCCCCGGTACCGATTTCACCGGCACCACAACCGCAGCCGACGCCGGTTGTGTCTCCAGCCGGCCTTCATCCCGATGTAGACACGGAGCCGGACCGGTGTCGACCGACGCCGGATCCGGTGCCAACGGGTACTTTTGTTCCCTTGTCCTACCATGGCTCTTTTAGACCAGATTGGCAGCCAGAGGAGGATGAGGAGCACTGGGAGGGGTCTGGAGACCCTCTGACTGACCAGTTGGGCTATGAACCGGACTGGAGAGAGGAACTGGAGTAAGCCAGTGGTTTGGATAACTCACCAGACCTTGGCATGTTGTCTCCTCCTACCGTGGCTACGGAGGAGGGAGCGTCTTACGCCGTGGTGTTGCGTAGGGTGGCCGAGGCTCTCAGCCTCGAGCTACCTACGGTGGCAGTCAGGAGATAACCTCCTGACAGAGGTGCTTCAACCGGCAATGAGCTCTTCGGAGCCCGTTTAATGAAGCCCTCACCGACATCCTTTTGGGCACCTGGTCCAGGCCCAACACAGGGGCTCCTGTGGATAGGATGATTGACCGACGCCACCGCCTGGCTCCGGGCGACCCCACTTTCTTCTCCCAACACCCCACCCCTGAGAGCTTGGTGGTCCAAGCCTCTACCTCCAAGGGTGCATTCCCTAACGCACCACCTGATAGGGAATCCAAAAAGCTGGACCATCTTGGGAAGATGTTTTCTTCCTCCAGCTTGGGACTGCGGTCGGTAAACACCGCATGTCTTTTGGGCAGTTATACCCACTCCGTGTGGGATACGGTAGCGCAAGTGCTGTCCCAGTGCCCGGAGGAGGCCCGGGCCGTACACTCCCGTGCGGTTGTGGAAGGGAGAGACGCAGCAAAGTTTACCATCCGCTGTGGGCTGGATACCGCCGACTCACTAGGCAGGACGATTTCCACGTCTGTAGCCCTTCCACGCTACGCCTGGTTGAGGTCGACTGGTTTTTTAGGGGATGTCCAATCCACTCTTATGGACATGCCCTTTGATGGCCGTCGCCTATTCGGCGACAAGGCAGACCACGCGCTGGGGCGCTTCAAGGACTCTTGGGCTACGGCCAGGTCCTTGGGCCTCTCCACTACCCGCCCTGCGCAGTCTGCCTTTCGCCCCTTTCGTGGCTACGGAAGGGGTGCCCTGCCACGCCCAGAGCCACAGGCCAGCGCAAGCTGTTCAGCCCCTGCGCAGCCAGGGACATGGGAACCACCGCCGTGGTTCTGGGGGCCAGCGGGCAGGCCAGTCCACCACAGCCCGCTCTGCAGCAGCCTCTAAACCCTTCTAGTCCGACCTTTCAGGGCCACCAAATGCCAGTGGGAGGCAGGATTCGCCATCACCTCCCCCACTGGCGCACCATCACGTCTGACAGGTGGGTTTTGCAAATAGTCCAAAGGGGCTACTCCCTCCCCTTCGAGACTACCCCTCCCGCCATGCCACCTCAGTACCATCGCATGTCTGAGGATCATCTGGCCCTTGTCCAACAGGAAGTTTCGGCATTCTTGGCCAAGGGAGCCATCGAGCAAGTTCCTGTCCCAGAAGTAGGTCGTGGTTGCTAGTCGCACTACTTTCTGGTGCCCAAGAAGGACGAAGGCCTGCGTCCTATCATGGATCTCAGGAACATCAACCGCTTCCTCTGGAAGGAGAAGTTCAAAATGTTGACGATAGCTCAGGTCCTGTCTGCCCTCGACCCTGGAGACTGGATGGTAGCGTTGGACTTGCAGGACGCTTATTTTCACATCCCTGTCCTGCCGGCCCACTGGCGTTACCTGCGGTTCACGGTAGGCCACAAGCACTTTCAGTTTACCGTGCTCCCCTTTGGCCTTAGCAGCGCCCCTCTGGTGTTCACGAAAGTGATGGTGGTGGTCGCAGCTCATCTGCGCAGATCAGGGGTTCCGGTCTTCCCCCTATCTCGACGACTGGCTGTTGAAGGCTGGCTCGCCCCAGGCTGTCATCTCCCACCTCCAGACTGAGGCCGACCTCCTGCATTTGCTGGGGTTCTCCATCAACGTGCCGAAGTCGCACCTGATTCCCTCTCAGAAGCTCCTCTTCATCGGAGCGGTTCTGGACACAACGCAGTTTCGGGTGTATCCTCTCGAACAGCGAGTCTCAGATATTCGGGCTATGATTCTGATCTTTCAGCCTCAATCCCGGGTTTCGGTCAGGATGACCCTCGGGCTACTGGGCCTCATGGCCTCCTGCATCCTGCTGGTGGACCATGCCAGATGGCATTGCGTCCAGATCTCGGAGGGCACTGCACACCAATTGCAGTGGTGGCTAATGAACCAGGATTAAGTCGACGGCAGATCCCGCTCCCTTCCCCAACCAGAGCACACATTGGTGACCGATGCATCACTTCTGGGATGGGGTGGCCACATGGAGGCGGAGATCAGAGGCCTCTGGTCTCTGGCGGAGTCCAGGCTCCACATCAGCCTTCTGGAGCTTCGGGCGATTCATCTTGCATTCCTTCCCTCTGTCCGGGGAAGAGTAGTGCAGGTGTTCACGGAAAACACCGCTGCCATGTGGTACTGCAACAAACCAGGCGGGGTGGGGTCGTGGACCCTGTCAAGAGGCCCTCCGCCTCTGGACATGGCTGGAACATCAGGGCAAATCCATGGTGGTTCAACACCTGGCAGGTTTGCTGAACGCCAGTGCGGACGAACTCAACCGCAGGTGCATGATGGATCACGAATGGCGTCTTCACTCTGAGGTGGTGCAAGGTCTCTTTCAACAGTGGGGAGAGCCTTGGTTAGATCTATTCGCCACCGAAGAGAACGCGCAATGTCAGCAATTCTGCGCGTTGGAATTTCCAAGGCGGCACTCGTTAGGCGGCGCTTTTCGTCGCAAGTGGAGTTGCGGTCTTCTATACGCCTTTCCGCCTATACCACTTCTGCCCAGAGTGCTGAAGAAGATCAGGCGCGACCGGGCCCAAGTCATTCTTGTGGCTCCGGATTTGGCACGAAGAGTCTGGTATCCCGAGCTGCTACACATGGCCATCGATCCTCCGATCCACCATTGAAATCTTTCATATCATATGCAACCCTCCACGGTCAGAGACTTATGTATTATATACTCTTCCCACACTTTGTGCTATGAAATCTGAGCTTTGGTGGCCTCTAGGGGAGAGTAGGAGATCTGGCAGTTCCACCTCATTGGCTAGATTTCGGGTTGCTTCAAATGAGTTGGATCTGCTACTGTTCAGGCCTATGGCAATATGTAAACTGTACACTGTTATTTAAATGTACAGGGGGTTCCCAGTCTGATAAGGAGGAATGATTCAAGCATGTGAATATATGAAATATTTCAATGTTGGATAAGTTGAGGTACAGGTAAGTAATTTCTTCTTAAACACATTGCCATAGTAGTCCCATACACTAAAGGGAAATACTTTGTGTGTTCTTGTGAAAGAGCAGAATGCTTTCACCCATAGTGAAGTTAGCTATTTACTTAAGTGTGCGGACCCATTGCCATCTGCTGTATGCTGCAGTGGGTGAAATAAAATGCAGGAAGCTCCTATAAGTATGTTGTGTATATATAATTTTAGTAAAATCGAAAGATCTTGGCTAGCTCCATACCTAAATAATTGCTGTTGCCTCATCCTTGCTCATTTTTTATTTCATTTTTTAAATCCATCTCTTACCAATTTCTTGCATCCAACTCTTCTTACCAATTTCTGGTATCTTTGCACCAAGACAGGAAGATTGCTCATCTCATTTCAACTATTTATTTCATTGAGTGTGTGGATCAAATAAACTTTCACGATTTGACTTTCTTGAAAAATTAGTCCTGAAAATTTACGCAACACCCCCCAGGATCATTGAGAAGACATTTCTTTAATGTCTCTAATATATTTGAATCCATTCAGACGATGGGGACAGAATCAATGTTGGCAAGTATCTGAGAAGACACCACTGACCGCAAGCAGCTCTGACCGTCTGACTTCTCAGCTGCCTAAGACCTGCGTGATAAGTTCTGGCTAGGGGTGTCTGGGACAGCCTTTGACTAGGTTTGCTAGTTCCTCCACTACCGGAGTCACCAAATACATGTTTATAAAATAAAGTGAAAGACCCAGATAGGTTCTCCCTTTCTGTGCTTGCTTCTCAAACATTTGCTTTTTTCTAGAGAGTCCCATGCTAAATTAAGTTATCTAAAAGTCTAGATGCATGTAGATGACGTACACAGTGCACGTAAGCAAACTAATATTACAGTGTGTGAAAGGGTAAGCCATAGACAGGTGATCGCAAATGCCTTCGACCTACTACGAACAGTACTACTCAACCGCATCTATGGCCTCTGCAGAAGAGTCACGTGATTTTTTTTCAAATATTCAGACTCTCAGGGCTCTCACAGCCAGATAGAGGACATCTGTAGAACAAGACCTGACTGACGAAATAGCACAGGCAATCCGTGCATTGAACTCCAGTAAGGTGATGAGCCCAAATGGTGTTTATTGAACTATACAACGCAGATCCGATCAGCGGTTCCTTAAGATAGTTTTTCGGCCTACCTCTATTTCGTAGAACAGAAACCTGTGCCTTTCATATGTCCTCAGGGTTCAATCCTTGTGGGCCCTCTGGTCGACAAATGTCTGCCACGAACCCTCACTCTATTTGTATGTGGTGCTTAGGTGAGCACCATGACTCAGAGGAGTGCGACTCGTGTCAACGGCTTCGACTGAAGGAACGTCTTCTGAAGCTTCTAGCAGCGAGGTTGTCGCAGTTTTCCAAGACGTCCCATCGACCTTGGTCCCCTTCATGCTCCAAGGACCGGCCGCGGTTCTGATCAAGGAGCCGTTACCGTGGGAGTCACTCTCCATTGATGTCCAAATGTAAGATAAGCAGGCGTTTGAAGTAGTGGTGTATACCGACTTCGCCGAAGGTCTGCACCTGATCTTCGGCCGAAGCCTCTGCATGAGTCTACCCCGTGTCTTCCAACCTAACAGGGAGCCGGGGCGACTCTGACCCAAAAGATAATTTTACAACTCTCCATAGTTTCTTTGCATCGTCACCTTCCCCTTAGAGTTCCCTCTGGCCCCAAGGAGGTGCACGAGACCGTGACTGTGTCCACGCTAGCGGTTTCGCTCTCGGCGTCAGTCCGGTTACTGGATTGTAAATCCGTTTCAACACCAGTGCACAGCCCTTCAGGGTTACCACCTTCGTGGTCTGGTCCTCTGGCAATGGCGTTGAGATCCGGCCTGTTGACTTCATTGACCGCGCCGCTTGACACTCCACCTTCTTTCCACTCTGACGCTGACACATTGCCTCGTCGGTGCTGGAGGTAGCGTCTGTGGAGTTGTCTGTTTCTGAAGTCCTTCCTCCTGTTTTTCCTGCTGAGGAACATGATTGGGTTAATGGAGGGTTCAGAGTTTTTCCAGCCCATTTCTGGTACGATTCAACCTCCTATGGAGCCTAGTTAGTTGATTGACTTGGGGGAAACTAGTGGTTTGGAGTCTTCTCCAGCCTCTGGTCTCCGGTCACCTCCTGGTTTGGCTACAGAGGTGGTCTCTTCTTGGCGGATATGCTCAGTCGAGTTTGTCATTCTGGAGGTAATGCTTCCCTCTGTGCAATTAGCGACAGATCCGTTACTTGGAATCCTGAATTTGGGCCAATCGGGGGTAGTTTGTGCTTCCTTATAGTGAGGCTGTTTTTGATATTCTGTTGGGGGCTTGGGCTAAGCCCAAAACGGGGGCCCCTGTGGATCGCTCTGTTTCTCAGACACTGACCGGCCCCTGGAGATCCAACATGTCTCCTTAGGCATTCTACTCCTTATAGTTTTGTGGTTCAGACTGCCTTGGCCGCCCAAAATATTGATACGTTCCCTGTTGTCTTCCCCCAGAAAGAGGCCAGGAAATTAGATACTTTTTGCATATGAGCCATTCACAGGGCGATGCCCATTGGATTTTCCTCTTTGACTTCTCTTTGCAGGTTGATACCCGGTGAGGTATTCCTGCTTGCTGCAGGTTCTTTTGTTCTTTTTATTCTGTCAGCGACCGGTTTAGTTTCCAGTGATCGGAGACGTTATTTTGTAACTTTATGTACACTCGTACTTCCGGGTTTCTTGCTGGAACTAAAGTTTCTAGCAGAGTACTTATTCTATTGTGGGTATTTTATGTGTGTTGTGCGGATGCACTGTGGCCTTGTTCCCTGTTCCATAGGGATTATCATCGGTCTGCCTTGTGGAAATTTTAAGTTTTTCTTCTATATGCTTAATGAACAAGTTACCTATGGTAACGATCTATCTGTATGAGACATATATTAGTTATAGATTCCTTACCTTAGAATTACCCCCAGGCGTCAGACTGGATCCGGAGAATTTTTCTTCAGCAGTACCCGTGCGTATCGGTAGGTGGCGTCGGTCGGCTCTGCCTTCATCGTTGGCGTCGTGATCGCCGGAATGACGTCGCAGTATCTACTTAGACTCCACCACTGCACGCAGACGTCCGTTCTTTACACGACACTCCATGCCAGAAGCGCAGAGCCATGCAAGACCCTGACCACTGGTGCATAAAACTAGGGCCCTGAAAGGGAGTCCCTTACCCTAGAAATCAGTTCGCAGAACGGAGAGGATGGGCGGGGCGGTAAGTAATCTAGAACTAATATGTCTCTGACAGATATATCGTTACCGAAGGTAAGTTACTTGTTCATCTGAAAGAGACTATTAGTTATAGATTCCTTACCTTAGAATAGATACCCCAGCAACACCAACCCTGGAGGTGGGTCTGCGAACTAAGTTCACACCAGAAAGTCCTGGAGAACTGAACGGCCAAAGAAGCCGTCTCTCCGGACTTGGCTATCCAGGCAATAATGCTTAGTGAACGTGTGCAATGATGCCCACGTGACTGCCTGGCAGATGTCATGAAGGGGGACTCCACGTCCCAAAGCAGTAGTGGCTGCCGTCGCCCTTGTGGAATGGGCACGCAACCCAACTGGAGGTTCCTTTTTTGATAAGGAATAGCAAATTTTAATGCAAAGAGCGACCCATCGAGAGATGGTTCGTTTTTGCATGGCCCGAACTTGCTTTGCGCCCACATAGCCAACAAAGAGCTGATCATCCACCCGGAATTGTTTTGTGTGATCCAGATAAAATGAAAGGGCACATTTTGCATCCAGAGGGTGGAGCCTCTCCTCCTCTTTAGAAGGATGCGGGGGCGGGAAGAAGGTGAGCAAAGTGATGGTCTGTCCTATGTGGAAAGAGGTAACCACTTTGGGAACAAAAGGTCAAGTTCGAAGGACAACCTTGTCCGGATAAACCGCAAGGAAAGGAGGCTTAGAAGAAAGAGCCTGAAGCTCACTCACCCTGCGAGCAGAGGTGATGGCAACCAGAAAAGCAGACTTTAAGATCAAGAGTCTGAGAGGTAAGTCAGAACAAGGTTCAAGTCCCACTGGGGCATTACGAAAGGAATAGTAGGAAAAAGTTGGGTAATGCCCTTAAGGAAACGATTTACAATAGGGGACTTGAAAAGAGAAGGCTGATAAGGAAGGCGAAGAAAGGCCGAAATGGCCGAAAGACCGCATTTAAGAGTGCCCAGAGCCGAGCCCTGATGGGCCAAAGAAATAATTGAGATTGGAACCTCCGAAAGGGGGGCAGAAAGGTAATCCACAACCTTTGCTGTGCACCATGCCACAAATTTGTTCCATCTACAGGCGTATACCATTTTAGTGGAGGGACGCCTGGCCCCAAGATAACGTTATAGACTCCGGGAGGAAGGTTCAAAGCTGTCAACTGTCGCCGCTCAATCTCCACGCAAGGAGGTGGAGGCTGGACAGGTTCGGGTGGAGGATCGTCCGCTGCTGCTGCGACAGAAGATCCTCCCGAAGAGGCAGTCTGATCGGAGGATCGATGGCCTTGTTCAAGAGCTTGGGATACCAGACTCCTCGTGCCCAATCCAAAGCCACAAAATGACTTGGGGCCCAGTCGTGCTTGATCTTCAGCACTCTGGGCAGAAGTGGTATAGGCGGAAAGGCATATAGAAGACCGCAACTTCACTTGCGATGAAAAGCGTCGCCTAGCGAGTGCCGCCTTGGAAATTCCAACGCGCAGAACTGCCGACTTTGCGCTTTCTCTTCGGTGGCAAATAGATCTAACCAAGGCTCTCCCCTCTGCTGAAAGAGACCTTGCACCACCTCCGAGTGAAGACGCCATTTGTGACCATCATGCACCTGCGGCTGAGTTCGTCCTCCCTGGCGTTCAGCAAACCTGCCAGGTGTTGAACCACCATGGATTTGCCCTGATGTTCCAGCCATGTCCAGAGGCGGAGGGCCTCTTGACATAGGGTCCACGACCCCACCCCGCCTGGTTTGTTGCAGTACCACATGGCGGTGGTGTCTGTGAACACCTGCACTACTCTTCCCCGGACAGAGGGAAGGAATGCAAGATGAATCGCCCGAAGCTCCAGAAGGCTGATGTGGAGCCTGGACTCCGCCGGAGACCAGAGGCCTCTGATCTCCGCCTCCCCCATGTGGCCGCCCCATCCCAGAAGTGATGCATCGGTCACCACGGTGTGCTCTGGTTGGGGAAGGGAGAGGGTTCTGCCGTCGACCCAATCCTGGTTCATTAGCCACCACTGCAATTGGTGTGCAGTGCCCTCCGAGTTCTGGATGCAATTGGAAAGATTCCCCTGATGCTGTGCCCACTGGAACTTCAGGTTCCACTGCAGAGCCCGCATATGCCACCTGGCATGATCCACCAGCAGGATGCAGGCGGCCATGAGGCCCAGCAGCCTCTGGGTCCTTCTGACCGAAACCCGGGATAGAGGCTGAAAGATCGGAATCATAGCCCGCATATCCCGGACTCGCTGCTCGGGAGGATTAGCCCGAAACTGCTCTGTGCCCAGAACCGCCCGATGAAAAGGAGCTTCGGAGAGGGAATCGTGTGTGACTTTGGCACGTTGACCATGAACCCCAGCGAATGCAAGAGGTTCGCCGTAGTCTGGAGGTGGGATACAACAGCCTTGGGCGAACTCTCCTTCAACAGCCAGTCTTCGAGATAGGGGAAGACTGGAACCCCGGATCTGCACAGATGAGCTGTGACCACCGCCATCACTTCGTGAACACCCGAGGGGCGCTGGTAAGGCCAAAGGGGAGCACAGTGAACTGCAAATGCTTGTGGCCTACCGTGAACCGTAGGGAACGCCAATGGGCAGGCAGGACGAGGATGTGAAAATAGGCGTCCTGCAAGTCCAACGCTACCATCCAGTCTCCGGGATCGAGGGCAGACAGCACCTGAGCCAATGTCAACATTTTGAACTTATCCTTCCAGAGGAAGCGGTTGACGTCCCTGAGATCCAAGCTAGGACGCAGGCCTTTGTCCTTCTTGGGCACCAGGAAGTAGTGGGAAGAACAACCACAACCTACTTCTGGCAGAGGGACTCGCTTGATGGCTCCCTTGGCCAGGAGTGCCGCAACTTCCTGACGGAGAAGGGCCAAGTGATCCTCCGACTTGCAATGGAAAACAGGTGGCATGGAGGGAGGGGAAGTCTCGAAGGGGAGGGAGTAGCCCCTTTGACCTATCTGCAAAACCCACCTGTCCGATGTGATGTTGTGCCAGTGGGGGAGGTGATGGCGAATCCTGCCACCCACTGGCAATTGGTGGCCCTGAAAAGTCCGACTAGGAATGTTTGGAGGCTGCTGCAGAGGGGGCGCTGGTGGACTCTCCTGCCAGCTGGCCCTCAGACCCACGACTCTGGGTCCCACGTCCCCGGCTGCGCAGAGGCTGGGTAGCTTGCGCAGGCCTGTGGCTCTGGGTGGAACGTGGTGGGGCACCCCTTCCGTAGCCACGAAAGGGGCGAAAAGCTGACCGTGGGGCGAGAGGTGGTAGCGAGGCCCAAGGATCTGGCCGTAGCCCTGGAATTCTTAAAGCGCTCGAGCGCGTTGTCTGCTTTGTCGCCAAACAAACGACGGACAGCAAAGGGCATGTCCAGAAGAGTCGATTGGACATCACCCGAGAAGCCAGTGGACCTCAGCCAGGCGTAGCGTCTCTGGGCTACCGACGTTGAAATCATCCTGCCTAGCGAGTCAGCGGTGTCCAGCCCACATCGTATGGCGAACTTAGCTGCATCTCTACCCTCAGCCACTGCACAGGAGAGAACGGCCCAGGCCTCCTCCGGGCACTGTGGCAGCACCTGCGCAACTGTGTCCCACACAGAGTTGTTGTAACGGCCCCAGAGACATGCAGTGTTCAGGGTAGGGTGTTGGGAGAGGAAAAGGGGGGCGGTGGCGTTGTGCAATCATCCTATCCACGGGGGCCCCTGTACTGGGCTTGGACCAAGTGCCCAGAAGGATGTCCATGAGGGCCTCATTGAAGGGCAGCAGGGGCTCCAAAGAGGCCGCTGCCGGTTGAAGCACCTCGGTCAGGAGGTTGGTCCTGACCGCCACCGTAGGAAGCTCAAGGTTCAAGGCCTCAGCTGCCCTACGCAACTCCACAGCGTAGGAGGCTCCCTCTTCCGTAGCCACGGTAGGGGGGGGAAAGCATTATTTTGTTGCCCAGATGACAGGAGCAGTTAAAACATTTTCTCTGCTCACGGGATGGTCTAAATGCCATTCACTCCCGGTCCAAATGTTCAATTCTTAATATTTGTCAATACACCACATGTCATTTCGTCTTGTAAACAGCAAGCAGAAAAAATGTGTGAAAGTTCAAAGTACCTCATGTAAGCATCACCAAGGGAGCTGCTGGTTGGTACTCACCAGTTTGCCCACGTTATCATCGGTGACTTTCATAACCATAAAGGAAGAAACAAGTGTCCAAATTTTAAGAGGTGAAGGAAAGAAAAGAAATGGAAGAAATACAGTGATGTGTATAGAGATGCACTGTAAGTGCTTGTGTCATTCAATACCCACTGGGCCCCATCGTAAAAAGAAAGATTAGCTTCTCCAAGCTAAAATGAGGTGTAGCTCACTTGCAAAAACGCATACTTTATTCTGTGCTGTGAGTACCCTCAGATTAAAAGAATGGCATGTATTTGGCCATTTCAAAAGCGAAAGGCTAACATGTTTTCGTTGCCAATCTATTTGTGGCAACTTCATCAGGGCTAGGGGGACCAGCCTTCACCTCACTGGTACTTCAAGCTTAACCTGTGGTTATTGACAAAATAAAAGGGAGAGAACGTGCCAACCATAAATAACTCATAAAAAGCAACAACTTTCAAATGCGCCCAAAATTCAGTATATACTATTTCCTCGAAGTAGCATATTTACCAGGTGGTTGCTGTCATCTCTCGTACCCGCAACACACCTTTATGAGGATCCCGCACCTTTTAGTCACGCATCCCCACTGAAAACCGAGGTCGCCGTACATCAACCTGCAGGTGTATACATGTACATTTTTAGGTCGAGCCTTGAGTAGCGCGCAAGCGCTGCGAGACTTTATGTAAGGGGCTTTTGAAAGCTGACCACACGCTCGTGCACAATGGCCTTTTCCGTGCAGTTACCCGCACGGGCGCCATCTGTTTGCAATTATCGTGCCCAGACGCGGGCGCGATAATTGAAAACACATGGCCATTGTGCACGAGCGTGTGGTCAGCTCAGCACGCTGCCGCGCTCGCTCGCCCCCGCTCCTCTCTGACGCTGCTGTCCAGCGCTTCACTTGTGCTGACGCTGCCTCCCTCCTCCCTACTCTGTCTTTTCTCTGCTGCAAACAGGCAGCCGACTTCCCTCCCCCGAGTTCAGCTCTCGTTATTGCTGTCTTGTTTTTTATTGCAGGTTTTACTGGGCTCAAGGTCACGTGAGCGTCCATACATCTGAGCTGCTTGGACCTGCTTGTGGCTGGGTGCTGTGCCGCATTAAAATTAATCCAAGTCGTAAATCTGAGCATGAAGCTGCAGTGAGTCACTGCACTGCTGGCAGAGAGCTGATGTCGCAGAATCATGTTGGAGCTGAGCCCGCTGCTGGGAAGCCCGCACCGATCCTGTGATGTCGGCTCCCCGCTCACGCTGCGCCACCCCTAGTGTGACCGATGCTCACCTAATCTGTTTCCCGGTTCCTTTACCAGCCTCTCCGTCCGATTCCTTGAGAGGTCTGAGGAACCCCTTCCTGCGCAACATCCTGTCAGTGACGAAAAAAGAAAGGGAAAAAAAGTTCCGAAAGATGCAAAACCAAACATGTAGAAACCCCATCCGTGCACGGCTCCTAAACATTATAGACCGTCTCAAACAACTCTGCCCAACTCATCGAGAGGGTATAAGCGCACAGAGCTGCACCAACATGTCGAAGAGGCTTGCGTGGGGTTAGTCCTGGGTGGTTTTCCATGGAGCTCTGTGTTGCAGTGCGTCGTGTGCTCTTAGCCGTTCTCCGGGCAGCGTTTGCCCCTCCGCCCTGCAGGTAGGTGTTTGCGCGCACGTTTTTACTAGCTCGCTTTTGCTCTCTGTTCGTTGCTTCTTTTCCCAGTGTTTTTTTTAGTTTGCCGACTCGTATCATTTTTTTCCTATTTTGTTAAAAAGGAAATGCCGCCCTGTGATTTGAGATGATTGTCCCTTCACATGTTTGCTTCCTGTGGGATTTCCACTGGGGCTTTATTTTTTATTTTATTCTTTTACTTCTAAGCCTGTGGCCTTTGCTCAATGTATGTTTGTGTTAATAGTGGTCAGATTGGAACACAATTATTCAAATTGTTGGTTTTAGTTTAAACAACCGTCAACTTTATTTTGACCTGTATGTGTCATATTTAAATGAAATAATTTTTAAAAAACTGGTGTAGACTAGGTTCTGAGATGGATGTTTATTTAGGTGTGCATTTATTGCACGTTTGACCGTGTGGATTACGAACAACTGACGCCGAAATTTTTTATTTTTACATGAAGTGCCACTTTATAGTTCAGTAGTCCATCCCGCGTGGCCCGTGTGCGTCACTGTATCTGCGTGTTATTTTTACGGCTTTATTTCTCGTTGCAGAAATAGCCGATTGATAGGCGCCGGGAGTTTGACGTAATGCACGTTCCAACGGTTCCCCTGGAGAGTCTGAATTATACAAACCTTTCAAACATTGGAAGCAAGCTGTAACTAAATACTTATAAGGTCCCAAAAGCGAGACCTATTGGCTATGCCAATGCTTGTTAATAGAGACCTCATTATCCACCTCCCGTGGCCATGTTGTTCAAGCCACATAGTCAGTAGCCCTCCTCTCACTCATTCTCCCATTGTACTGAGTATCATGGGTTCATCCCAATCCTTAGGGGGCCCTTATGTCGACTCCACCCCATATTGGATGCCGGTAGGTTGTGTCAGCTAATCTTATTCCACTCCGAAGCGTCAACCCCAGAGCGGGTCTTCACACGCTACAAAGGACCTACGTGCTCGCTCTCTCACAGCGAGTCCGCACCCCCCATGTATTCTAGATCCCTCTTACTGCATTCGCCTCTGCACATTGCAATTGGAGTTCGCCAGTCCTTTCCAACCGCGCGACCAGGAAGTCTTTACCCGGGTCACGCCCAAGCCCCATCTTGTGCATACGCAACTACCTTGAGAATTCTGTCTCAATACGCCGTTGGGACCGATCGAAAAGCAGAACATTATCCCTCCCCGTCTTTTAAAGTATTCCCTTGAAAAAGCTGCTATTTGGTAAATACACGTTCACTATCAAGCCGCTTTACAAAACATCATTTCAAAATGGCCACTGGATTTGACGAGGTAGTTGCGTATGCACAAGATGGGGCTTGGGCGTGACCCGGGTAAAGACTTCCTGGTCGCGCTGTTTGAAAGCACTGGCGAACTCCAATTGCAACGTGACGGAGCACGAAGCAGAGGCGTCCGCGAATGCGGTAAGAGGGATCTAGAATACATGGGGCGTGTGGACTCGCTGTGAGAGCGAGCACGTAGGTCCTTTGTAGCGTGTGAAGCCCCGCTCTGGGGTTGACGCTTCGGAGTGGAATAAGAGTAGCTGACACAACCTACCGGCATCCAATATGGGGTGGAGTCGACATAAGGGCACCCTAGGGATTGGGATGAACCCATGATAACTCAGTACAATGGGAGAATGAGTGCGAGGAGGGCTACTGACTATGTGGCTTGAACGACATGGCCACGGGAGGTGGATAATGTGGTCTCTCTATTAAAAATGTACATGTATACACCTGCAGGTTGATGTACGGCGACCTCTGTTTTCAGTGGGGATGCGTGACTAAAAGGTGCGTGATCCTCATAAAGGTGTGTTGCGAGTACGAGAGATGACCGCAGCCACCTGGTAAATATGCTACTTCGAGGAGATGGCATATACTGAATTTTGGGCGCATTTGAAAGCTGTTGCTTTTTATGTGTTATTTATGGTTGGCGCGTTCTCTTATTTTGTCAATAACCACAGGTTAAGCTTGTAGTACCAGTGAGGTGAAGACTGGTCCCCCTATCCCTGATGAAGTTGCCGCAAATAGATTGCAACGAAACATGTTGGCCTTTCGCTTTTGAAAAGGCCAAATACATGCCATTCTTTTAATCGGAGGGTACTCACGGCACCGAATAAAGTATGCGTTTTTGCAAGTGAGTTACACCTCATTTTAGCTTGGAGAAGCTAATCTTTCTTTTCAAGATGGGGCCCTGTGGGTATTGAATGACACAAGCACATACAGTGCATCTGTATACACATCACTGTTTTTCTTCCTTTTCTTTTCTTTACCTCTTAAAATTTGGACACTTGTTTCTTCCTTTATGGCTATGAAAGTCACCGATGATAACGTGGGCAAACTGGTGAGTACCAACCAGCAGCTCCCTTGGTGATGCTTACGTGAGGTACTTTCTGACCTTTAACACATTTTTTTTCTTCTTGCTGTTTACAAGACGAAATGACACGTGGTATATTGACAAATATTAAGAATTGAACATTTGTACCGGGAGGTGAATGGCATTTAGACCATCCCGTGAGCAGAGAAAATATTTTAATTGCTCCTGTCATCCGGCAACAAAATAGTGTTCGCAATTAATCAGGTTTTGTGGATTTAGAAGTCAGAGTGGGGGGCAACCTGATTAATATTCCCCCTTATGCTCTTTTTGTGTATAGGGGGGAAAGCATGCCAAGGTCCGGAGAAGCTTCCAGACCACTGCCTCACCCAATTCCTCTCTCCAGTCTGGTTCTCCCAGCTGGTCTGCCAAAGGGTCCACAGACCCCTCCCAGTCCTCCTCACCCTCCTCTGGTTGCCACTCAGGGCCATAGGGACCACCAGGGTAGAACAGAGGTACAAAAGTACCGGCCGGTCCGGCTCCGTGTCGAGTGGGAGGCCGGGGACGACGTCGGTTGGGGACACACCCGGCGTCTGAGGGGGCGGAGGTGTTGCCAATGGATTCGGCGCCGGAGTAGTGTCGTAAGGTCGACCGTATCCAGGCCTGGATCCTGGAGGGGGGGCCCTGCGGCGCCAGGGCCGAAGCCGCTGGCATCCAAGGCCTAGAACCCCCAGCCGAGTCCTGGGGCCCGAAGGCGCGCCGGCGGAGTCAGGCTGCTCAAAGATGGAGTGACTAGAGGTACCGCTCTCTCCGGATATGTGCTGGCTGGCGCGGAAAAAGAAAGAACTGACGTCAGCGCGCAGGGGCGGCGTCTAAGTAGATACCGCAACGTCATTCCGGCTGTCACGACGCCAATGACGAACGTGGGGTCGACCGACACCACCTACTGACGCGCAGGGGTACTGTTGAAGAAAAATTCTCAGGATCCAGTCTGACGCCTGGGGGTAATTCTAAGGTAAGGAATCTATAACTAATAGTCTCTTTCAGATATCCCTTATAGGGGTTACAGTACTGTTTGAAAATGAAGTATTTGTGGCTTCCACTCGTACCAGTGAATGTTAACTTCTCCTCCCCCTGCGGCTTTTCATATAGGAAGTACTAGAAAGGGGGGCAGGATCCATGGCCTGGGCAGTATTTTAGCCATTCCCAATCCGGTTTTAGAGCCGGTTTCTCTACCGAGACCACCTTACTAGGAATAATGGAAAAGTTACGCCATCATCTGGATGCTGGACGACACGGTCGCCCTCATCCTGCTTGACCTCAGTGCGGCATTTGATACGGTATGCCATACCACACTAGTAAAACGCTTTGCTCTATGGGCATTAGAGGCTCTGCCCTCAGCTGGCTCATCTCTTTTCTCTCTAACCGCACTTTCCAAATCTTTTCCTCCTCGACCAGCTCTGACACTCATCTTCTACCCCACGGGTACCGCAGAGTTCTATCCTCAGCCCCTACTCTTTAACTTATATGTTAGACCCCTAGCCAATGTCGCAGAGCGAAGCAGGACTGTCCCTGTTCTCCTATGCTGACGATTCACAAATAATTTTTCTCTCTCCACGAACAAAGCAGCAGGGCCATCCCATCTTCAGCTTGGCCTGGGAAAAATTGCATCCTGGATGCAGACCAATTATCTTAAATTAAACGGAGAGAAAACAGAGGTACTGGTCCTGGGCAAAAACAAAGATCTCTGGGGCCCACAACACTGGCCTAGTGCGATGGGTGCTCTTCCCGACCCTCCAGCAAAGTCTGCAACCTTGGTGTTATCATTGACGACCAACTTTCAATGCACCATCAGACAGTCAAGGTAGCAGCCACCTGCTTTACCATCTTGAAGTGGTTAAGAAAGATCATCTGGATGCTGCCAGAGGCCACGCAGAAAACAGTAGTCCAGGCCCTCATCACCTCGAGACTGGACTACTGCAATGTCCTCTACCTTGGATCCAACAAGGCAGTGACGCGCAGGCTTCAGCTGGTCCAAAACTCTGCTGCAAGACTACTTTGTAAGGTACCCAGGATGACCTCCGTCTCAGGCCATTTGAGAGATCTGCACTGGCTCAGGGTGGAGAACCGCATTAAGTTCAAAGCCCTGAGCTATATGTTCAAAATCAAAACAGGCGTTGCCCCAAATATCTCCAAGCCTTGGTCAACCCCTATGTGCCCTCCCGATGCCTCCGTTCATCCACTCAAGGGAATTTTTCGATGCCTAGGAATAAAGCTATCCCGGATGGGAGGAAGGTCTTTCTCCTACCTCGGTCCCTTGCTATGGAACTCACTTCCAAAAGCTATCCGAAACGAAACAGTATACACCCAATTTCGGAAATCTTTGAAGACTTGGCTCTTCAACCAGTAATCAACTTTGCCGCCTTGTGTTCTTTTGTTCCGTCTCGGCGCCGGGAAACCCTTTTGGGTAGCTGCTGCGCCTTATAAGTTTAATAAATAAATAAAATGGTGCATAGCACTTCTTGCTGTTCATATTTTACTATTCATTGGCAGCAAGGTTTCCTGCCATGGCTCTCTCGAGTTCCTCGTTAGGTTAAGACTCGGCAAAGGACCGTCTATTGCAATGTTTTGGGTCTCACCTCTGCCTCCAAGTGTCCTTGGTCCGGTGCCACTGTTTTTGTCACATTCTCTACTTCATCTCTGAGAGGATGTGATGTCTTGTCGTATCTGGAATATTTTATTTTCCTTGCTTTCTATAGGCATTATTCTTTTACCAATTCGGATTACAACCACAGCATTTTTTTACCGTATGGTTGTTCTTCAGATATCGCCATCTCACTCCTCATTTTACTTGGAGTTAGGTGTTGTGGCTAATTTTAATGTAAGTTTCTTTCCGGAATGTGTGTCCCTTTGACGTTATCAGGTAAAAGTGCCTACAGCCAGCATCAGATGCTGACTGAACGAGCAGCGGTTTATCGGCTGGATCTGTACCCGTTTTCGAATTCTTATTGAAGTGACTGGCCACATTAGAATTCACTGGAACGAGCATTGCCTTTAAGGTGGACTGTTGGAGGAGCGATTACCCCCATATGTTATTTCCATCCTCAAATATCTTTGAAATCTATTCAGCGGACCAGACTACATCATACAGCCCTCAAATCTACTACAGATAGTCACCTGCTTAGTCTTCCCTTGGTCATTCTACATTTGAAAATACCGTCCTGAAGATGGTTTTACAAATGTCTTCACTACATAGACCGAAACGTCGACCACTGCACCCATTTTCTTTGTGATTGCTTTCAATAGAGGAATTGTTTTCTATATAATTAGTTGCAATTTCTTTGTGTATATGGCATGGGTGTCCACATAAGTGTCAATGAGATGAGAACTGCTATAAGAAATTGTTAAAATCTCGGTCACGTTGTGCTTATATGTACTGTATATCTGAAAGAGACACGTTAGTGACAGATTCCTTACCTTAGAATATCCCCAGGCGTCAGGCTGGATCCGGAAAGTTTTTGCGTAGCAGTACCCTTGCGCGTCGGTAGGTGGCGTCGTACGGCTCCGTCGTCGGCGTCGGGATCGCCGGGATGACGTCGCGGGCAGTACTTGGACGCCGCCCCTGCGCGCTGACGTCAGTTCTTCTTTTTCCACGCCAGTAAGCGCAGATCCGGGAAGAGCAGTGCCCTAGTCATTTTTTGACTAAATTTTTGGTGATTTTTTTCACTGTTTTTCTCAACGAGTCTCTCGACTCCGAAGGTGTCGGTAGGGATGCCCGGCTTCCAGCCCTGCGACGCCTGTGGTCGCATGATGTCGATCACAGACCCGCACTTAGAATGTCTCTACTGCCTCGGCCGCGACTACGACACAAAGTCGTGCCCCGACTGCCGGGCCTTGCACCCGAAGGCTTTGCGAGAGCGGTCTCGAAAGCTTCTCGAGGTCCGACAGTCGGCTCCGCGCCACACCAAGCCCCGGTCACGTGAGAGGTCGCGGAGTCCTCATCGGTCGTCGGGGTCCAAGTCTTCGCACTCCTCCGGTAAGTCGAAGCATAAAAAGTCTAAGCAGCGACATCGCTCGACTACTTCGCCTCGCCGGTCTCGCGACTCGGCTGAGGCTCCTGTCTGCACCGTCCCCGCGGCTCCGGGAGTGTCTGTGGAGCCGCCCCCGCATTACCCGTCTTTCCCGGGTTCGGGGGCGACTCCGGCCGAGATACAGGAATTCCTGTCGGACATGACCAGCCTCTTCGGGCCTCAAGGTCCCCCCGGTGCGCCTTCGGGCCCCGCGGGCCCTGATGGGGTTTTCCCGGCGCCGCCTGTCACACCAGCCTCGGTCCCAGCCCCGGCTTCGGACCTGGCCTCGATCCCGGCTCTGGTGCTGCCGCAACCCCCATCGACGCCGGTTGACCTAACTACACCTCCGCCGGCGTCTCTGGTGCCGTTCCCGACGACGCTCCGGGCGGCGTCATTCCCCGGTTCTCTCCGGATCCGGACACGGCGCCGGACTGACGTCGCTCGACGCCGGCTCAGACGCCGATGAGACCTTGGGTCCCGCGTGTCTCTCCTTCTCCTTATTTTGAACCTGAGGAGGACTAAGAGAACTGGGAGGGGGTCGGATGACCCTTTCACACAGCAGTGAGAGTTCGAACAGGACTGGGCTGAGGAACTTGGGGATGCCAGTGGTCTGGACACCTCCCCTGACTCTGGCATGCTGTCTCCTCCTTCCGTGGCACGGAGGAGGGAGCAAATTTTGCAACGGTGTTGCGTAGAGCAGCTGGGGCCTTACACCTCCAACTGTCTACGGTGGCTGTCAGGACTAACCTCCTGACGGAAGTGCTTCAGCCGGCGGCTACCTCCTCGGAGCCACTGCTGCCGTTTAATGACGCGCTTTCCGACGTTCTTTTGGGCACCTGGTCCAAGCCCGCCACAGGGGCTCCTGTGGATAGGAACGTGGCCCGATGCCATCGCCCCGCTCCGGGCGACCCCTGTTCCTCTCCCAACACCCCTCTCCTGAGAGCTTGGTTGTCCAAGCCTCTGCTTCCCAAACCGCCTTCCCTACCGCTCCTCCCGGATAGGGAATCCAAACGCCTGGATCAATTTGGGAAGAAGGTCTTTTCTTCCTCCAGTGCTGGCTTGCGGTCTGTCAACACCGCTTGCCTTTTGGGCCGATATTCCCACTCTCTGTGGGACTCGGTGGCGCAAGCTTTGCCCCAGTGTCCTGAGGAGGTCCAGACACTGCTTTCCCACGCCATTGCGGAAGGAAGCGATGCGGCTAAATACACCATCAGATGTGGCCTTGATACTGCCGACTCGCTGGGCAGATCGATTGCAACGACAGTGGCGCTGCGCCGTCACGCCTGGCTGAGAACCACTGGTTTCTCGGGTGATGTCCAAAACACTCTTATGGACATGCCCTTTGATGGGGTCGGTTTTTTTGGGAACAAGGCAGACCATGCGCTGGAGCGTTTTAAGGACTCGCGGGCTACGGCCAAGTCCCTGGGCCTTTCTGCTGTACGCCCTCCGCAGCCATCTGCTTTTTGCCCCTTTCGTGGCCACGGAAGGAGCGCCCAGTCACGTCCGCTGCCCAGCCACCGTCCCGCGCAGCAAGCGTCTGCGCGTGGCCGAGGACGTGGCGGGTCAGGCAACCAGCGTGCAGGTCAGGCCACCAACTCCGCCCCGTCCGCAGCCTCCAAGCCCTCCTAGTCCTTCCTTTCAGGTGCACAGCACGCCAGTTGGGGGCAGGGTCCGCCATCACCTTCACCACTGGCGTGCTATCACCTCGGACAGGTGGGTCTTGGACATTGTCCGAAGGGGCTACTCCCTCCCCTTCGAGACCAACCCCCCGCCATGCCACCTCAATTCCACCGCATGTCAGGGGATCACTTGGTGCTTCTTCAGAAGGAAGTTGCGGCCCTCTTGGCCAAGAGGGCCATCGGCGCGTTCCGACCCCAGAAGTAGGTCGTGGTTGCTACTCCCACTAATTTCTGGTGCCCAAAGGACAAGGAGGACATGCGTCCTATCTTGGACCTCCGGAACGTAAATCGCTTCCTCCGGAAGGAGAAGTTCAAGATGCTCACCCTAGCTCAGGTCTTGACTGCCCTCGACCCTGGAGATTGGTTGGTAGCGTTGGACTTGCAGGACGCATATTTTCATATCCCCGTTCTGCCGGCGTTACCTGCGGTTCACAGTGGGCCTCGAGCATTTTGTGTTCACCGTGCTCCCTTTTGGCCTTACCAGCGCCCCTCGGGTGTTCACGAAAGTGATGGCGGTGGTCGCAGCTCATCTGCGTCTGGCAGGGGTTCCAGTCTTCCCCTACCTCGACGACTGGCTGCTGAAGGCGGGCTCGTCCCAGGCAGTCGTCTCCCACCTCCAGACTACGGCCGAACTCCTGCACTCGCTGGGGTTCTCCATCATCGTGCCGAAGTCGCATCTGACTCCTTCTCCACAGCTCCTTTTCATCGGAGCAGTTCTGGACACGACGCAGTTTCGGGCCTATCTTCCCGAACGGCGAGTCCGGGATATTCAGGCTATGATTCCGATCTTTCAGCCTCTATCCTGGGTTTCGGTACGGATGACCCTGAGGCTGCTGGGCCTCATGGCCTCCTGCATCTTGCTTGTCGATCATGCCAGATGGCATATGCGGGCTCTGCAGTGGGACCTGAAGTTCCAGTGGGCGCAGCACCAGGGCAACCTGTCCGATCACGTCCAGATCTCGGAGGGGACAGCAAAACAGTTGCAGTGGTGGCTCTCGAACCGGCAATGGGTCAGGGGCAGATCCCTCTCCCTTCCCCAGCCAGAGCATACAGTTGTGACGGACGCATCCCTGCTGGGATGGGGTGGTCACATGGGAGAGGCGGAGATCAGAGGCCTCTGGTCTCCGGCGGAGTCCCGGCTCCATATCAACCTTCTGGAGCTCCGGGCGATCCGACTTGCACTCAAGGCATTCCTTCCCTCTGTCAAAGGGACGGTAGTGCAGGTGTTCAGACAACACCACCGCCATGTGGTACTGCAACAAACAAGGTGGGGTGGGGTCGTGGACCCTATGTCAGGAGGCTCTGCGCCTCTGGACATGGCTGGAACATCAGGGCATATTCCTGATGGTTCAACACCTGGCAGGTTCCCTGAACGCCAGGGCGGACGAACTCAGCCGCAGGTGCATGATGGATCACGAATGGCGTCTTCACTCGGAAGTGGCGCAAGGACTCTTTCTACAGTGGGGAGAGCCTTGGTTAGATCTATTCGCCACCGAAGAGAACGCGCAATGTCATCAGTTCTGCGCGTTGGAATTTCCAATGCGGCACTCGCTCGGCGACGCTTTTCGTCGCGAGTGGAGTTGCGGTCTGTTGTACGCCTTTCCGCCTATACCACTTCTACCCAGAGTGTTGAAGAAGATTCGGCGCGACCGGGCCCAAGTCATCCTTGTGGCTCCGGACTGGGCTCGAAGAGTTTGGTATCCCGAGCTACTCAGTATGAGCATTGATCCCCCGATCCGTCTGCCTCTTCAGGAGGATCTTCTGTCGCAGCAGCAGGGGACGGTCCTCCACCCGAACCTGTCCACTCTCCACCTGCTTGCGTGGAGATTGAGCGGCGGCAGTTGATTCCTTTCGACTTGCCTCCCGAAGTTTGTGATGTGATTCTGGCAGCCAGGCGTCCCTCCACTAAGGTGGTATACGCCTGCAGGTGGAACAAGTTTCTGGCATGGTGCACAGCAAAGGCTGTGAATCCCTCTCTGCCCCTCTTTCTGAGGTTCTTCTGTTCCTTCTTTCTCTGGCCCAACAGGGTTCTGCCCTGGGTACCATCAAGGGCTATCTTTGTGCCATCTCGGCCTTCCTCAGGCTTCCTGATCAGCCCTCCCTTTTCAAGTCCCCTGTTAACAGGTTCTTGAAAGGCATTACACACCTCTTCCCTCCTGTTCAGTTTGTGATGCCTCAGTGGGACTTAAACTTGGTTCTTACCTTTTTAATGTGCGCTCCCTTTGAGCCTCTCCATAACTGTCCTCTTCGTCCTCTTCGTCTTACTCTGAAGACAGCCTTTCTGGTGGCCATCACCTCCGCTCGGCGGGTAAGTGAGCTCCAGGCTCTATCATGCAAACCTCCCTTTCTGTCTGTCCATCCAGACAAGGTTGTTCTTAGGACGCGTCCGTCCTTCTTGCCAAAGGTGGTTACTGCCTTCCACATTGGGCAGACCATCACTTTGCCCACCTTCTTTCCGCCTCTGCATCCTTCCAGAGAGGAAGAGAGGCTCCACCGTCTGGACCCAAAACGTGCGCTTTCCTTTTATATCAACCGCACACAACACTTCCGGGTGGATGACCAGCTCTTTCTTGGCTACGTGGGCGCCAAAAAAGGTCGGGCGGTGCACAAGAGAACCATCTTCCGCTGGGTAACCTTGTGTATCAAAGCCTGCTATTTTTTGGCTAAGAAGGAGCCTACTGTTGGGCTGCGTGCCCATTCCACCAGGGCAACGGCTGCTACCACGGCTTTAGGCTGCGGTGTTCCGCTGCAGGATATATGTCAGGCAGCTACGTGGGCCTCGCTGCACACGTTTACCAAGCATTACTGCCTTGACAGCCAGGTCCGGAGGGACGGCTTCTTTGGCCGTTCTGTCCTCCGGGACTTCCTTGTCTGATCTTTGTTCGCAGACCCACCACCAGGGTTGGTATTGCTGGGGTATCTATTCTAAGGTAAGGAATCTGTCACTAACGTGTCTCTTTCAGATGCACAAGTTACTAACTTGTGTAAGGATATATCTGTAAGAGACAGTAGTTAGTGACAGATTCCTACCGCCCCACCCATCCTCCCCGTTCTGCGAACTGATTTCTAGGGTTAAGGACATCCCTTTCAGGGCCCTAGTATTTTTCAGACACCTATGTCCGCTTCTTGCATGGCTCTGCGTTCCTGGCGCGGACAGTCGTTTACAGAACTGACGTCAGCGCGCAGGGGCGGCGTCTAAGTACTGCCCGCGACGTCATCCCGGCGATCCCGACGACGGACGCGGAGCCGCACGCCGCCACCTACCGACGCGCAAGGGTACTGCTACGCAAAAACTTTCCGGATCCAGCCTGACGCCTGGGGATATTCTAAGGTAAGGAATCTGTCACTAACTACTGTCTCTTACAGATATATCGTTACACAAGTTAGTAACTTGTGCTTTATGTACCCTTCAATATATTTTTATTCTTTCAACATAAATTTGTGTTTCAAGAAGTATACACCCGTCTCGTATTGTTTTTTTGAAGTTTTCTATAGATTTATTCATGTTAAAATAAGGAATCAATTTTGCAAAATAACTCAACGTAAGCTACTGCTCAGAGCTTATTGCAGATGACCTCATAACACATTAGAATGACTATAAACAGAATCCCTTGTAGGCACTATTACCTGTTATATTAATTACTCAAGCCTCCAAGGGTCTATTGGGTTCCCCACTCTTTTACTACCTTTGACGTTATGGCTCCATTCTTTTTAGGATTGTTTTTTAAGGCGGCTGAAGTCTTCTATACCATCCTTTTCCTAGAGGTTCTTTTCCCTCATATGAAGGGGTAGGGATTCGATCGTTGTAAGGTCTGCTATACCATTTCCACTGTATTTGTGGATTTCGTCTGATGGGAGTACTTTTTTCTTCCTTTTTCTCTTCCTTTGGAGGATGGGTTCTGTATTTACTTTTTAAGTCCTGAATACATCGTGTCGCAGGGTGGGACATTCCTTTCTGAACTCAATCATTGTTGTGCTTGTATGCATTGTCATACATTGTTTTCGTCGTTTCAGTTTCAAAGGCTTGATCCCTTCACAGCAGTGATGCTTCATCTTATTGAGGTGTGTGTGTGTGTGTGTGTGCGCGTGTGTGTGTGTGTGTGTGTGTGTGTGTGTGTGTGTGTGTGTGTGTGTGTGTGTGTGTGTGTGTGTGTGTGTGTGTGTGTGTGTGTGTGTGTAAAAGGGTCACAAGGAAGGGATGGTTGCTATCACTCATCAGGACTTTATTATCAGTTAAGCAGTGAGAGGAACAAATAGGCGCTGCATTTAGTGGGATCCTTCTCTGTTTCAGAAGTACCACAATAATGGCTTTCATACATTGATGGTGGCAAAACTCCACCCTTCAATTTCTAAATTGGTATGTACATCTAATAAATGAGCAGCTAATCTATTTTTACTGTCTGAGCCTGATGTCCTTACTGCCTGGTAAACTGTCAGGAGCCATCACAGTCTCCGTAGCGGGAATCAGGTGGATCTGAAAGAGACACGTTAGTGACAGATTCCTTACCTTAGAATATCCCCAGGCGTCAGGCTGGATCCGGAAAGTTTTTTGCGTAGCAGTACCCTTGCGCGTCGGTAGGCGGCGTCGTGCGGCTCCGCGTCCGTCGTCGGCGTTGTGATCGCCGGGATGACGTCGCGGGCAGTACTTGGACGCCGCCCCTGCGCGCTGACGTCAGTTCTTCTTTTCCGCGCCAGCAAGCGCAGATCCGGGAAGAGCAGTGCCCTAGTCATTTTTGACTAAATTTTTGGTGAATTTTTCACTGTTTCTTTTGTATCGACTCCAAGGTGTCGTTAGGGATGCCCGGCTTTAAGCGTTGCGGCGCCTGTGCTCGGATGATGTCCATCACAGACCCGCATCTGGAGTGTCTCTTCTGTCTCGGGCGAGACCACGACACGAAGTCTTGTTCCGACTGCCGGTCCCTAAACCCGAAAGCTTTGCGAGAGCGGTCTCGAAAGCTCCTCGAGGCCCGGCAGTCGGCTCCGCGCCGCACCAAGCCCCTGTTGCGTGAGGGGTCGGTCGCGGAGTCCTCGCCGGTCGTCGGAATCCAAGTCTTCGTCGTCCGGTAAGTCTAAACACAAGAAGTCCAAGAAGCATCGTCGCTCTAGGACTTCGCCTCGCCGGTCTCGCGACTAGGCTGAGGCCCCTCCCGTCCCCGTCGCCCCGGACATGCCTGTGGAGTCGCCCCCGCAATACCCGTCCTTCCCGGGTTCGGGGGCGGATCCGGCCCAAATACAGGAATTCCTGTCGGCCATGGCCCGCCTCTTCGGGCCTCAAGGTCCCTCCGGTGTGCCTTTGGGCCCCGCGGGCCCTGATGGGGTTGCCCCGGCGTCGCCGACTACTCCGGTCCCGGCGTCGCTCGTGCCTCCAGCCTCGATCCCGGCTCCGGTGGTACCGCAACCCCCATCGACGCCGGTCGACCTGACCACGCCTCCGCCGACGTCTCCAGTGCCGTTCCTGACGCCGCCCGGGGCTCCGGGTGGCTTCGTCCCCCAGAACTCTCCGGCTCCGGACATGGAGCCGGACCGACGTCGCTCGACGCCGGTTCCGGCGCCGATGGGACCTTGGGTCCCAAATGTCCCTCCTCCTTATTTTGAACCGGAGGAGGACTGGGAGGGGTCTGAGGACCCTCTGGCACAACAGTGTCAGTATGATGAGGACTGGGCAGAGGAACTAGGGGATGCCAGTGGTCTAGATACTTCCCCAGACACTGGCATGCTGTCTCCTCCCGTGGCTACGGAGGAGGGAGCCAATTTTGCAACGGTGTTGCGTAGGGCAGCTGGAGCCTTACATCTCCGACTCCCTACTGTGGCGGTCAAGACTAATCTCTTGACAGAAGTGCTTCAGCCGGCAGCCTCCTCCTTGGAGACTGTGCTGCCGTTCAACGATGCACTCACAGACGTTCTTTTGGGCGCCTGGTCCAAGCCCAACACAGGGGCTCCTGTGGATAGGAACGTGTCCCGACGCCATCGCCCAGCTCCGGGCGACCCCTTGTTTCTCTCTGTCCACCCCACTCCTGAGAGCTTGGTTGTCCAAGCCTCGGCTTCCCAAACCGCCTTCCCTACCGCCCCTCCGGATAGGGAATCCAAACGCCTGGATCAATTTGGGAAGAAGGGTTTTTCTTCCTCCAGTGCTGGCTTGCGGTCCATCAACACCGCTTGTCTTTTGGGCCGATATACCCACTCCCTGTGGGATTCGGTGGCGACTGTTTTGCCCCAGTGTTCTGAGGAGGTCCAGACACTGCTTACCCGCGCCATTGCGGAAGGTAGGGATGCGGCCAAATACACCATACGTTGTGGCCTTGATACCGCCGACTCGCTGGGCAGATCTATTGCAACGACGGTGGCGCTACGTCGCCACGCCTGACTGAGAACCACTGGTTTTTCGGGTGATGTCCAGAATACACTCATGGACATGCCCTTTGATGGAGTCGGTCTTTTTTGTTCCAAAGCAGACCATGCGTTGGAGCGTTTTAAGGACTCACGGGCTACTGCCAAGTCCCTGGGCCTTTCTACTGCATGCCCTCCGCTAACCTCTGCTTTTCGCCCCTATCGTGGCCACGGAAGGGGCGCCCAGTCACGTCAGCAGCCCAGCCACCGGCCCGCGCAGCAGGCGTCTTCGCGTGGCCGAGGACGTGGATACCGCCGTGGCGGTTCGGGCAACCAGCGTGCGGGTCAGGCCACACACCCCGCCCGCGGCCTCCAAGCCCTCCTAGTCCCTCCTTTCAGGTGCACAGCACGCCAGTTGGGGGCAGGGTCCGCCATCACCTTCACCACTGGCGTGCCATCACCTCGGACAAGTGGGTCTTGGACATTGTCCGAAGGGGCTACTCCCTCCCCTTCGAGACCACCCCCCCAGCCATGCCACCTCAATTCCACCGCATGTCAGGGGATCACTTGGTGCTTCTGCAGAAGGAAGTCACGGCCCTCTTGGCCAAGAGGGCCATCGAGCGTGTTCCGACCCCAGAAGTAGGGTGTAGTTGCTACTCCCACTACTTTCTGGTGCCCAAAAAGGACAAGGAGGACATGCGTCCTATCTTGGACCTCCGGAACGTCAATCGCTTCCTCCGGAAGGAGAAGTTCAAGATGCTCACCCTAGCTCAGGTCTTGACTGCCCTCGACCCTGGAGACTGGTTGGTAGCGTTGGACTTGCAGGACGCATATTTCCACATCCCCGTCCTGCCGGCCCACCGGCGTTACCTTCGGTTCACGGTCGGCCTCGAGCATTGTCAGTTCACCGTGCTCCCCTTTGGCCTTACCAGTGCCCCTCGGGTGTTCACGAAAGTGATGGCGGTGGTCGCAGCTCATCTGCGCCGGGCAGGGGTTTCAGTCTTCCCCTACCTCGACGACTGGCTGCTGAAGGCGGGCTCGTCCCAGGCAGTCGTCTCCCACCTCTAGACTACGGCCGAACTCCTGCACTCGCTGGGGTTCTCCATCAATGTGCCGAAGTCGCATCTGATTCCTTCTCCACAGCTCCTTTTCATCGGAGCAGTTCTGGACACGACGCAGTTTCGGGCCTATCCTCCCGAACGGCGAGTCCGGGATATTCAGGCTATGATTCCGATCTTTCAGCCTTTATCCTGGGTTTCGGTACGGATGACCCTGAGGCTGCTGGGCCTCATGGCCTCCTGCATCCTGCTAGTCGATCATGCCAGATGGCATATGCGGGCTCTGCAGTGGGACCTGAAGTTCCAGTGGGCGCAGCACCAGGGCAACCTGTCCGATCACGTCCAGATCTCGGAGGGGACTGCAAAACAGTTGCAGTGGTGGCTCTCGAACCGGCAATGGGTCATGGGCAGATCCCTCTCCCTTCCCCAGCCAGAGCACACAGTTGTGACGGACGCGTCCCTTCTGGGATGGGGCGGTCACATGGGAGAGGCGGAGATCAGAGGCCTCTGGTCTCCGGCGGAGTCCCGGCTCCATATCAACCTTCTGGAGCTCCGGGCGATCCGACTTGCACTCAAGGCATTCCTTCCCTCTGTCAAAGGGAAGGTAGTGCAGGTGTTCACAGACAACACCACCGCCATGTGGTACTGCAACAAACAGGGCGGGGTGGGGTCGTGGACCCTCTGTCCAGGAGGCTCTGCGCCTCTGGACTTGGCTGGAACATCAGGACATGTTCCTGATGGTTCAACACCTGGCAGGTTCCCTGAACGCCAGGGCGGACGAACTCAGCCGCAGGTGCATGATGGATCACGAATGGCGTCTTCACTCGGAAGTGGCGCAAGGACTCTTTCAACAATGGGGAGAGCCTTGGTTAGATCTATTCGCCACCGAAGAGAACGCGCAATGTCATCAGTTCTGCGTGTTGGAATTTCCAAGGCGGCACTCGCTCGGCGACGCTTTTCGTCGCGAGTGGAGTTGCGGTCTGTTGTACTCCTTTCCGCCTATACCACTTCTACCCAGAGTGTTGAAGAAGATTCGGCACGACCGGGCCCAAGTCATCCTTGTGGCTCCGGACTGGGCTCGAAGAGTTTGGTATCCCGAGCTACTCAGTATGAGCGTAGATCCCCTGATCCGTCTGCCTCTTCGGGAGGATCTTATGTCGCAGCAGCAGGGGACGGTCCTCCACCCGAACCTGTCCAGTCTACACCTGCTTGCGTGGAGATTGAGCGGCGGCAGTTGATTCCTTTCGACTTGCCTCCCGAAGTTTGTGATGTGATTCTGGCAGGGAGGCGTCCCTCCACTAAGGTGGTATACGCCTGCAGGTGGAACAAATTTGTGGCATGGTGCACAGCAAAGGCTGTGAATCCCCTTTCTGCCCCTCTTTCTGAGGTCCTTCTGTTCCTTCTTTCTCTGGCCCAACAGGGTTCTGCCCTGGGTACCATCAAGGGTTATCTTTGTGCTATCTCGGCCTTCCTCAGGCTCCCTGATCAGCCCTCCCTTTTCAAGTCCCCTGTTAACAGGTTCTTGAAAGGCATTACACACCTCTTTCCTCCTGTTCGTCATGCCTCAGTGGGACTTAAACTTGGTTCTTACCTTTTTAATGTGCGCTCCCTTTGAGCCTCTACATAACTGTCCTCTTCGTCTTCTAACTCTGAAGACAGCCTTTCTGGTGGCCATCACCTCCGCTCGGCGGGTGAGTGAGCTCCAGGCTCTATCATGCAAACCTCCCTTTCTGTCTGTCCATCCAGACAAGGTTGTTCTTCGGACGCGTCCGTCCTTCTTGCCAAAGGTGGTTACTGCCTTCCACATTGGGCAGACCATCACTTTGCCTACCTTCTTTCCGCCTCCTTCCAGAGAGGAAGAGAGGCTCCACCGTCTGGACCCAAAACGTGCGCTCTCCTTCTATATCGACCGCACAAAACACTTCCGGGTGGATGACCAGCTCTTTGTTGGCTACGTGGGCGCCAAAAGGTCGGGCGGTGCACAAGCGAACTATCTCCCGCTGGGTTACCTTGTGCATCAAGGCCTGCTATTCTTTGGCTAGAAGGAGCCTCCTGTTGGGCTGCGTGCCCATTCCACCAGGGCAACGGCTGCTACCACGGCTTTGGGCCGCGGTGTTCCGCTGCCGGTTATCTGTCAGGCAGCTACGTGGGCCTCGCTGCACACGTTTACAAAGCATTACTGCCTTGACAGTCGGGTCCGGAGGGACGACTTCTTTGGCCGTTCTGTCCTCCAGGACTTCCTTGTCTGATCTTTGTTCGCAGACCCACCACCGGGGTTGGTATTGCTGAGGTATCTATTCTAAGGTAAGGAATCTGTCACTAACGTGTCTCTTTCAGATGCACAAGTTACTAACTTGTGTAACGATATATCTGTAAGAGACAGTAGTTAGTGACAGATTCCTACCGCCCACCCATCCTCCCCGTTCTGCGAACTGATTTCTAGGGTTAAGGACATCCCTTTCAGGGCCCTAGTATTTTTCAGACACCTATGTCAGCTTCTTGCATGGCTCTGCGTTCCTGGCGCGGAAAGTCGTGTACAGAACTGACGTCAGCGCGCAGGGGCGGCGTCTAAGTACTGTCCGCGACGTCATCCCGGCGATCACGACGCCGACGACGGACGCGGAGCCGCACGACGCCGCCTATCGGCGCGCAAGGGTACTGCTACGCAAAAAACTTTCCGGATCCAGCCTGACTCCTGGGGATATTCTAAGGTAAGGAATCTGTCACTAACTACTGTCTCTTACAGATATATCGTTACACAAGTTAGTAACTTGTGCCTCAGAAACTGCCTATGCCTAAAGTAATTTCGAATGGCTTGCTCTGTTTCAACTGCACTCGAAGTGTATAACAGTCTGTAGTGCTAGCTAAGCAATAATTGTGCCTTAGATATAAGCCTTAAGGGCTTCCCATAAGATTGCTAACCTTGATGCAGCACCTCGGTTCAATTGAAAATACTCCCCTATGGCGACACAAAACTTCCCCCGGAATATTGGAGACCCGAGGGATCCCTCCATGAATCTCCTGCTGGGGAGACTCGGCTGGAGACTCTGAAATTATAACGTCAATTTCACCGGGGAGTGATCAAACAATGTGTGGGGAAGGTATATTATCTCATTCACCGCAGATGTATTTTTACGATAAGCTAATCTGTAATCTATCACTGATGTCTAGTCATGTGGTGAGGAATGCAACGTGTATTCTTGCCTAGTTTGATTTCTCTGCTGCCATGAGTCAGGCCACACAGACCCATGATATTGCCTAGTTTTTCTTCCCACTGAGTATTGTCGGCTGCAAGGTCCGGAGTAGTCCAGTGTGGTCTAGCACTGTTGAACTCCCTGAAATATCAGTCTCTACTCAAATGTGTTTCAGAATAGTTACAAAGTCGTAGAAGAATTGTGCAGTCTTAACATTCAGAACATAAGGGTTCACTGATGCTGTACTTGCATTTTCTAACATTCCTACCTGTATAAGAAATCTGCCTTCTTTATCCTCATTGTTCCGATTTAGCTTAAAGTCCACATGACCACGTATCCGAATATATCTTTCTCTGGAGTAAAAGCTATAATACGAAAACTCTGTGAATGCTCCACCTCTAGTAAAGTTCTTGGGATGCCATGAGTCTCTTGAAGTAGCACAAGATGTATAGCATACCGATCTAGATATGCCAACTATCCTCCCTTTGTGGGATTTGTCCAGCCCTCTGATGTTCCACTTTAACAGTAATAGCGCTTTACTATGAGGGAGTCCTCCTTCCAGCAGTATTGTTTTTTGGAGCTGTAACTCCAAATTTGGCCAGTATTCTCTCTTAACGGTATGCCTGGTATCATACAATAAAGAGAAAAATGTAACAATCCTTCCCCATAGATCTCCTCCCCCGAGCCCCCCCCCAAAAAAAAACCCCACTAATCTCCTCCACTGTCACTGCCATTTGAACGGCAGTAGATAAATATCGATCCACGTTGGTAATGCAGGGGTGATACACCTTGGAGCATGGCTTCGCCCTGCAGTTTCTGAAGACATCTGGCCATTATTGCAAACTAATATGCAGTCCCAGACGATCCAACTGCCACAGCAGTTTACTGCCTTAATCTAACAAATATTGTCAAAAATAAGCTAGGTGTAGCAACACCTTATGGCCTGAACAGCCCGTCCTCATGTGAAGTTTCAATCATTTGAAGTGTAACAGAAGTATTCATTCCACGTCTCCATTTGCTCTTGCCTGGGTCCAAGGTTTGTCACGGTGGGTGGCCTGCTGAGGCTCGGAGTCCTTAATGCTATTATCTAGAGTGGGCCGTTTCCACTGCTGTGGCCAATGCAGTTTCAGCACAGTACTCCCCTCCCGTGGTGGTATTCAGTCAGACAGCTGGATTGTGCTTGTATTTATAGAAACTGGACCACAATTAAGCAGTTGAGTTCTGGATCGAATTCAAAGCAACGAGTTCTGCTCAGAGAACATTAGAGTAAAAGTCGCAGAATGGCTAGTCACTACAATTCAACAAGCTGCCTGCAGCCCCTCTGCTTGATTGTCACAACTGTGTTCTTTAAGAGACTAAAGCATTTTAGGCGATTCTTTGTGGGTTAGGTTCCAAAACGTTGCATCAGCTTCAACCCTAAACTCCAACTAGAAGCTTGTTACCTTCAGTCAAGACAACTTTCAAACAGAACTCATCAAAAAGGTTTTCAGCTAAGCACAACTCCCTCTTGGGAGTGACAGAAGAATGTTTCATCTAGAGCAGAGGTCTTCAAACTTTTTGATGCAGAGACCCCCTTGTCAAACTTTTTTAGACGTAAGGACCCCCTTCTGACTAAAATTTCTAGAACCTGGTACTCCTCATCCTCAACTATCGACAACCATAAACGCCCCTAATTACCAGACCAAATAATTTTTACGGTGGGGAAATATTAATCGGTGTTTAGCAAACCAAATGTCAGTGAGCGTGGGGCTGTAGTCAAAGGTGTAGCTAAAGACAAAGGGCCTCATTTATGAGGAATTGGCGTAGGGCAGCGCCGCAAGTCTTCTTGCTGCGCTGCCCTATGCCAATGTGAAAGGGCAGGAATGCATCTTATTTATGAAATACGGTGCATTCCTGTCCTTTTCCCTTGCGTGGGCGCACAAATTGCTGTCTAGCACCAACAAAGGCAGGATTGTTTTTGTACAGGAAGGGGCACCTTCCTTCACAAAAACAATCCCGAGAGGCGTTTTCCTCTGTGAGCTGCACTGGGGAGGCATCTGTTTTTGGAGCTGCTCCAGGTTTGTGATTTTGTAAATATGGGGCAGCATCAAAATCTGTGTTGCGTGGCAACCCCACGCAAAGCCCATGGAACACCTCCTTGACGCAGAGTAAGGCAACGCAGTGACTTGCGCTGCTATGTCTTACTCCATATCTGAGTGTTCAGGTCTGAGAAAAAGTGCCCTCACACACCTCGAAGGATGTCATGCTTTATCATTTGGGCCTGCTCCTCGTCGGGCCGGTTCGTGTGGGTGTGTGGAATAGGTAGTGTAGTGAGTGCAAAGTGGTGTCTAAAATAGGAACCAGAGCCGGGGTAGGAGTATGGTTAGTTGCCACGCCGCCTCCTGTCGTGAGTAACGAGGCACTCTGCCTAAACGCTCCCGTCATCACAGACCCGCAACTGATGGGGTCACAGAATTCTAGGTGAATCGGACCTGGTATTCACTTGCAAAGCTGGTAACTATTGCATCCTTTCACTTGTAGAACCAGCATTGCAGTAGTGTTAGATTTTAGATACTCTCTCAATAACTATCTGTCCGGACTAATTGCCACGAGACCCGTTAGGGGCTACTACAGGCAAGAAACATGTCGACCTTCTACACCACACATGCCCTTTAGGACCATTGTATCCGGTTAGGGTTTTTTGTTTTTAGTTAGGTTAGTTCACCCTAGGAATAAAATGTAGGCAATAGGGTTGCCCTAAACCTATTTTAGACACCACTTTGCACTCACTACACTACCTATTCCACACGCACCTAACGGCTTCAACAAAAATATCTCCGCCAAAGAAGCCCCTTCGCCGGTGCCTGTCGGGCATTGCAGCGCTGGCCCGACGAGGAGCAGGCCCAAATGATGAAGAATGACATCCTTCGGGGTGTGTGAGGGCACTTTTTCTCAGACCTGAACACTCATAATTACACTTAAAAAAAAAAAAAAAAACTGCATACCAATCAGATATACTTAATTCATGTTTTGGAGTACGTGTGCAGGACCTGCTTAAACCGCTTCCAGTTCCTCTTTCGGAGAATCCATATCTATGAGGCCATGCAAAGCCATGCAGGGTGACTTTGTGCCGCCTCATAGATATGGTTGAGTGAGACACTTGCGCCACCGGAGCGTCAAAAAAAAAAAAGTGATGCTCTGGCGATGCAAGCCTCTCATAAATAAGCCCCAAAATATTCAGTTTTTTTTTTTTAGCTCTTTCACCATCGGGTATCTACATAATATAACGGGCAGCATAAATGAAAAATAAATTTAAAAAGTTGTTGCTCAGTGGGTAAATGCACTGAGGTACATTATGAAACCTCTATTAGTTAATGAAACGCAGAGGTCTGTGTAAACAAAGAGCCACAGAATTAAATCTTGATTGGTGCAGTGGAGAATATTGATGTGTATTTTTAGTGCTAAGAGGTCACAGCCTGTGACAGAAAGCACTGTGAATGTGTCATTATTTTATACTTGCATTACACACAGTGTAAGATCGAATGCTGCAAAACGTGCAAATAGTTTTAGTATAAAATGGTGCTTCCAAAATGTAGATTTTAGTAATACCAGAGCCTATGTAATGCATTTGTGTTTTTTACACAACTGGCCCTTTAACACCTTATGGGGTACTAAGTCCTGTGTAAATGCAGTTCAAATTAAAAGCAAGCACTTCCCAGCCCAGTTGTTAACTCTTTGCACTTCCACTCAAAAAACCAAATCTTTCTCATTACAAAGCTTGGAGTGAGTTGATCGACTAAAGCCAGAACCACTCCCAAGCATCCGTTACACTTGCAGATTAACTGATAAGGTACATTTGCATTTTATTCAGGCAAGCAACTGATAACGATATAAATTAGCCGTTCCAGGACGGCTGTCTTTTTCCAAAAACAAACGTTTTGGATTGCTGGGACAAGGGAAGCTGGGGAATGCGCGACCCCTTTCCCAGGACTCCACTGCCCCTCTGGGGGTCGCGCCCCCAGATAGAAGACCTCTGATTTAGAGCCACCTTGCATATCTAGCTGGACACCAGTTTTAGTTCTCTTAACTTTTATAGCTGTTTTTCTTTTGAGCTCTCTGTTGCCTAGGTTACTTTATCCTAATTTATTTGGGCACCAACCACAACCAGATTGTTTAGACTGATTTAAATATAATTTATGACCTTTATTGTATATTTCAATTCAATTAAATTCGAAATATCTTTATTCGATTTCATGTTGATAAAACCATAAAAGCACAATATGTAATGCGTCATAATAAATTGGTATAGTACAATATATACAATCGTAAAGCAAACCAAATGTGGACAAATTGGCAATTCATTCTTAGTTGTTCATGGACAACACAGGTCCAAAATTCATTCAACTACAAATTACAACTGTTAAGAGTACTAGATTAAAACATTATAAATAGTGCAATAAAACCTTTAAATGAATCTACAAGCTGTTAGCTAACCAAATACATGAAACCAAAGATAATTATGAAAAACCGGCCAATTTGTTGCAACTCGCCCTGAGCCTAATGGGGGATTTTAGAAAACTTAATACATGGAAAACGACATTGCCCGTCAGCATCTGGAGGAATATATAAGCAGGCAGAACTTGGTTAAAATTGGCCTGTTTCAGAATGGGAATTAAAAAGGATTTTCTGGGGGTGTCATAAAATGGGCAAAACATTGTAAAATGAACCATGTCCTGCGGAGATGAACCATCGCAGCCGCAGGGCAAAAAGGATTGTCCTCTATTTGACCCCCTTGGATATGTAAGAAGTAGATAAGAGGTCAAGCCGAAATCTAGCCAGAAGGAACCTGTCCTAGGAGTTCACGAGGCCCAGTAAGTACGGCTCTGCCCTCACTGTAGTCCTTAATATCACGAAGCGACGTACGCTGGGCTTCGTGAGCTCCTGCTCTTCCCTTATCGTAGTCTGACTGATACTAAACGCCTTCTTGAGCGCTAAATCTTCCTTTTGCGTTCCATCGGGGTTAGAAAAAAGATCTCCTCTTCCCAAGCCCGTAAAATTCCTTTCGATGTAATTAAGCCATTGAACCTTAGATGCATAATCCAGGGCCAAGGCAGTCTTTAGGGATTGCCTTATTTAGTGAATCCCCCTTCCTGACCCATATTTTTAACCAGAGGGACACCGGGCGAAAAGCTATCAGGTCTGTAATATATGGCATTCCTAGCTCTTCATGGACGATAAAAGATAGAATACTCTGGGGAACAGATAGCATTCGTCTCATGAATTTATTTTCTGCTACCTGAATATCCTTTGTGTCCACGCATCCCCAGATTTCGCTACCATAGAGAGCCTTAGACAAAGACTTGGCCTTCTAGAGCTCCAGAAGAGCCCCCACTGGTCTTTTCCCCAGTCTAACAGCAAAATTAAAAATTGCGGCAGTCTCCCTGTTGAGGTCATTACTCTTGCGTATTAGTTGTGGGGCCCAATTCATTTTATCATCCATAAGTACCCCCAAATAGGAGAACGTGGACGTTTTGGGGATCGCGGTAGTCCCTACCCTGAAAGTATAAGGTCTGCTAGACCGTACCCCCACCTGCATGACATATGACTTGGTGTTATTTATCCTCAAATCCAAATCTCCCATGAACTGAACAAAAGTGGTTAATAGAGTTTGCAAATCCCTCTCCGTCCTTGCCATCAGGACGGCGTCGTCTACATATAGCAGAACCGGGAGACCTCGCCTTCCTATCCGGGGGTAATCAGCCTTAGTCTCCAGAAGAGTTTTCTCTAAGTTGTTTATATAAAGGTTAAAAAGGAACAGGGTCAGAATACAACCCTGTCGAACACCGGCCCTGATAGGGAACGAGCGCGATACTTTCAAATTAGCCGAATAACGCACAACCGCCTTAGTATCACAGTGGAGATCATATAAGGAGACTATTTCCCTGTCCACCCCTAGGGAGAAAAGGATCTGCCATAATTTACCTCTGTTCACGCAATCGAATGCGGAAGACAGATCCATAAAGGCAAGGAAAATGGTTCCCCTTCGAGCTACTGTATATTTATTAGTTATCAGTAGCGGATTCAGGGATTGGTCAATTGTAGAACGACCAGGGCGAAAACCATATTGGGCGTCCGACAAGATATCTGTAGCCCAGGTCGATAGCCTACCCAACAGTATCCTCCCTACCACCTTTACCACCGAATCCAACAGGGAGATGGGTCTATAGCAGATGGTACTATCCCTATCCCCCTTTTTAAACTCTGGCACGATGATGGAAGTCTCCCATGAGTCGGGGGTACCAGACCTGGCGACTGCATTTATTACTGAAGCAAGCACTGGTGCCCAAAACGCTGCATCCGACGGGTAAAGATCGGGAGGAATTCCATCCGGACCTGGGGCCTTATTTCTTGTCATCCCAATGATCCCTCGCCTCACCTCCTCCACTGATACTGAAGAGTTTTTGGAGTTCCGCCTAAATCAGGTAAAGGCAGAACAACCAAAGCTCCCTTAAACATGCCCTCGAAGTGGCTGACCCAATCGTTCTCTGCAATATGTGCGTCAAGAACGTTCGCAGCCTCTACTCCTAAAATAGGGCTATTTACAATATTCCAAAACTTAACACTGCACTTGTAAATTGATGCTTCCATGAGTTTGCCCCAGGCTTCCTCCTTCAGAGCATCCCTGCGGTTACGGAGGGCTAGTTTATACTGTTTCCTTCGCATTTTAACTAGCGAGGTGTTTCTCGGGTTAGCATGCAGAGCTAGTTTCAACCTCCTAGCAGCAAGTGAGCATTCTGGGTTAAACCATCTGGGCGCCCTTTCCTTTTGAGCTCCCTTAGAGGGTGCTTTTAATAATTTGACGACCGAACTAGATATAGATTCGAAGGCACGGATGATGGACTCATCCGACTCGTCCTCCGCATTCTGACAAACCTGGAACTCACTCTGGCACAACTCCCGAAGGGTCTCACACCGATTATCTGAAGAAATCTGACCCCATCTAAGCAGTCTCCCACCATCTGTTACGCGCAAGGCCCCTCCTCCAGAACTGTTTTTTAAAATCAAATAAAGGCCAGTGGGCTTGAATACACAGGGGGTTGTGATCTCTGTAGTTGCTGGCTAATATTAAAGAATCGGAGATTAGATAGTAAAGAGGAGTGGAGATTAAAATAAAATCGATGGAGGGTTCCCGGCCTAACCCCTTAAAGGTCGGGATTAAATACCTATTAGGGGGAGTCATCTTCCCCATGGAGGGTTGCAGATCCATGTTGCAGAGCAATGCATTTAATATCTCACCCTGTCTACTATGTGCGTAATGTACGCCATCTGCACAATGACACAGAATCCTCACTAGCCCCCGTACCCAACAGCCTTAGGTCCCCACATACATGCGTATTAAAGTCCCCTAACAGGACAATGTTACCAGACTTGCGTGGCGAGGTCACTCCGTTCTTCAAAAATGAACATAAACGTGTAACGTTACACATCTCAGGAAGAGGCGAAGTGGCATTATAAAAATTCAATAGCCGTAAGCTGTGAGCCCCTGATGAACATGTTAGCGCCTGAAGACCCGGGTTAGCCGTGTTCAGTTCCACTATGTCACCTCTTAGACTGAGTGACACACAAAGAGCAAGACCTCCTTTCGGTCGACCCACCCTTGAAGGGGTTGCAGGTATTTTGAAAAGCTTAAATCCCTCCAAAAAGTAATTATTGTCAACAGACCAGGTCTCCTGCAAACAAATTATGTCATAATCTTTGATAAATGTGAGCCACTCCGGATCCTTGAACTTGCTGGCCAGACCGACTATGTTCCAAGAGATGATGTTTCCAAATTTTTTATCCAGCAAGTGACTACAAGCGGCCCCCTGTGCCAATTGGACCTTAGAGACGGGCTGTAAAGGCACCTTAGAACTGGCCCAGCCAGTCAGTCGCAGTTGTCAAGTTGACCCAATGGCTCAAAAGAATTAAATAGAGGGACCGATGAAGATACTTGAGGCCAGGCAAATAGGGTCAAGGGTGCTGGTTTACTAAACTGCAAAGCCACAAATGAAGGTTGGTAGAAATAGCCCAATGGCAGAGCCGTAATGGAAGAAAAAGGGCCCGTACCATTGCGCTGGTTAGCTACATGGAGAATCCTATCTGCCAAGTGAGGTTGATTAAAGTTAATAATTACACCATCACCACCGCTGCTCTTTCTCGAGCCCCCTATCCAGGCTACCCTCCGGACCATAAAAATGTGCCTTTCCACTCTAAGGCCCAAGGGAGTGTTGTTAAGCCAATGAAGGACCTTGTTCTTCAATTGGTGAAAGTCCTCGGTAACACCCAGCTTTAGAACTGGCACATTTCCTAAGATCACTACGTATGGGGTTGCTTCCGGGGGAAGGTGGATGGAATTAGGACCCTGTGGCAATATGTCCTGGGCACCGGGTGCAATGGTAGAACCTTCCACGTCTGCAGCCCCCGTGTCAGTAACCAACTCCTTAGGGTGATTGCCCGTTGACCTAGGTAGGGCCGGTTGACACGCCTTCACCTGTAATCCGCCTGTGGACGGTAAATGTTGACTGGTACTTATAAGCGGGCCAGACAAGGGAAGAGCATTTCCTAAATGCGAGATTTGAGCTTTTTGCACCTTACTTGTGACTGATGAAACAGGGGCTGGGATAGCAGATGCATCGGCTGCTTTGCAAGAACGAGAAATAAGGTTGTAGTTTGTGAGGAGTTGCGACAAGTTTGAAACGTCTCTCTCAATAAGGGACAGTCTTTGCTTTATCGGTTCCAGTTTGGAATCTAGACTATCAAGAAGGGAAGACAGTCCGGCTTCAAGCATGGCCGCCAGATCATCTTTCGATACCGGAACTGCACCCTGGGTACTAGACGTTGGCACATCCACTTTGGGTCGTTTTGCCTTTGTCCCAGGGGTGGAATATTTGCGCTTAGCCCCAGGTCCAACCCCACCATGAGACCGCCCCTCCTGTGCAACTGCACAAGAGGCATAAATTTGAGCCGGTGACCTGCTACCTGCTGAAGACCCCCCCCCGGATTAATTGATCACTCTCGGACTGTGACTCAACGATGGGGTGTACAGAGATGGCTGCTGACTCCGCTCCCACCACGGAGCACTGCGACCCACCTGTAAGAGTGCAGGTTTGAGGGTGTAAATGATTTGCCGGAGATCGGGAGAGTCAACGGGTCATCAATTCAATTTCTTTTTCATGGACCCCCGCTGCTCTTTGTAGAAAGCAATCCATGGTGTTAGTGGTTGGGGCAGCATGAATCACTGCAGCGGTTTTGCGTCTACCCATAGCTCCCAGATCTTACGCTTCAGTGTTTCGTAAATGTCAATACACAGTTATGTAGCTACAGGTCACGGACCTTCTCAAGACCTTCACCTCGGAGGTCAGTTAACGGGTATCAATGACAGATTAACAGAACAGTCCAGATCGAAGGAAATGTAATGGGCCCCCAGGGGCTTACCTTGCTACTCCAGAAGATTGCTGAGCCCACGACTAGATCGAACATACAAGTGGAAATGGTAGTTGAAATGCCGACCTCCAGGCCTCAATACGATGTCCTTCGTGTAATTCCTCAGTTATCGAACTCCCGGATGAACAGCCAAGAAAGAGGGCCCAGCCCGGCCTCCTTCGGGCTCTGACTGGCGCAGACGGGCCCGCCCGCGTCCCGCCCTGGCCAGTGTTTATGCGCCTCCTGGCGTGAAGAGTGACGTGGGCGGCGAATGCGCCAGTTGGCGGGCTGGAAGTTGTAGTCCCTACTCCCCCACCCCGCGCGGAAGAAACAGGCAGGCAGTAACAGGCAATAAGGAAAACTGGCTCCCGCGCTGCGGGAGCCCTGGCCGGTGTTTATTCGCCTCCTGGCGCGAAGAGTGACGTGGGCGGCGAATGCGCCGGGCTGGGAGTTGTAGTCCCTACTCCCCCGTGGAAGAAACAGGCAGGCAACCGGGCAGGTAGCAACAGGCAACAAGGAAACGGGCTATACCTAATGCTAACCCTACATTTAAATCTAATTTAAATTGGCTTTTATTAATATAATTTTGCACTGCTGTTAAACTACAGCAACTCCTACCCTATACATATTTTATTAAATACATTTATTTTTAATTTAACATAAATTGTAAATGTTAGACCCCCTGTACATGCGGAAATGCTTCTTCTCCAGAATCATGTGAGTCTGTTGTCTTGCACATCCTGGTATCTGCACACAGGTAGGCTGTCACAGAAGGGATTCTTTAGGTACTGGTACTGACCTGAAGTAGGCTTTGTGAGTAGGCATTCATAGTGTAGGTCTGAAGTGCTTACTGAAAGTATGTGGAATTCCCACTCTTGCACTTTTTAGGTGAAACCTGTACTAAAGTACAGTTTTACTCCACTTGGAATCATGCACCTAAAGTGTAGATTCATGGTCCCATCATACATAAACCTTAAGGCACTGAAATAATTTTCATATTTTACTGGCTCAGCTCATAATCGGAATAAAGGCACCCCTCTCCCCACCACCCTGGGTCAAGTTAACTACTTTGTTCCTGAGTAGATGGATCAAAGGCCTTTCCAGACAATAGAGCAATTAACAATGCTTGACTCCTTTCCTGGGAAAGGAAGAGGTGGGAAGGAAACCAGCATCTGTTAGTTGGCTTGTCCCACTGCCCCTGGACAAGCCCAGAGAAACCAGGGAGGAGGGCTTGACCTCTGGAGCCAACAAAGGAGTTTGAAGTTTTGGTGGGACAGGATTAGGCAGCGGAGCAGCGGTAAGGCTCCCAGAGGAGCTCTTTCTATAGACAGCTTTAAGTCGCCATATAGGACTGCCCCAGAATGCTGTGCAGAAGGTTTGGAATAGGGGTGTAGTAATGATGTGATACCCTAGGATTTGCCAGACGTGCCTGCCTTTTCGAATTTTCCACCCCACTTAAAGCCCTGCATAAGGGAGAAACCGAGAAGATGACACTGGACCTGGAAGCGATAATGGCAAAAGAATGCCCTGCTGTAAGGAGAAGCCACTTATTGCCCTGTAAGAATGGACTTTGACTCCAGCGGACCCCCCAGGAGCAGTATGGGTCTCTCCGGGGCCAGTGGCGCCTCTGGCTCCCTTATGAAGAACATTTGGATTAATGGTTTGTTTATGGGGACACGGGATGATTCCCCTTGGACCTATGTGGACTGGCCCTTAACTCTGTTGTCACACAGTAGCCCTTCAAGAAGCCAGGAGGCTCTGGAACCTGAGCAGTGTGGCATTTGGGGGGGCGGGTTTTTTTTCTGGTTGCTGGCATTGGGGGTTGAGGGGGGCTGTCCACAGGCTGGAGCAGAACAGAGTAGAATAACAGATGTACCGGCTCCTGCACTGAAAAAGAGGTGCAGTCCTGGGATGCTGGCAAGGATTGAGAGTCCTTGTTCCCTAAACCCCCACACCCAGCAGATCCCACTGTACCCAGCCATCTGGGCACCTGTCACTAAAAAGAATGCAGTGCAAGGCCGTCCTGAAACTGGAGAGTGGCAGAGCCGCTAATAAAATATGCAAGTCCCAAGGCATGAAGTGGTCCATAATTCCCCTCAAGGGGAATACAATGTTCGAGGCATATGAGCTGTAGATCATATGCGTTCGCATAGATCGCCATCTGGTGTTGGGCCCGGATGTTTGCACTTTGTTTTTGTTCGAAGAAGTCTTTGTAGTCACGGGATAGGTGACTCCTCCTTTTGGTGATAGTGCACATGGGCATTGACTCCATCCTTAGATTGTTTTTTTTCCGCCATCTGGTTCGGATGTGTATTGCTGCGCTCCGGTTCGGTATCGTTTTCTAACCCCTTGGACGCGCAATCCTCTACCCTAGACGGTATTGTCTTTCGATCGCAGTTTCCCATTCGACGCGCATTGTATAATTTGTGAAAACCTTTGATCTGGAAATTCGAGGCAGGCTGTCGGGCCTACCCGTGCCGACCACTCCAGCAGTCGATGGAACAGACTCCATTTAAACTATGTCCCGGGTGTCTTGCTAAGTTCCCACGCACCGACCTGCACCAGGTCTACAACCTGTGCTTATCCCCGGAACACATCGAGAATGACTGCGAAGCGTGTCGATCGTTCCGATCGAAGAAGGCTCTTCGTGACCGTCTGGCTTGACGCCACGAAATGCAGCGAGACAGCGGCCCGTACCGGACATCTTCGGTGAAGAATCGGAGGTTCCCCGTACAGACGTAGAGGCTGAGGAAGAAGGACCGGTCTCAGTCTCCAAAGCCGACTCCGACATGGAGGAAGACCTGGACATCACTCCGGGTCAACGTACAGTGAGTACAAACCCCCATGTGCCCACGCAACCCAAGACAACTAAGGCTCCGGCGTCACCCTTGCCCTTGGGCTCGGGTCGACACCGACATAAAGTTTCTAAAGCCCCGCCCTCCAGCCTGGCTATGAAAAATAAGGACAAGCCTCCCGGCTGGGGCTCGAGCCGGCCCCCTTCTGGTACCGAAATAACACCTTCGGCACCGAAACATAAGCCGCCTCATGTGCCACCCCCTAAACCGTCGGCACAGAAAACACCTTCGGCACCGAAAGCCCTCGATCTGAAAACCGCTTCGGAGCCGAAATTGTCCATACCGAAGTCCTCGGCACCTAGAAGCTCGGAGCCAACACACTCCGCACCGAAACATTAGGAGCCGCAACATTCCGCTCCGAAACATTCTGGTTCAAAACACACCAAAAGTAAGCATTCAAACTCTGAACGTTCGGCGCTCAAAGACCTTCATAAAGCTTCCACGCCCAAACCCGCTCCTAAGGAGAAAGACACTCCTTCCAAAGAACTTCCATCCAAGGACACCGTTTCGGACCCAAAACAAGAGACTCCGTATTGATCCCAATACTGGACGCCTTACAGCCACTATTCCAAAGAAGCGGAAGCTGGATTTCTCAGAGGACTCTCCTATTCCTCTAAAGATGGACTTGGGTACTAACCCTTCTCCCCCTTACATACCTCCTTCTCCTCCACCTAACCCAAATTTTCTAATCACACCATCAAATTCACCACCACCCACATTTTCACCTGAGCCACAGGATGATGATGATGGGGACGAGTATCGGGACATACCACAAGACCAGGACATTCCACATGACACTGATCCATGGGAGGATTACAATAAAGAACCAGATCATAATGACCCTGACCTGTAGCCCTCTAGACCCTCTCCACCTGATGACAATATAGGCTTTGCACAGCTTATTAACAGGGCTGCTCAATACCATGGGGTGGAGCTACACTCGGACCCTCTAGAGGAGGATCTTCTTGTGGAGACATTTACTCATTCACAAAAGTCCACTAATACTTTGCCCATACTCAAGGGCATGATAAAACACGTAGACTAGGTATTTAAGGACCCAGTCAGAGCCAGAATATTGACCCCTAGAGTGGATAAAAAGTACAAGCCCGCTCCTACGGATCCTGTATATATTAGGGGACAGTTGCCCTTAGACTCTCGTCGTATCTAACGCCCGCAAGAGAGCTAATCCCCAAACTACAGGCGACGCCCCTCCTCCTGATAAGGAGTCTAAATTGTTAGACACATCAGGCAAACGAGTGGCCTCACTGGCTGCTAACCATTGGCGAATCGCCAATGCTCAGGCCCTGTTAGCACGCTATGACAGAGCTCACTAGGATGAGTTAGAGAAACTCATCCAACACTTGCCTGACGAGTACAAGACAAAGGCTAACAACCTCATTCAAGAAGGGAAGCTTATTACTAATACTTCCATAAAATGTGCTATGGATGCAGCAGAGACAGCATCTCGTGCCATTAACACCAGCATACTATTACGCAGGCACGCTTGGCTTCGAATCTCTGGATTCAAGCAGGAGGTCCAATCTTCCATACTCAATCAGCCCTTTGATAAAGAGCATCTTTTTGGGCCAACAGTTGACACTACACTTGAGAAGATGAAAAAGGATACCGAAACTGCTAAGTCCATGGGGGCCTTACAATTGCCTTCCAGTAGAGGTTCCTTTTGCCGCTCCTTTTATAGAGGTGGCTCAAAAACAGTGTCTTCAGAGACTCCCTCCTCCTCTTATAAAAAAAACAACCAATCCACCTCCTCCAGAGGTTATTTTGGAGGAGGCTACAGGGGAAATAATAACCAGGGAAGAGGCAGAGGTAACTCCACCCGCACTTCCCCTGCAAATAAGCAGTGACTTCCCTCCACTACCCCCGATCATTTAACACCTGTCTGACGTCTCACAGTTCCTACCTGTCTGGTATTCAATCACCACAGACAAGTGGTTATTACAGATTATCCAGTATGGTTATTGCCTGGAACTTGCATGCACTCCCCCCAACTCTCCTTCCGAAAGAGCGTGCAATGTCACCAGAACACCTCACTCTCTTAAAACAAGAGGTTCTCTCCCTGTTACAAAAACATGCAATAGAACCAGTCCCATTACACAGTTAGGGGATGGGGGTGTACTCCCTATACTTTTTGATTCCAAAAAAGGACCGCTCTCTCAGGCCTATATTTAGACCTCAGAAAGCTAAACCTCTATATTCAATCAGATCACTTCCACATGGTCACACTTCAACAGGTGCTCCCGCTGCTTCAACAAGGCGACTTCCTTTCCACTCTAGATTTAAAGGACGCCTACTTCCATATTCCCATTCACCCGGCTCACAGGAAATATCTCCGGTTCGTAGTGGACGGACAACACTACCAATTCAAAGTTCTCCCATTCGGGGTAACTACAGCACCCAGGGTGTTCACCAAGTGTCTGACAGTAGTCGCAGCACTCTTGAGAAGACCACACAATCGCGTCTTCCCCTACTTGGACGATTGGCTAATAAAAGCCAAGTCACGACACAGCTGCATACAACAGTCACAAAACAGTTCAGCTGCTTCACAACTTGGGATTCACTGTAAACCTCACCAAGTCTCATCTCCAACCCTCCAACACGCAAGCATACCTAGGATCCACAATAGACACTTGCAAGGCTCTAGCATACCCCAATCCTCTCAGGATATGCAACATACAAACCCTGATATCACAATTTCAGCCTCAACACTCATTACCAGCCCAAGTGTTCATGAAACTCATCGGAACGATGGCATCTTGCATTGTACTCGTTCCTTACACAAGACTCCAAATGCGTCCCTTACAGGAATGCTTAGCACGTCAGTGGAACCAGGCTCAAGGTCAGTTAACCGATCTGGTGTTGTAGACAGCCGCACCCATCGCTCTCTGCAGTGGTGGAATACACAAAACAACCTTTCCAGAGGGCGGCCGTTCATCGACCCGGTTCCACAAATAGTGCTAACAGCAGACGCATCGCTCACTGGTTGGGGAAGCTCATCTTCAAAAACATACCATTCAGAGCATTTGGACACTACAACAAAAACTCCACATAAACCATCTGGAGCTGCTAGCAATTTTTCTGGCATTGAAAGCTTTTCAACTACATCTAGTAGACTAGGCTGTCCTCGTCCGAACAGACAATATGACAGCAATGTACTACATACAAAAACAGGGGGGACACACTCTCTGCAGCTTTCACACCTAGCTCAAAGCATATGGAGATGGGCCATACCTCAAAAGATATATCTCCTTGCAGAACATCTCCCAGGAGTAAACAATCAGATCGCAGATCTGCTCAGTCGTCAAAGACAACAGATCCACGAATGGGAACTACATCCTCAAGTACTCCTCCCATTCTTCCACATTTGGGGCTACCCAGAAATAGATCTGTTCGCCACACACCTCAACGCAAAATTCCCAAACTTCGCGTCCAGGTAGCCACACCCGTTGTCCAAAGGCAATGCGCTATGGATGAATTGGTCAGGGAAATTTGCTTACGCTTTTCCGCCTCTCCCGCTAATTCCATTACTGGTTCGGAAACTCAAACAACATTCTCACAATGATCCTAGTTGCTCCCACATTGGCTCGACAACCATGGTTCACAACCCTGTTGGAACTATCAGTAGTTCCTCATCAAAAGTTACATCTCTTCCCCCAAGCTTCTCACTCAGAACCATGGAGAGAAGACATCCAGATCCCAGTCAACTCAACCTTGCGATCTGGCACCTGAAATCCTAGTTTGGCCACCTTAATCTCCCGCCAGACTGCATGAACGTCATTAAAGAGGCTAGACGCCATACCACAAGGGCATGCTATGCAGTAAAATGGAAACGATTTGTAATTTATTGTACTAACAATCAAATCAATCCGCTAGATGCTTCAACTCAAAACATCATTTGCTATCTGTTACACTTACAACGTGCTAACTTAGCATATACAGCTATACGATTACATCTTGCCGCTATCGCAGCTTACCTACAAAACAGACAGTTCGAGGCATGTGAGCTGCAGAGCTCACACTGTGCATTAGATCGCCATCTGGTGTTGGGCTCGGATGCTTGCACTTTGTTGTTGTCTTCGAAGAAGTCTTTGTAGTCATGTGATAGGTGACTCCTCCTTTGGACAATAGTGCGCATGGGCATCGACTCCATCCTCAGATTGTTTTTTTTCCGCCATCGGGTTCGGATGCAATTTCGACACTCCGGTTCGAAACTTGTTTTTTTGCAACGTTTTCCACTTTTCAACACCTGATACCGACATCGACATCTCGACGTCCCTTCCTCGATCTCCTTTCCAGACGTCGACGCGGGCCGTTGGGCCCATCGACGCTGTAAGGCCTACTGCCCATGGAAAGGACGCCATTCCGAAAATGCCCCCAATGTGGAGCAAAGTTTCCTCACAGTGACCACCACCAGGTCTGTAATCGGTGCCTCTCACCAGACCATAACGAGGCCACTTGTCCGGCCTGCGCCTCCTTCCGCTCCAAGAAGACAATCCGCGATCGTCGAGCCCGAAGGCACATCATGGCGCACAGGTCCGCTCCGGAACCCGTCAACATCTTCGATGAGGGTCCCGATGTTCCGGAAGAAGACTCCGAAGACCTCGCTATCATCTCCGAGGCAGAGGACTCCGACGGTTCCAGCCCTCCAGGGCAGCGTGTGAGTACTACTGCCCCTGCCCCAACCCTCCCTGCAAAATCGAAGGCACCGGTCAGCACTTCGCCTACGGGCCCCAGTCGAGACCGTAAACGTGCTTCGGACGCCCCGCCTCCGGGCTCGACACCGAAGAAGAAAACAAAGCCTTCTAGTTCCTCGGCACCGACCAAACCACATGTGCCCGTTACACCGGCACCTTCGGCGCCGAAACACAAAGACCACCCGGCGCCGAAATCCAGTTCGGTCCCCAAATCCGCCTCCAAGCACGCGGATCCCTCTGCACCGAAACCGAAGCTACTCGACACACCCCTAAACTAAAGCCGGTCGAGCCTGTAGCTAAGCCGAAGGACGCCTCGACGCCTTCTAAAGCAAAGGAACATTTAAAGAAGCCATCACCACGTTCGGAACCGAAAAAGTTGGCGCCGAAAACTAATATTCAAGGGGAGGAACTGTTTACACCGGATCCCATCGATCCTAATCAACACAAGCTTTATATCAATCCTAAAACAGGGCACATTTCCTCTGTGCCACGTCACAAGCCTGTCCCTCCAAAGAAGGACTCTTCCACTTCCCCTATGCCTCCTTCTTCCCCTATACCTCTCTCTAACACCCCTCCTCTCCACATCCCTATCACACCTCAACCTGCGGATTCTCCCCCACATGAGTATGAGGACAACATGGGGTACGGGGATGACCCTCATAATTTATTTCTGGATCCAGATAATCCACCACAGGATGACTGGGGTTATAATGACCCCCCAGACCCTACAGACCTCCCCAGCCCTCCACCTTATCCCACAAAACAATCTCCACAAGATGATCACATAGGTTTTGGGCAACTCATACATAGGGCGGCCGTTTTTCATGGGGTGCATATTCACACCGACCAACCAGAAGAAGACTTTCTTCTAGACACTTTTGAACGGTCTCAAAAAACTGTTCAAACTTTGCCCATGATCAAGGGTGTCATTAAACACGCACCTGAAATTTTTAACGACCCAGTCAGAGCCAGGATCCTTAATCCTAGAGTGGATAAAAAGTATAGACCTGCCCCCGATGACCCCACCTACATCAAAGGTCAGCTCCCCTTGACTCACTGGTCGTTTCTAATGCCAGAAAACGCGCCAATTCCCAAACTTCAGGGGATGCTCCGCCCCCTGATAAAGAATCCAAATTGTTAGATTCCTCTATCAAACGCGTAGCTGCGCAAGCCACCAACATCTGGCGCATCGCTAACACCCAAGCTCTACTAGCTAGGTACGACGGGGCACACTACGATCAGCTAGAAACCCTCCTTCAACATCTACCTGATCAATACAAAACACAAGCCACTGACCTCATTCAAGAAGGCAAACTTATTTCAAATGCCTCCATTAAGTGCGCCTTAGACGCAGCCGACACCGCCGCTAGGTCAGTTAACACTAGCGTGCTTATCAGACGACACGCCTGGCTTCGTATTTCAGGTTTTAAGCCAGAAGTCCAGACTACCATAGTAAACCAGCCATTTAACCAAAACCAACTATTTGGTCCTGCTGTCGACACAGCACTAGAAAAGATGAAGAAGGATACTGACACTGCCAAATCAATGGGAGCATTGCAGTCCCCGCAGCAACGTGGCTCCTTTCGCCGCTCCTTTTACAGAGGGGGCTCCAGGAATACCACCGCAGACAGTTCCTCTTCCTATCGAACAAACACCCAAACCTCTCCTAATAGAGGATACTTTAGGGGTGGTTACAGAGGCAACAACTCTAAGGGCAGAGGTCGAGGTAATAATAACAACACCCGTACCTCCACCACTCCCAAACAGTGACTTTCCTCCACTTCCCCCGACCACAACACCCCTGTCGGGGAAGGCTATCACAGTTCCTGCCTGTCTGGAACTCCATTACAACAGACAGGTGGGTGAGACAGATTATCCAACATGGCTACTGCCTGGAGCTAACAGCTACCCCCCACCATACCACCCAGGCAGCGTCCAATGTCCACAGACCATCTTACACTTTTACAACAAGAGGTACTTTCCCTGCTTCAAAAGCACGCCATAGAGCCAGTGCCTCTGCTACAGCAGGGCACAGGGGTTTACTCCCTGTATTTCCTCATTCCCAAAAGGACAGCACTCTCAGGCCTATTTTAGACCTCAGACCTCTCAATCAATACATACACTCAGATCATTTTCACATGATCACTCTCCAACAAGTGCTTCCCTTACTACAACAACAAGACTTCCTTGCCACATTAGACCTCAAGGACGCCTACTTCCACATTCCCATACATCCTGCTCACAGGAAGTATCTAAGGTTCGTTCTCAATGGGCAGCACTACCAGTTCAAAGTACTCCCATTCGGAGTCACCACTGCTCCAAGAGTGTTTACCAAATGCCTTGCAGTAGTAGCAGCGCATCTACGAAGACAACAAATACATGTCTTCCCATACCTGGACGACTGGCTTATCAAAGCCAAATCATTCAACCAGTGTGTCCAACACACCCACCAAACGATACAAACATTACACAACTTGGGGTTCACAATAAACTATACCAAGTCCCACCTTCAGCCCTCCCATGTCCGTCAATATCTGGGAGCCACAATAAACACTTCCACTGCTCTAGCTTACCCCAGCCCAGCCAGGATAGCCAGTATACAAACCCTTGTCCCCAGGTTTCAAATGCAACACTCTCTTCCAGCCAGAGTGTTTATGCAGCTAATCGGCATGATGGCATCCTGCATTTTTATCGTCCCTCATGCAAAACTTCAAATGCGTCCTCTACAACAGTACCTAGCGCGCCAATGGAACCAGGCTCATGGACATCTTACAGATCTGGTGTTGGTGGACAGCCGCACACATCGCTCTCTGCAGTGGTGGAACACCAACAATTTGTCCAAGGGGCGGCCGTTCCTAGAGCCGGTTCCACAAGTAGTACTAACCACGGACGCATCCCTTACAGGATGGGGAGCACACCTGTTACACCATACAACACAGGGCAAGTGGACCACTCAGCAGAAGCTGCTCCACATCAACCACCTAGAGTTACTAGCTATATTCCTAGCTCTCAAGTCCTTTCAACTCCACGTACAAAACAAAGCTGTTCTGATCCGAACAGACAACATCACAGCTATGTACTATATACAAAAACAGGGGGGGGACACACTCTCCACAACTGTCCCAACCAGCACAGGACATTTGGAGGTGGGCCATTCCACAAAACATATACCTTCTAGCAGAACACCTACCAGGGGTTCACAATCAGATTGCAGATCTGTTAAGTCGACAGACACAACAGATTCACGAGTGGGAACTACATCCACAAGTTCTTCTACCTTTCTTCCAGATGTGGGGCCAGCCAGACTTGGATCTGTTCGCCACACACCAAAATGCCAAATGCCCAACCTTCGCCGCCAGGTTTCCACACCCGCAGTCCAAGGGCAATGCGATATGGATGAACTGGTCCGGCAGATTTGTGTACGCTTTTCCACCGCTCCCACTCATCCCACTTGTAGTACGCAAGCTTCGACAACAGTCTCTCAAAATGATACTAGTAGCCCCTACATGGGCACGCCAACCGTGGTTCACCACACTACTGGAGCGATCAGTAGTCCCATACCAAAGACTACACCTCTCCCCAACAATGCTAACGCAGAGCCATGGAGAGATAATGCACCCAGATCCATCTCAGCTGAACCTTGCAATTTGGCTCCTGAAGTCCTAGAATTCGGTTACCTTAACCTACCCCCAGACTGCATGGACGTTATAAAAGAAGCTAGACGCCCAACTACCAGAGCCTGCTATGCAGCTAAATGGAAAAGATTCGCTATTTACTGCACTAATAATAACATCCAACCATTACAAGCCTCTACGCAAAACATCATTTGCTATTTGCTACATTTGCAAAGATGTAATCTTGCATACTCATCCATACGTCTGCACCTCGCAGCCCTTGCTGCTTACTTACAAAACAGACAACACTTATCACTATTCAAAGTTCCCGCCATTAAAGCCTTTATGGAAGGCCTTAAGCGGATCATACCTCCCAGATTACCACCTTCCCCAGTGTGGAATCTTAATATAGTACTTACCAGGCTCATGGGTCCACCTTTCGAACCCTTACATAAATGTGAACTTCAATTCCTTACATGGAAAGTTGCGTTTCTAATTGCAATCACTTCTCTCAGGAGAGTCAGTGAGCTACAAGCTCTTAACTATACAAGAGCCGTTCTTACAAATACATCATAAAAGGTAGTTCTCAGAACAAACCCAAAATTCCTTCCCAAAGTCATTTCGCCTTTCCACCTTAACCAATCAGTAGAACTACCTGTGTTCTTCCAAAACCCAGATTCCGTGGCAGAAAGAGCTCTCCACACCCTAGATGTCAAAAGAGCCCTTATGTATTACATTGACAGAACCAAATCCTTTCGCAAAACCAAACAATTGTTTGTGGCTTTCTCTCCACCAGACAAAGGTAATCCCATCTCAAAAGCCGGGGTTGCAAGGTGGATTGTTAAATGTATCCAAATCTGCTACCAAAAAGCCAAACGCACATTATCAGTTCCCCCTAGAGCGCACTCAACACGCAAACTAGGGGCCTCCATGGCATTCTTAGGGAACATTCCCCTAGAAGACATATGTAAGGCAGCCACGTGGTCTACAACACACACCTTCACTAAACACTATTGTGTTGATGTGCAAGCCAAGCAACAACCTTCCGTGGGCCAAGCTGTCCTTAAAACCCTTTTTCAAACTACTGCAACACATACAGGTGACCACCGCTAGGGGAGATACTGCTGTACAGTCTATGCACAGTGTGAGCTCTGCAGCTCACATGCCTCGAACGGAAAATGCTACTTACCAGTATGCATCTGTTCTTGGCATGTAGAGCTGCAGATCCTCACACGCCCACCCACCTCCCCGGGACCTGTATGTGCTCCAGTCCTATCTTAATTAGATACACACACATGGACATCTCTTTTCTTTTCTACTAACTCCATCACTCCCCAATATGGCGAAAAACAATCTGAGGATGGAGTCGATGCCCATGCGCACTATTGTCCAAAGGAGGAGTCACCTATCACATGACTACAAAGACTTCTTCGAAGACAACAACAAAGTGCAAGCATCCGAGCCCAACACCAGATGGCGATCTAATGCACAGTGTGAGGATCTGCAGCTCTACATGCCAAGAACAGATGCATACTGGTAAGTAGCATTTTCCATACTTGTCTTTGTTTCGAGTACCCGCTATCAAAGCCTTTATGGAAGGACTCAAAAGAATCATTCCTCCTAGACTTCCACCTTCTCCCGTGTGGAATCTTAATATAGTCCTTACAAGACTCATGGGCCCACCATTTGAGCCTATGCACAGATGCGAATTACAATTTCGATCTTGGAAAGTAGCCTTCCTTATAGCCATCACATCTCTTAGGAGAGTTGGTGAGCTCCAGGCATTAACCATACAAGAACCATTTTTACAAATTCACCAAAATAAAGTGGTTCTTAGGACTAACCCAAAATTTTTACCCAAGGTTGTTTCTGCTTTTCATCTCAACCAGTCTGAGTTGCCCACCTTTTTTCCTCAACCAGACTCAGTAGCAGAACGTGCTCTTCACACATTAGATGTAAAAAGAGCGATACTTTATTACATTGAAAGAACCAAATCTGTTAGGAAAACGAAACAACTTTGTTGCTTTTTCCCCACCACATAAAGGCAATCCCATTTCAAAAACAGGTATTGCACGATGGATAGTTAAATGCATCCAAATATGCTACCTTAAAGCTAAACGCACCTTCACAATTCCCCCTAGAGCGCACTCTACACTCAAACTAGGGGCTTCTATGGCATTCTTAGGGAACATACCCTTAGATGACATCTGCAAAACTGCAACATTGTCTACACCACACACATTCACAAAGCACTATTGTGTAGATGTGTTAGCAAAACAACAAGCTTGTGTGGGCCAGGCAGTTTTAAGAACACTATTTCAGATCACTGCAACAGATACAGGGTAACCACCGCTTGGGAAATAACTGCTGTGTAGTCTATGCTAACGCATATGATCTACAGCTCATATGCCTCGAACGGAAAATGCTACTTACCCAGTATGCATCTGTTCTTGGCATATACAGCTGTAGATTCATATGCACCCACCCGCCTCCCCGGGTGCCTCTATCTGTTGCAGTAATATCTTACTTGGATACATTCTACATCGACATCTCTTTACTACTCTTACTAACTCCATCACCTGTTATGGCAAAACAATCTAAGGATGGAGTCGATGCCCATGCGCACTATCACCAAAAGGAGGAGTCCCCTATCCTGTGACTACAAAGACTTCTTCGAACAAAAACAAAGTGCAAACATCCGGGCCCAACACCAGATAGCGATCTATGCTAATGCATACGACTCTACAGCTGTATATGCCAAGAACAGATGCATACTGGGTAAGTAGCATTTTCCTTACTTTTCCAACACTGGATCTTTTATATATTCACATGCAAGAATCATTCCCCATTGTCCGGTTGGGAATCCCCAGTACATTTTAAAGTAGCAGTATACAATGTGAAAATGGCAATAGGTCTGAAACATTTATTTAGTAGCACATCCACCTCTTTTGAAAGAACCCAAAACTTCAGCCAATGAGATGGAAGCTTAAACGCTCCTGCTCCCCCCTAAAGTCCTCCATAGCACAGATTTCTACTTGATATCATGTGAGGAAGTCACCTAGAAAAGCTCTGCTCTAACTTTTCAGTGAACCTAAAATCTGTTACTTTTTTGATCTGACATCAGTTCTAACCAGCCCTATCTTCAGCACTGCAAGTTGTTTTTAGGGGATATTTTATTAAATCTGGACCAAGGAGATCCTTATACCAACTGTCTCTCGCTGAGAGAGTGAAGAAATCCCTTTCAAACCTTGTTCATCTTGTGGACTTAAGATTTACATTGGTGAACCTCATTTTCAGTGTATTTTTGTCTTTATTCAAATCATAAGGCATCTAAATGTGATATTTGTAAGTCTTTTACAGCTAAGACTCTTAAGAACAGAGAAAGGAGGTTGGCATAGTATCTGACAGCTAAAGAGAATTTTCCTCCTCCTAAAGAAGATGCTGCCTCTTCAGGAAAAGATTCAGTGAATAGTGCTCTTCGAGGCACTCCCATGAATGCAGTGCTGAAGAGAAGACTTGTACAGTTTGCTGAATCAGACTTGTTTGGTACAGCGCTTGCAGCCACCTCTTATGTTACTAAACATGGACAATAAAAACATTCTTCTAAGGGATCATTGTCTCCGCAAAATTTAGCTCACATATCAGTCTATTGTGGATCAACCTAAAATTAGAAAGAAATCTTCAAAACCACATCTGTCAACCACGTCTGACTGGACCAACGATGAAAACGTCCTCATCGGACCCATCATTGCCACTGATCTAGTCGACGATGGGAACAGCTAAGACTACCTTACCGACTAATACAGCAATACTATAAACACCAGTATTAATTAGGCCTGGGAGGTGAACTCCATTGGTGGAGTTTTCTGCGCAAGGCCGAGTTCTGAAAAGGAGCAGAGTTTTTTCCGTGCCTGCCAAACATTAAGTTGGCGAGCACGAGCGAGGAAAATCCAATACTAGAGCACCTCTTAGTGAGATTTCTCAACGAGGGCGGTCGCGGATGGTATCGACCGCTCGCGTTGAGAAATCCACTCGCGTTGAGGAAGCTGCCGCAAGAGTAGACAATCTATTCTAGCGGCAGAAAGAACCAGCGCCCTCTTGCACTGCGCATGGTGCCGGTTGTGCTCATTTTCCACTGCTGGACAAACACCCGGCGCTAAAAATGAATGCAAATGTCATGACCTAACTCACTTCACCGCTTGCTTGCCGAGTCTTTTGGTAATGTAGATCACCACCCAGGCCTAGTATTAACGGGACCTAAGCTTTCACCATTAAAGGTTTCAACCTTACTACCAGCTCAAATTTTACAATCTGATCGTGAAGATGGGGCTAGTGACTAAGCCTCGTAAACTTCTTCCAGTCCAACACAATTGAATGTGAGTTGTCCTAGATTTTGGGGAGGATATGGAGGAAAATGAATGTTATTCAGAGTATGTTTACTAGCAGAATTATATTCCTCAAACTTAAAGTTCTTACATACCGCTTGGACAACTCAAGGAACCTAAAGTAGTTCAAGCACCTATGGCCTTTTATCTACATTACAACAGATGGAGACGTTTTCTGAAGATATTGACACAACATCCGGCTCCACCTTTGCCACTTAATACTTTGCCTGCTATGCCATCTCGACAACCTTCACCACTGCCTCATCCTCCACCACCACCAGGAGAGCGATTCCCCAGAACAGTTCAAAAACCAGTGGTCCGACCCAACATCTGACATGTTTGAAGTTGACTCCAGTAACTATATTTTCTGATATAGATGAGGAGGGTTAACTTTAGCAAGCTGATGGAGGTCAAGATCGTCTTGCCGGTGGATGTGGTTATCACAAGAGCAGTAGATCCACAGGATTCAACAGCTATTTCTAGTTTTTATTCATTAAAGGAAAGATCTGCTAAGTGTAGGAAAGTGCCCCTTTTTGCATGGTTACCCTACAACTTTTTGCCAGATACCTGATGCCAACTTGACTGAGTGTACCTTGTAAAAGGTATTCTTGGTACCAAGGGCCTTGTGACCAGAGAGGGCCTCAGAGGGCTGCAGCATGTGTTTTGCCACCCTCAGAGACCCCTCACCTTAACACCCACACACTGACAGAGCAGGCTTGGTGTTTTGGTGCAAACCAAACTGAACAGTCGACATGGCACACATCCCTGTGTGCCATGCCTACCAATACTCCCTGTGGCATGGGTAAGTCACCCCTCTAAGGCCTTACAGCCTTAAGGCACGGTGCACCGTACCACAGGTGAGGGCATAGCTGCATGACCAATATGCCCCTACAGTGTCTGTGCCCTTCACAGACGTAAGTGCAGTGAAGCCATTTTGAGTACATGGGTTGGGAGGTTGTCATTACGAGCTCCACAGCTCCATGATGGCTTTACTGAAAACTGGGAAGTTTGGTTCCAAACTTCTTAGCATAATAAACCCACTATGATGCCAGTGTTGGTTTTATTATACAATGCACTCAGAGGGCATCTTAGAGATGCCCCCTGAAAAATGACCAACTTCTAGTTTATTGGTTTACTGGTCCCCGTCAGCCAACCACCACCAGACCGGTTTCTGGCCTCATGGGGGGAGAGCCTTTGTGCTCTGTGAGGTCCGGAACAAAGCCTGCTCTGGGTGGAGCAGCTTCATACCTCCCCCCTGGCAGGAACAGCAACACTTGGCCGTGAGCCTCAAAGCACCTTGTGCTGATTTGGTCAGCACCAACTAGTGGAGATGCCCACCCCCCTGTCCAGGCCCCACTTTTGGTGGCGGGACAGGCGGGAAAATTAGTATCGGAGTAGGAGTGTCTACCTCAGCCTGGCACACCCCTAGTGTCCCCAGGAGCTGAGGTGAACCCCCTCTTAGAAATTCTCCATCTTGAGTTGGAGAATTGGGCCCAATATGAACAGGGATGTGCCCCTCTCCCCAAAGGGAGGGGCCACCCAAAGGGTGTAATCCCCCTAGGGCGATTGGCCATTGCCTACTGCCCCCCGCCTCAATAATGCTCTTAAATTTAGTATTTAAGGGCTCCCCTAAACCTTGTTCCTCAGATTTGACGACCCATGAAGAAGGATCGAAGAGGCATGCACCGGTGGAGATGACAACTGACTTGGCCCCAGACCTACCGGCCTGTCTCCTCCAGCGACCCTGCTCCAAGAAACCGACGTGACTCGCAGCCAGCAACCTCAAGAACCCCAGCAAGAAGCCAACACAAGGACTCAGGATCCTGGCGGATCCATGGCCCTTGCACCACTCTGCACCCGATGCCCACGGTCAGAGTCCAGGTGGCCCACCGACCCAGTGAAGTCTCCCTGGTTATCCTGACTTGGAATCCAGCGTTGGACTACCTCTTCTGACCTCCCTCTCGACGCCTGCAGCCTCAACCTGAAGGGCCCCCCTGACCACGACCAGATCTGGTGAGAAAACCTGATGCCAAAAGACAATCAATCACTCAGGGGTTTGTATAGCGCGCTACTCACCCGTGAGGGTCTCAAGGAGCTAGGGGGGGGCGGCTCCGGATCAGTCTAAGAGCCAGGTCTTGAGGTCCTTTCTGAATGCGAGCAGGGTCGGGGAACGTCTGATGTTCACAGGGAGCTCGTTCCAGGTCTTGGCTGCGATGTAGGAGAAGGCTCTCCCGCCCGTTTTGCTTCTGCGGATGCGGGGGACCTCCGCCAGGGCGAGGTCGGCGGAGGTTCCTTTTGGGTACGTGGAAAGATACTCTCTCATTGAGGTATTTGGGTCCGATGTTGTAGAGTGATTTGTAGGCGTGGGTGAGGAGCTTGAAGGTGACCCTCTTCTCGACGGGGAGCCAATGGAGGCCTCGTAGGTGTTGGGTCATGTGTTGGTGACGCGGGGTCCCGAGGACGAGTCTGGCTGCGGCGTTCTGGATGGTTTGGAGTTTGTGTAGAAGAGTCTTGTTGATTCCGGCATAGAGGGTGTTGCCGCAGTCCAGTCTGCTGGTTATGAGCGCGTGGGTGACGCTCTTTCTGCAGTGGGGGGGGGGGATCCATTTGAAGGTCTTGCGGAGGATGCGCAGGCAGTTGATGCTAGTGGAGGCCATGGCGTTGATCTGGCGGTTCATGGAGAGGGAGGAGTCCAGGATGATGCCGAGGTTTCGTGCGTGGTCCCGAGGGTGGGGGGGGCCACCAGGTGTTGTCCCAGGCAGAGGTGCAGGATCCGAGGATGAGGACCTCGTGTCTTCTCTCGAGTTGAGCTTCAAACAGCGGTCTTTCATCCATGCTGCCACGTTCTCCATTCCTTCCTAGAAGCGGAGTCTGGGGTCTTCGGGGTTTTTCGTGAGAGAGGATGAGCTGGGTGTCGTCTGCGTAGGATACAATGCTGAGCCTGTGCTGTCTGACTATGGCAGCAAGGGGGGCCATGTAGATGTTGAAGAGCGTGGGGCTGAGTGATGATCCCTGGGGTACTCTGCAGCGGATATTGGTGGGTTTGGAGAGGAAGGGAGGGAGTCTGATCCGCTAGGTTCTCCCGGTGAGGAAGGATTGGATCCAGTCAAGGGCAGTTCCTTGTATCCCCGCGTCGTGAAGTCTGGCTGCGAGTGTGCGATGTGAGACTGTGTCGAAGGCTGCGGAGAGGTCTAGAAGGATGAGGGCCGCGGTGTGTCCCTGGTCGAGTAGAAAGCGGATGTCTGTGGCGGCGAGGAGGGCGGTCTCGGTGTTGTGGTTGCTGCGGAATCCAGACTGGGAAGTGTCTAGGATGGAGTTGTCTTCGATTTAAGGTGGTCAGCTGGGCATTTACGAGTCTCTCGGTGACTTTCGCCGGGGAGGGGAGAGACACCCTGCACCCGCAGCCCCCCGGCCTTGGTGTGCCCAACCGACTGTGTCCCGGCATCCCCCCACTATCCACCTTACCTCTCTAGTCCTGGGATTCCTTAAGCCAACCTCTGGAAACGATTCTGCACTAGTTTTCCTCAACCATTGATTTCAAAGGGGCATCAGATGCCTTCTTTGCAGTCTGCACCTGGCCACCCCTGCGCCGCTGGTGGTGCAGTCTCGGTGCTCTTTGGTCGCCCCTCCAGTGCTGATCTTAACCCACAGGGCCCCTGTCCCTGAACCACTGATACTTGCCTGTAACCACTGCCTCTTCAAGGTGCCCCCAGCCTCCATAGGATTACATTGGGTCCAGTGACCTCTGCACCTGGCCGCCCCAGTACCGCTGGTGGTGCAGTACCTACTTTGGTCAGACCCTGGCCCAGTGTTGACAAACTCCCGGAGACTGAACTTGAGAATTGCTTACTTACCTGGTAGCTACTCACCTGTCTTTTCCCATAGGATTGCATTGTTTTCTCACTGGAATGTACTAAGTGATCCTGCGTACAAAGTATCTCCTCCTGTATTGAAAAGCATTTCATGCACATGCAAAGTATTGTTTGATACCATACAAAACCTATTGCCTGCTCAGCCCAGCTACCACTAAATTGAGAGTAATGTATTTACTTTAACCTCTGGCATACCTTTGGGGACTTACTGGACTCTGTGCACACTATACCTTTCTTTGGTATACTATATACTGAGTCAGCTTCCTGCACTAAGAAGTTCGATCTACCAATGAAGACTATGGATCAGCAATGTTTTCTTCATGACTTCAAGCAGCAGCCACGGAAGTCTGTAAGATCAATGCTAATTGTAGATTAATGCTAATAAACTCCTGCTACGATTCCAGTGGTGATACTTCATCAGGTAAAGCAGTGTAAATCTCCGGATTCTGCTCCGGTTTGCTTCACTGTACCTATGAAACTGGACAGTCCTCTCTTTAGCAGCTCAGAGATGAACCAAAAATCCAATCACACCAACCTGTAGTCTGCCAGACAAGCATAGTAGATATATAGATAATTTGGGTAGAAGAATTGGATCTATAGCAGCAAGTTCTATCAAGGCAGCCAATGCTCTGGCAGTTCTAGGGCGTTCTGATCGCTAGATGTGGAATAGTATTGCACCCTTGCTTGAGCTCATACCGGCAGATGGAGAAATGGCAAGAGTTATCCTTAGGGAAGAAGAACTGACTTCATTATTGGTGCAGCAATGGATGCTTAGAGTACAGGTTTTCGCCAACTTGAAGTAGGAACTGGATTGGCAATGGAAGCAGATTGAAGGATCATGGGAAGATACAGTCCACGTCACAAGGCGACTAAAGCGGGCATTGTTGTGGTGGAGGATTCTACCAAATGTGAATGCAGTACTTTCTCTCCTACCATTATCAGATAGGATGATACTTAACAGATGCCTCCATGGATGGATGGGGAGCTTACCTGCAAGTACTTTCAACCAGAGGCCTATAATCCGATGCGGAAAAGACACTTCGCATTAAAGTGTTGGAACTCCATGCTGTATGTCTGGGTCTTCAAGTGTTCCTCCCCAGATTAGCAGGTCAGCCAATCCTAGTTGGAACGTACAACACAACGTCTACATTGTGCATAGCCAGGCGAGGAGGAATGAGGTCCAGAACCCTCAAAAGAGGCTCAACTGCTGTGAGACTGGGCCTTTTCTCATGAGATCGACATTATTGTAGAACACCTGCCGGGCTTCCAGATCGATCAGGCGAGGTAGGAACTACACCAAAACCAAGTGAATGACACCTTCAGTCGGTTGATTCGAACTATGATTTATCTGTTCGCCACTCTGGACAGCAGCAAATGACGGTGCTTGTAAGCAGGTTTTGGCATCCAGGGACAATGGGCAAATGCCCTTACGATCAGTTGCTCCAAAAACTTTGCTTGCGCATTTCCGGTTTCTCCTGATCCCCAGGGTGCTGAGGACAGCTAAGATAGAGCATTGCACTAAGATCCTCATTGCTTCAGCGTGGCCATTCCTTTAGTTATCAGCACGTCCATCGATTTCTCTGAAAGCACATCCAGAGATTCTCTCCAGACACCACAGAGATTCTCAATCATTACTCCAAGTTTCTGAACTTGACAGCACAGTACCTGACCACTTGGAGTTTGGCCATTTGGATCTACCGCAAGACTGTAGAAATATTTTGGTGTAGGCTCGAGCCCCAGTGACCACAAAGACCTACATCGCCAAGTGGAAACATTTTTGTCTGGTGTCAGGATAAAGGTCATCATTCTCTTTGAATTGCATCTCATGACATTTTTCCCATTTTTGTTGAATCTATCTTAAAGCAGTTTTAAATATTCTTCAGTCCTAGTCCATTTGGCTGAAATTTCAAGATTAAAAAGGACAACTTTCATTCACTCTGTCCTAGTGGATCCCAAAACAGTTTATAAAAGGTTCTTCAATGCATTCCCACCTATTCAACATGGGAGTTTAACACTGTGCTCAGTCAGTTAATGCTACCTCTTCGAACAAATACCTAAGGCACATAAGAAATTTGTCCCCTGGAAGACTGCGCTTCTCCCAGCCTTGTCACGTGCAAGGAGGGTGAAATTCAAGCGTTCAGTATCATGGAACCTTTCCTCAGATTCACAAAAAAATTAATTTTGAAACCCAACCCTTGATTTCTACCCAAGGTTCCTACTGACTTTTACTTAAATGAACATGAACCTGTCATTCTCCAATCTTTCTTTGCAAATCGGTCTACTACAGTAGAAAAATCATTGTATCCCTTCGACTTGCGTACATGTCTCAGGTTCTTCATCGACAAAAACATACGCACAGCAGACCAGCTGTTTGACAACCATAAAGAGGTGATCCCCTGTCCAAACGGGGGATAGCTCGGTGGCTCTTGGCCTTCACATGACAGAAGGTAATACAGGCTAAGTGCCCACTCAACAGAAGAGCGAGGGTGCATTCCAGTAGGAGCATGGCGTCAACTGCGGCAGTCTATGCTGGTGTGTCCTTGAAAGTCATTTGCTGTGCAGCCACCTGGAACAGCAGACATGCGTTCATGACTCATTACTGCCTAGTCATGGATGCAGAAGCTGAAGTAAGAGTGGGTCAGGCAGTCCTGAGAAACCTGTTTCGATAAACGTGAGCCTGCGTCCCACTTTTATGTCTTATGTCTACTGCCTGCTATTCTGATTCAAGCATGTGCATATATAAAATATCCAATGTTGGAGAAGTTACTTTCCTGTAACTTCAGTTCTCCAACATTGGTATCTTTTTTATATATTCACATGCGACTCTCCCTCCTCCCCGGTCAGAGGCTCATTCATTATACACTCATCACGCTTGTGTTTTGAAATCTGAGCTATGATGGCTGCTAGGGGAAGTACGAGAGTTTAACCTTCCACCTCATTGGATGAAGTTAGGGTTCTGTCAAATTAGGTGGATGTGCTACTAAGTAAATGTTTAATGCCTGTGGCAATTTCAACTCTATTTTAAATGTACTGAGGACTCAAGCATGTGAATATATAAAAGACACCAACATTGGAGAGCTGGAGTTACAGGTAAGTAACTAATTTCATATTTCTTTGTTGTGCCCCAGGAGGATCAGGGAGACCACAAACATTACTGATGTCGGGGGCTGCTGAATGGCAGCAGCCCCCCGAAAACACTTGCAAAAGAAGCCACCCTATTTCTCCCAGTTCATAAGATACATGACCTGGGGGGGCGGTTTTGTCTATTTACAAGCACTCCTTGAGCCTGTGATTTTGACCATGGGTTTGGGAGACCAGGAACCTTTAATGGCTGGTCCTAAGGCTGTTTGTGGCCTAATAAAAGTAAAAGGGATTCTCAATGCAGTAGTATTTATTGTATTGTTAATGTCAACATTGTGACAAAAGCATTGCAAGGTTCAGCAGTGTAATGACTGCTATTGACTGTTGGTATGATTCCCATGGACTTCAATTATGCTACATTGATTAAGTACGTCTTGGTTGCTTTTACCGATGTCGGGACATTCAGATGTTCAGTAGGCCTGCCTTACTGACGAAGACACCCCCCTTATATTGGTAATGGCGTCTAGTAATACGGGGGTATTGTGTATACGCATTTCAGGACCCACTAGGGATGAAACGTGATATATGGGTGTCACCGAAGGCATTTCCATCTACCCAATGTAGATGTTTGTAATTTAATGCATAGTATTTAGTAGTGTGTGTGTATGTGTAATATAAGTACTTTTCCTTTTCAAAAGATTAACTGACTGGACAATTTGAGTTTTGTTGTGTACCAGCGAGCTGAGCTTGCTAGGCCCCACCACATCCCCGAAGTAGGCCTTGAGCTGCTCTGCTAGGCTACCCTGAGAGAGTAAAGTGCTGCAATGGGGTTCTTGGTTCCCAAGACAATTGCAGACTTATTTGTGAAGGACTCGCACCCTTTGCAACTAATAACCTAATTTCTTACAAACTTAATGAGAGAGAAGTTCTGGATGTTGATTTTACACCACATTTACCCTGTTGCATCGGGGAGGTTAGACTGTGTGACACAGATCTTCAGAATGCTCGTTTTCTTATCCCCCACAGGAAAGAATTGTAAGTTCCTGAGTTTGTGGTAGGTGAAAATCCTTTCCAGTTCAAGGTCCTCCTATATTGACTGAAGTCAGCATCACAAACTTTCTCAAAGTGTGTGGAGGTGACTGCAGCACAACGTGGGCACCAGATTTTCGTCTACTCCTGTATAAATGACTGGTTGATAAAGGCTGAGACTTCAGAGGGAACTTTGAACCATTGCATCATTCTTCTTAGATCGTTTGTACCAAAGTCTGCATATGTGTTAAAAAAAAAAAAAGGCTGCACTCCATTCCAAAAGAAGCATTATACGTGTGCAGTCTTGGGCACTACGGTCAATATAGTAGATCCTTCAGAGGAGAGACTGTCTAAGTGTCCGTCTCTTACGAACAACTCATTCTACTGCATGCCAGTTATCACTGCTAGGATTGATGGCCTCCTATGTTTTTTCGGTCTCTTGCCAGGCTTAGGAGACCACTGCAGCAGTGTCTCAAGGACTAATGGAGTCTGCGTATGGCCAACAAGGAAAACCAGTTTATGGTGTCCCAGTGAGAGATTGCCACTTCCCTGGTGGTGTAGGAAAAAGAATCTGCTGAAGGGAATAGCTTTCCACCAAGATCATCCAACACATACTTGTCACAGGCTGTTCCCTTCATGGATGGGAGACGCACCTAATCTCCATGATCAGGAAATGTAGTTGAAGACATATCAAATTAACTTGCTGAAATTGAGAGTAGTCCAAAAAGATGAAGTACCAGAGGTTCAGACTGACTACAATGTATTACCTGAACACATTCAAGAATCACTGCTCATGGATGTGCAAACCTTCTCGTGTTGGCTCATAGCAAGGGATTTGCACATTATGGTGGCTCATCTGCCAGGGATCCAGGATGTAGAGGCCGACACTCAGCTGATCATTCCAAGAAAACCATCAGTAGGTCCTCAACGACAATATGCTGGAAAGTGTCTTTTGCAGCTTGGGCAATCCTCAAATAGACTAGTTTACAAACTGAGAAAACGGGAAATACCCAAACTATGCCTCCAGATACCATCAACCCAGGTCAAAGGGGAATTCACTTTTGAAAGACTGGTCAGGGAGATTTCTGTATGAATTTCCTCCTGTTCCGTTGATCTGAATTTGCTGACCAGGCTGTATCATTGCAAAGCAAACACAAGGAGATGATGGACGGAGCGATTAAACTTTTCAGACACTCATCTCCAGTCACAGATCTGGGTTGAATCCATCCTAGTTTTTTAGCTCACTTCGCCACCCCAGTTCAGACCCAGCCATATGCAAATCAGTCTTAACCCTGTTCCTTGTGGGAACAGTCCAGTCCGAACTGCCAAGCCAGGTCTTCCCTGGACCGTAAAAAAACATCCAGAGACCGGTTTCGGGGTAACGCCCCTCATCAGCCAGGCTTGCTTGAATCCAGTGGCAAAGAGAGCAAGGGACCCACGTCTGGGCATACCCTGCCAACTTAGGGCAAACACAAGGAGATTATGGACGGAGCGCTGAAACTTTAGACACTCGCCCCGTCACAGATCTGGGTTGAATCAATCATCGTATTTTAGCTCACTTCGCCACCCCAGTTCAGACCCAGCCATATGCAAATCAGTCTTGAATCCGTTCCTTGTGGGAACAGTCCAGCCCGAACTGCCAAGCTAGGTCTTCCCTGGACCGGAAACCCGCATCCTGGGACCAGTTTCGGGGCAACACCCCTCATCAGCCAGGCTAGCCTGAATCCAGTGGCAAAGAGAGCAAGGGACCCACGTCCTGTTTTAAAAATAAAATTTGTCATGTTTTAGTGATTTTACCCTGTTCCCTCAAGGGTAATCCATCAACCCTGGGTACCCTACCTGGGGGGGGAGGAGGGATGCAAATATGGCCTGGATACCTTTTGTGAAAAAAAGACTTTAGGAAACAAATGCACAGTGGCCCAAACACTCCAGGACACTGCTCGGCCTCAGCAGATAAGGGGTTAAAGGTTCAGTATTAGTATTTTCGTGTCTCTGGCAGCCTATCTGCTAATCTTACCATTCATTTTCTTTTCTGAAAGGTATTTCTAACCATTTTAGTTAATGTGATAACTTTTCAGTTTAATTGTTTTAAAAAAAAATTAATTTGGCCATTTTTAGCCCGCTAATGGGCTGTAAGAACAAGTTACTTACCTTCGGTAAAGATATATCTGTAAGAAACGTTAGTTATAGATTCCTTACCTTAGAATTACCCCCAGGCGTCAGACTGGATCCGGAAAGTTTTTTTGTCAGCAGTACCTTTGCGCGTCGGTCGGCTCCACGTTCGTCGTTGGCGTCGTGTCGCCGGGATGACGTCGCGGCAGCTACTTAGACGCCGCCCTCGCGCTGACATCCGTTCTGTACACGACTTTCCGCGCCAGAAAACTCAGAGCCATGCCAGACACTAACCACTGGTGCACAAAACTAGGGACCTGAAAGGATGTCCTTAACCCTAGAAATCAGTTCGCGTAACAGGGAGGATGGGTGGGGCGGTAAGGAATCTATAACTAACTAACGATTCTTACAGATATATTGTTACCGAAGGTAAGTAACTTGTTCATCTGAAAGAAACACGTTAGTTATAGATTCCTTACCTTGGAATAGATACCCCAGCAATACCAACCCCGGAGGTGGGTCTGCGAACCAAGATCACACCAGAAAGTCCTGGAGAACAGAATGGCCAAAGAAGCCATCTCTCTGGACTTGACTGTCAAGACAGTAGTGCTTCGTAAAAGTGTGCAACGAAGCCCACGTAGCCGCCTGACAGATGTCATTCAGAGGAACGCCTCGTCCCAGAGCAGAGGTAGCTGCCGTCGCCCTGGTGGAATGGGCACGCAGCCCCACTGGAGGCTCCTTCTTTGCCAAAGAATAACAGGCTTTGATGCACAAAACGACCCAACGGGAGATAGTTCGTTTGTGTACGGCCCGACCTTTCTTGGCACCCACGTACCCAGCGAAGAGCTGGTCATCCACCCGGAACTGTCTGGTGCGATCCAAATAAAAGGAAAGCGCACGTTTTGGGTCCAGACAGTGGCGCCTCTCTTCCTCCCTCGAAGGAGGCGGAAAGAAGGTGGGAAAAGTGATGGTCTGCCCGATGTGAAAGGCAGTGACTACCTTAGGCAGGAAGGATGGACGAGTCCTGAGGACAACTTTGTCCGGATGCACAGATAGAAAAAGAGGCTTAGAAGAAAGCGCCTGGAGCTCACTCACCCGTCTGGCAGAGGTGATGGCCACCAGGAATGTAGTTTTTGAAAGTTAAGAGCCTCAGAGGACAGTTATGAAGCGGCTCAAAGGGAGCGCACATTAAATAAGTTAAAACTAGGGTCAAGTCCCACGGAGGCATAACGAAAGGAATAGGAGGAAAGAGATGAGTTCTGCCTTTCAAGAAACTATTTACCACCAGGGACTTGAAAAGGTAAGGCTGATCTGGGAGCCGAAGGAAGGCAGAAATGGCCGAGAGATGGCCCTTGATAGTGCGCAGAGCCCTGCTGGGCCAAAGAAAGAAGGAACAAAAGAACCTCAGAAAGAGGGGCAGAGAGGGGATCCACAGCCTTTGCTGTGCACCATGCCACAAATTTGTTCCACCGGCAGGCGTATCCCCTCTTAGTGGAGGGACGCCTGGCTGCCAGAATTACATCGCAGACTTGGGAGGCAGGTCGAATGACGTCAACTGCCGCTGCTCAATCTCCACGCAAGGAGGTGGAGGCTGGACCGGTTCGGGTGGAGGACCGTCCCCTGTTGCTGCGACAGAAGATCCTCCAGAAGAGGCAGACGGGTCGGGGATCGATGGCCATGTTGAGCAGCTCGGGATACCAGACTCTCCGTGCCCAATCCGGAGCCACCAGAATGACTTGGGCCCGGTCGCGCCTGATCTTCTTCAGCACTCTGGGCAGAAGTGATATAGGCGGAAAGGCGTACAACAGACCGCAACTCCACTCGCGATGAAAAGCGTCGCCTAGCGAGTGCCACCTTGGATATTCCAACGTGCAGAATTGCTGACATTGCGCGTTCTCTTCGGTGGCGAATAAATCCAACCAAGGCTCTCCCCACTGTTGAAAGAGACCTTGCACCACATCGGAGTGAAGACTCCATTCGTGATCCATCATGCACCTACGGCTGAGTTCGTTGGCCCTGGCGTTCAGCGAACCTGCCAGGTGTTGAACCTCTAGGGATACACCCTGATGCTCCAGCCATGTCCAGAGGCAGAGGGCCTCCTGACATAGGGTCCACGACCCCAACCCCGCCGTGTTCGTTGCAGTACCACATGGCGGTGGTGTTGTCCGTGAACACCTGCACTACTCTTCCCCGGACAGAGGGAAGGAATGCTTTGAGTGCAAGATGAATCGCCCGAATCTCCAGAAGGTTGATGTGGAGCCCGTACTCCGCCGGAGACCGGAGGCCTCTGATCTCCGCCTCTCCCATGTGGCCGCCCCATCCCAGAAGGGAAGCGTCTGTCACCACTTTGTGTTCTGGCTGGGGAAGGGGGAGGGATCTGCCGTTGACCCAATCCTGGTTCGTGAGCCACCAGAGCAGTTGGCGTGCAGTGCCCTCCGAGATCTGGACGCAATCGGACCGATTCCCCTGATGCTGCGCCCACTGGAACTTCAGGTCCCACTGCAGAGCCCGCATATGCCACCTTGCATGATCGACCAGCAGGATGCAGGAGGCCATGAGGCCCAGCAGCCTCAGGGTCATTCTGACTGAAACCCGGGATAGAGGTTGAAAGATCGGAATCATAGCCTGAATATCCCGGACTCGCTGTTCGGGAGGATAGACCCGAAACCGCGTCGTGTCCATAACCGCCCGATGAAGAGGAGCTTCTGAGAGGGAATCAGGTGCGACTTAGGCACATTGATGGAGAACCCCAGCGAATGCAGGAGGTCGGCCGTAATCTGGAGGAGGGAGACGACTGCCTGGGGCGAGCCCGCCTTCAACAGCCAGTCGTCGCGATAGGAGAAGACTGAAACCCCTGATCTGCGCAGATGCGCTGCAACCACCGCCATCACTTTCGTGAACACCCGAGGGGCGCTGGTAAGGCCAAAGGGGAGCACGGTAAACTGAAAATGCTCGTGGCCTACCGTGAACCGCAGGTAACGCTGGTGGACCGGCAAGACGGGAATGTGAAAATAAGCGTCCTGCAAGTCCAACGCTACCATCCAGTCTTCGGGGTCGAGGGCAGACGAGACCTGAGTGAGCGTCAACATCTTGAACTTCTCCTTCCGGAGGAAGCGGTTGACGTTCCTGAGATCCAAGATAGGACGCAGGCCCTTGCCCTTCTTGGGGACCAGAAAGTAGTGGTAATAACGTCCACAACCTACTTGTGATACAGGAATGCACTCGATGGCTCCCTTGGCCAGAAGACCGTAACTTCCTGCTGGAGAAGGGCCAGGTGATTCCCCCCCCCCGACATGCGGTGGTATTGCGGTGGCATGGCTGGAGGGGTAGCCTCGAAGGGGAGAGAGTAGCCCCTTCTGACTATTTGCGAAACCCACCTGTCCGACGTGATGGTGCGCCAGTGGGGGAGGTGATGGCGAATCCTGCATTTGATGGGCCTGAAAGGTCGGACTAGGAAGGTTTGGAGGCTGCTGCAGGGGGGGGGGGGGGTGTTGGTGGACTGGCCCCTGGAACCACGACGGTTGTGCCCACGTCCCTGGCTGCGCGAAGGTTGTTAACTTGCTGCAGCCTGTGGCTCTGGGCGGGACGTAGCGGGTCACCCCTTCCGTAGCCACGAAAGGGATGAAAAGCAGACTGCACAGTGCGGGTGGAGAGGCCCAAGGACTTGGCCGTAGCCCGTGAGTGCTTGAAACGCTCTAGAGCGTGGTCTGCTTTGTCGCCAAAAAGGCGACGGCCATCAAAGGGCATGTCCATCAAGGTGTTCTGGACATCCCCCGAAAAGCCAGTCTATCTCATCCAGGTGTAGCGGCGAAGTGCTACTGACGTTGAAATGGTCCTGCCCAGAGTCGGCGGTGTCCAGCCCACAACGGATGGTAAACTTTGCTGCATCTCTCCTGGCGGCGACAGCCTGGGAGAGCACTGCCCGGCCGCCTCCGGACACTGAGGCAGCACCTGTGCAACTGTATCCCAAACAGAGTGGGAATAACGGCCCAAGAGACGTGCAGTGTTTACCGACCGCAGTCCTAAGCTGGCGGAAGAGAACATTTTCTTCCCAAGATGGTCCAGCTTCTTGGATTCCCTTTCCGGGGGAGCGGTAGGGAATGCGCTCTTGGAAGTGGAGGCTTGCACCACCAAGCTCTCCGGGGTGGGGTGTTGGGAGAGGAAATTGGGGTCGCCCGGAGCCGGGCGGTGGCGCCGGGCAATCATCCTGTCCACGGGAGCCCCCGTGTTGGGCCTGGACCACGTGCCCAAAAGGACGTCAGTGAAGGCCTCATTAAACGGCAGCAAGGGCTCCGAAGAGCTCGCAGCCAGTTGAAGCACCTCTGTCAGGAGGTTAGTACTGACCGCTGCCGTAAGAAGCTCAAGGTTGAGAGCCTCGGCCGCCCTACGCAACACCACTGCGTACGACACTCCCTCCTCCGTAGCCACGGTAGGAGGAGACAACATACCAAGGTCAGGGAAGGTGTTGAGACCACTGGCATCCCCCAGTTCCTCTCTCCAGTCCTGTTTACATCCTAGCTGATCAGTTAAAGGGTCACCTGACCCCTCCCAGTCCTCCTCAGGTTGCCAATCTGGCTGAAAAGGGACCCCAGGAGTGAACAGGGGCACAAAAACTCCACTCTGTGCCGGATCCGGCATCGGGCGACGCTGGTCCGACTCCGGGTCCACGTCGGGATGGAGGCTGGGGTCGACGCCGGCCAGGGGGCCGGCCGGCGTAGAATGTGGTATTGGTGCCGGAGGAAGCTGCGCCGGTGGAGGTGTAACAAGGTCAACCGGCGCCGATCCGGATCCAGGCCTGGATCCAAGGGGGGCCTGCGGCGCCGAGGCCGAAGCCGCTGGCAGAGAAGGCCTAGGCCCCACGACCGAATCCGCGGGGCCCGAAGGCGCGCCGGCGGGTTCGGGCCGCCCAAAGATGGCATGCATTGCCTCGTAGAATGTACGAAGCTGGGCGGGAGTCGCTCCGGGTCCCGGAAAGGGAGCGAAACGCGGAGTCGACTCTCTGGGCTCCTCGCGCGGTGCCGCGGGAGGGGCACCACCCGCATCCCTCGTCGGATCGGCCGACTGATGAGGAGAAGTCTAAGAGCGATGATGCTTCTTCGACTTCTTCTTATGCTTTGACTTACCCGACCCCGAGTGCGAAGACTTCCATGACTTGGACGAATGGTGGTGGCTCCGCGACCGGTCCCTCGACCTCCCTCGCGACCGGGACCTCGAACGGCGCTCAAGCAGCTTTCGGGACCGCTCCTGCAAAGCCTTCGGCGCCATCGACCGGCAGTCGGAGCACGACTTGGGGTCGTGGTCGCGCTCCAGGCAAAAGAGGCACACGCGGTGCGGATCAGTCACCGACATCAGCCGGTTACAGGAACCGCATGCCTTGAAGCCAGGCATCCCTCGTGCACCAGGAGTCGAAGACTCGAAAAAGAAGTCGAGAAAAAATTCAGTCAAAGTGACTGGAGGTACCACTCTGCCTGGATCTGCGCTGGCTGGCGCGGAAAAAGAAAGAACTGACGTCGGCGCGCGAGGGCGGTGTCTAAGTAGCTGCCGTGACATCATCCCGGCGACACAACGCCAACAACTAATGCGGAGCCGACCGATGCCACCTTCCGACGGGCAGAGGTACTGCTGACAAACTTTCCGTATCCAGTCTGACGCCTGGGGGTAATTCTAAGGTAAGGCATCTATAGCTAACGTGTTTCTTTCAGATAGACAGTTTTTTTCTCTTTTTAAGGGCACTTTTATTCTGAAAAGCATCATGCATATATAAATGTATAAAGTTTTTATACATTTTTTTTATGAAGTTCTCAGGGATCCTGTGTGTGTCAAGAAAATTCATTGCGTATGACTTTGATGAGGATTCCCCTGGAAGGGAGCTAGGTTTACTTTACTTGACGGGGAAAATAGTGTGAATCTTGTGCCTCAAACTATAAATATGTAAAAGGTGACATGTAAGATATATGGGATAAAGTACTCCGGGTATACATTCTAAGAATAATGCAAATCACCAAGAAGTTCTATGACTAGATAGAAGAATGCGGAAAAAGGCAGATTTTCTTTAATTAGGTTATGGAACTCCAAGGTGACTTGCAGTATTCTTATCATGTACGACGGGGAGTACTTCCTTATAATACATGGTCACACCATCACCTTTCCCACAAACCACTTAAATCCTTGGTGCATATCTCCTTCATATGAAAGAGAGAGCATGTATGCAAGTTAAGTTTTTTGTTTATGAAAAACACAACACAAAAAATAGCCCAGTTGAAACATGCAGAAAGATTCTGACTTTTCTGCAATCTCCCAAGGAGAGCAAAAACTAAACGTCATGAATATCTTTTCTTGTTAATGTACAGCTAGAAAAACAGAGCACAAGAGACGAAAACATTGTTTTGTTTGCCCCTCTTTAAACCGCTGATATGACCTGCCTTTCCCCTTGGCTGCTGGCTTTGGCAACATTCATTGTGCTGTTAGAACTGTACTGTAATTAGTTATTACAGTTGAGTTGTGACGTTATTTCTTCATAATCTGTGACGTGCGACAGAGATCGCCGATTATAGAGAAATTAAAGACCATTTTTATACAGGGATTGCAGAATCCATTTATTATAGACAACATATGTGCGATACTGTACCGTTCTAAATTGTGTAAACTGGCTTCAACTGAACTCTGCATAAAACAGTATGTATACAGCACCCCTTTTTCAGATGGCCTTGGTCCAATACATTTCTGTGAAGTCAGCCACTGCTACTTCCAGCTAGCTTTGTCCGATACAAAAAAACTTTTTGGGTTTTTGTCACTGTCTGCCATAAAGTACATCTGCAAGTATTCAACCCTGACTGCAAAGCTTTTAAGAGAACAATACCTTGACCACTACCAAAGTCTTTACTTTCCCTGTGCTAAATGTGTGTTCCTTCAATTGATGTACCTGAATGTAGCGGATGTAATTGCTTTTACGCTGTCATTGACTGTCAAATATTGTAGTGAGCCACAATCTGCTCTGCCAATTAATCTGATGGTTGTCGAAATGAAAGTGATTGGCGTACATGACTGCCTGATATTTCAGGAACTGCCATGAACTTTAGAGATACATGTATGACCAATCTTACAATGTGTGTAATGTTTGAACTCCAGTTTGGGTGCTGCAGTTAATTGAAGTACCCTTGCTTCTATTGAAAAAACAACATACATCGGGCGTGTTGGCATTTAGGGATGTACAAATCAGTTTCAGGATACATACTAGAGATTTTTTTAAGTATTTGCAAGTCCGGAGCGATCTAACCCAAAAGAAAGGGGGTTCAATGGGTTTTAATAATAATGATATTGTGGACGCGGTCTGCTCTGAAGAAGGGTTCACAATTAGTCAGATATATTCAAAGCTGATCCAGGATGACCTCGAAAAACATGGGAACAGAGGTTGGGTACGTCACAGAATATATTTTTAGAGTCACTTGAATTGGGGAGGACGGTGCTTCGATCGGCAGGATTACAGGCTCAACACTACAAAACTGTTTTCACTATTTCATACCCTGGCTAGAATTGCTCAATGGGGTGGTCAGGATGGAATCACATGCCCGCGCTGTAGTAGTACTGAAGCCGATTTGACACACATGTTTGCAACATGCCCTATTCTAGGTACCTGGCTAGACGAAATTGAAAAATGTATGAATAAATCATTGAAAATAAGATTGAATCTAACGGCCCAACATATATTGCTGGGTATTAGCGATAATGATGTTTTAGAGGACCATCGCCCCTTTCTTTTTATGGCAGTGGTAAGAATCTGTATTGCATCAGCCTGGCTGGACCCCCTGGCACCCGGATTCCAACAATAGTTGGGTAGATTATTAGTCACCTACAATTTAGAAAAAGGGGTATATGAAAAAAGGGCTTAAAAGAAAAGGGGAAAACATATTGGCCCCTCTCAAAAGATGGAAGGAGGGTAACTAAGATGTATAAAAGAAGCATTAATATGTTATGTGATTGTATGAAAAATAATTGATTCCTTATTGATTTGACCACAAATTGGGTCTTTGTTTACTTACCTTTTTTTCTCCCTTTTTCTTTACAATAATGATGAAGTTGTTATCCTGTAGTCAGTTCATATGCTTATGTTGCTGTTTAATATTCATTCTCATGAAATCCTCTTGTATTTAAAGCATTGGAGATGATTCAATTAAAAAAAAAAAAAAAAATTTTAAACGTAGCCTAAAGATTCATTAGTTACTCCCCCATCCTGGATGAACGATGGGTAACACCAAATTATATTTTCTACAAAATTACTTAAGAATACAGTGTTGCTGCCTGTCTGGTTTCTTGCTCTTCTCAAGGGGCTTAATGGAGCTTGTATTTTTTTTTTTTTTTGTAGATGAGCATGAATACTATGATCCCCTGCATCCGTTTCATCATTCAACTACAGGTATGCATAATTTCAGTTATTTTAGTCTGGTTCCTTTTAAAGCTTAAGTACTACTTGCATTTGCACACAGCTGATTGACTAGGATCTAACCTGCTTCTGTTTAGCTTGGGTAATTAATTTCGATTTCATGTAGGTGGTCTTGTTTTGGAGATAATAATTTCCATGATCAAAATTGACGTGCAATTACACAAATGCATTTTCATTGGTTGAACATTTTGCTCCACTATGTGCCACCTCCTGTGTGTGTTCTTGACAAGCTGCATTTCACTGCATCTCGATCTTTAATTGTGTAACTGGGTTACGTTCAGATTAGGAAAAGACTTCATAAAATTCATGTGCTGTGTTTCTGACCAAACTGTATTGCTCGTGTTTCAGTTGTAGAACATGGGTGAATCTGGCACACCCCAGATCTGCACATCATTCTCTGATTTGTGACCATGCTCCTGTCTCACCTATTTAAACTTCGTATGATCTTTATTTAATGTTCATGGACATCTCTGCCTAGTATCTGAACACTTTCTGTTTAAAATTCATAAAATATTGTAAACACTAATGGACATTTTTATTTGTCTAATTGGGATTACAAATGGACCTAGTAAACGAGTCTGAAAATCACTAACTTTAACATTGACATTTATTGTCCGTTTGGCCATTCTCCTCTGAACGGATTCCTAGATGCAAACTATGCTTTTAGCTAAGTTTCATTTAAACAACTAGCTTTTTCAAGCTGTTTATTTTTATTCAGAGTTCTTGGAGTGTGGTCATCTTGTCAAATCTTATTTGTGCTGATTATTTTTCCCTCTATCCTACAACATGAAGGTTTTCTTCAGTTGTGCATTATAACCATCCTGGCACTTTGAAAGCCAATCGTGATGTGTGGGGATGTGGTGGGGGATTGAATTTTCAGTATGTATGCTTCATCTTGAGACCTTTATTGATGGTCAAATACTGAATACATTTTGTAGGGTAGCGAGAACTTTAGCAAATTATTTTGAACAATAAATAATTGATCTTCAGTTGAAAACCTTTTTCAGTTTTTGCTCAATTTGAAAAGAGACTTCTAGCTGCAGATTCCTTACCTTAGAATTTCCCAGGTGTCAGGCTGGATCCGGAAACTTTTGCGTGAGCAGTCCCCCTTGCGTACACAGTCAAGTGGCTCCATTCGGCTCCGCATGACATCGTTGGCATGGCATGATGTCGCGGTCACCTATATTGGTGCCACCCAGGCGCGCAGACATCAGTTAGTGCTTTCCGCGCCAGTTAAGCGCTGATCTGGGAAGAACTACCCCTCTGTTGCTTTTTAGCAGGTTTTTTCGCCTTTTTGTCGACTTCAACATTTTTTCCATTGTGTGTCTAGGGATGTTTTCAAGTAAGACCGGGTTTAAACCGTGTGGTGCCCGTCACCGATCCCCACCTCGTTTGCCTTTGGTGTCTTGAGCGCGACCACGACTCGAAGTCGTGCTCGGACTGTCGGGCCATGGCTCCGAAGGCCTTGCGGGAGCGGGCTATGAAGCTCCTTGCGGCCCTGCAGTCGACACCATCCAGCGAGACTCAGCCGAGATCCCAGCCCCGATCGAAGAAGAGGAGATTGCGGAGTGTTCCTGGAGCCCCAAGTCCTCTTCCTCCCACTCTAGGTCCTTAGGACACTCTGGGAAGAGGCATAAGAAGTCCAAGCGGACTTCATCACCTCGGCTGTCGTCTCTCAACAAGAGGGGTAAGGAGCACTGACGCTTTAGGCACGGTTCTGCAGGGCCGGAGCCAACTTTGCACCTTCCTCCTTTTCTGGGAGCCAGAGTGACCCCAGCTCAAATGAAAGGTTTTTTTTTACGAGGCCATGCGGCGCGTATTTGAGTGGGCTGAGCCTTTGGGCCCTGCGGGGTCGGGTTTGGGCCCATCTGATTCGACAGTCCATTCCGGCCACGTCGCCGGTGGGGCCTCGAGGATACCATTCCAGAGGGTGGCGGTCGTGCCAACACTGCTTTCCACGGCATCTGACCCGAAGTCAGTGCCTACGGAGCTGCCAGTGCCTGCCATTGGCTCGCAGTCACTAGACGCAGATTCCGGCACCGATAGAACCCAGGGGTTCTAGGTTGTTGACTGAGCATTTTCTTGATGTTTCAGGCACAGGAGAGGAATGGGGAGGGGTCTTATGGACCCTTTAGAACATTGGGCTATGTCTGCAGAGCAGATGGACTGGTATGAGGAACTTGAAGAAGCCAGTGGACTGTACACATCCCCAGATGGCATGCTCTGTCCGCCAACTGTGGCTATGGAGGAGAGGGCTACTTATGCCCTGGGGGTAAGGAGGGCAGCTGAGGTCCTTGGACTGGAGTTTCCCTCTGTGCAGGTCTGGACTAATCTCCTGACTGAAGTGCTTCAGCCTGGGGCTTCCACCTCTGAACCCGTTTTGCCCTTCAATGAGGCACTTACTTACGTCCTACTAGGCCAAGCCTAGCACAGGGGCTCCTGTCAATAGGACAATTGCACGCCGCCATTGCCTGGCTCCAGTGACCCAAGGTTACTCGGCCAGCACCCCACTCCTGAAAGCTTGTTGGTGCAGGCTTCTACCACTCAGGGCGTGTTCTCTTCCGCCCCTCCGGACAGGGAATCCAATAGGCTGGAATCAATTGGGAAGATGTTTTCTTCCTTCATCCTGGCATTGCAGTCTGTGAATACTGGCTGCTTATTGGACCATTTCTGCCATTCCTTTTGGGAGACTGTTGTGCAAGTGCTGGCACAGGTCCATGAGGAGGCCTGAGCTGTGCTCTCCCAGGCAGTTAAGGACAGGAGATGCAGCAAAATTCTCCATCAGGTGTGGACTTGACACAACTGATTCGCTGGGCAGAGTGATTTAATCAACAGTGCCCTTACAGTACCATGCCCGGCTTAGAACGTCTGGCTTCTCGGGCAATGTTCAGGCTAATTTGATGGACATGCCCTTTGATGGTTCCCGTCGGTTTGGTGAGAAGGCTGACTCTGCTCTGCAATGGTTCAAGGATTCTCGTGCTACGCCCAGATCCTTGGGCCTTTCTTCATCACTTCGTGGCCAGTCTAGCTTTTGCCCCTTTCGTGGCCACAGAAGGGAGTTCCAGCTGTGCCAGCCCTATCCCAGCCGCCATCCTGTACACACTTCCTAGGTTTTGTGGGGACGTGGTAAATCTGAAAGAGACACGTTAGTGATAGATTCCTTACCTTAGAATATCCCCAGGCGTCAGGCTGGATCCGGAAAGTTTTGCGTAGCAGTACCCTTGCGCGTCGGTAGGCGGCGTCGTGCGGCTCCGCGTCCGTCGTCGGCGTCGTGATCGCCGGGATGACGTCGCGGGCAGTACTTAGGCGCCGCCCTGCGCGCTGACGTCAGTTCTCTTCTTTCCGCGCCAGTAAGCGCAGATCCGGGAAGAGCAGTGCCCTGGTCAATTTTTGACCATACTTTTTGGTGATTTTTCACTGTTTTTTTTTCCCAGCCTTCAGGTGTCGTAGGGATGCCCGGCTTCAAGCGATGCGGCGCCTGTGCGCGGATGATGTCCGTCACCGACCCGCATTGGGAGTGTCTCTTCTGCCTCGGCCGAGGCCACGACACCGAGTCTTGTCCCGAATGCCAGGCCCTCAACCCGAAGGCTTTGCGAGAGCGGTCTCGAAAGCTCCTCGAGGCCCGGCATTCGGCTCCGCGGAAGCCCCGGTCGCGTGAGAGGTCCAGGGGTCGCTCGCGGAGTGCACACCGGTCGTCGGCGTCGAAGTCTTCTTCGTCCGGTAAGTCTCGACACAAGAAGTCCAAGAAGCATCGTCGCTCTCGGACTTCGCCTCGCCGGTCTCGCGACTCGGCTGAGGCCCCTCCCGGCACCGTCCCCGCCCCCGCGGCCCCGGACTTGCCTGTGGAGTCGCCCCGTCATACCCGCCCTTCCCGGGTTCGGGGGCGGATCCGGCCAAGGTACAGGAGTTCCTGTCGGCCATGGCCCGCCTCTTCGGGCCTTCAGGCCCCTCCGGTGCGCCTTCGGGCCCCGCGGGCCCTGATGGGGCTGATCCGCGCCGCCGGCGGCTCCGGCCCCGGCGTCGCCCGAGCCTCCAGCCTCGATCCCGGCTCCGGCCCGGCCCCGGCCTCGATCCCGGCTCCACAACCCCCATCGACGCCGGTCGACCTCACGACACCTCCGCCGGCGCCGATGTCTCCGGTGCCGTTCTCGACGCCGCCCTGGGCTCCGGGCGGCGTCGTCCCCCAGTTCCTTCCGGCTCCGGACTTGGACCCGGAGCGACGCCGCTCGACGCCGGCTCCGGCGCCGATGGGACCTTGGGTCCCAAATGTCCCTCCTCCTCCTTATTTTGAACCAGAGGAGGACCAGGAGGACTGGGAGGGGTCTGATGACCCTCTGACACGCAACTGTCAGTATGATGAGGACTGGACAGAGAGTCTAGGGGAGGCCAGTGGTCTGGATACTTCTCCTGACACTGGCATGCTGTCTCCTCCCGTGGCTACGGAGGAGGGGGCCAATTTTGGTACGGTGTTGCGTAGGGCTGCTGGGGCCTTACGTCTCCAGCTCCCTACTTTGACGGTCAAGCCTAACATCTTGACAGAGGTGCTTCAGCCGGCAGCCTCCTCTGCGGAGACTGTGCTGCCGTTTAACGACGCCCTCACGGACGTTCTTTGGGCGCCTGGTCCAAGCCCAACACAGGGGCTCCTGTGGATCGGAACGTGTCACGACGCCATCGCCCGCTCCGGGCGACCCCCTGTTTCTTTCTGTCCACCCCACTCCTGAGAGCTTGGTTGTCCAAGCCTCCGCTTCCCAAACCGCCTTCCCTACCGCTTCCTCCGGATAGGGAATCCAAACGCCTGGATCAGTTTGGGAAGAAAGGTTTTTCTTCCTCCAGTGCTGGCTTGCGGTCCGTTAACACCGCTTGTCTTTGGGCCGATATACCCACTCTCTGTGGGATTCGGTGGCGGATGTTTTGCCCCAGTGCCCTGAGGAGGTCCAGGCACTGCTTTCCCGCGCCATTGCGGAAGGAAGGGATGCGGCCAAATACACTATCCGTTGTGGCCTTGACACCGCCGACTCGCTGGGCAGGTCGATTGCAACGACGGTGGCGCTCCGACGCCACGCCTGGCTAAGAACCACTGGTTTTTCAGGGGATGTCCAGAATACTCTCATGGACATGCCCTTTGATGGAGTCGGTCTTTTTGGGTCCAAAGCAGACCATGCGTTGGAGCGCTTTAAGGACTCACGGGCTACTGCCAAGTCCCTGGGCCTTTCTGCTACACGCCCTCCGCTGCCTTTCTGCTTTTCGCCCCTATCGTGGCCACGGTAGGGGCGCCCTTCACGTCAGCAGCCCAGCCACCGGCCCGCGCAGCAGGCGTCTTCGCGTGGCCGAGGACGTGGATTCCGCCGTGGCGGATCGGGCAACCAGCGTGCGGGTCAGGCCACCACCTCCAACCCGTCCGCGGCCTCCAAGCCCTCCTAGTCCCTCCTTTCAGGTGCACGGCACGCCAGTAGGGGCAGGGTCCGCCATCACCTTCCCCACTGGCGCACCATCACCTCGGACAGGTGGGTCTTGGACATTGTCCGAAGGGGCTACTCCTCCCCTTCGAGACCACCCCCAGCCATGCCACCTCAATTCCACCGCATGTCAGGGGATCACTTGGTGCTTCTACAGAAGGAAGTCACGGCCCTCTTGACCAAGAGGGCCATCGAGCATGTTCCGACCCCAGAAGTAGGGCGTGGTTGCTACTCCCACTACTTTCTGGTGCCCAAAAGGACAAGGAGGACATGCGTCCTATCTTGGACCTCCGGAACGCCAATCGCTTCCTCCGGAAGGAGAAGTTCAAGATGCTCACCCTAGCTCAGGTCTTGACTGCCCTCGACCCTGGAGACTGGTTGGTAGCGTTGGACTTGCAGGACGCGTATTTCCACATTCCCGTCCTGCCGGCCCACCGGCGTTACCTTCGGTTCACGGTAGGCCCCGAGCATTTTCAGTTCACCGTGCTCCCTTTGGCCTTACCAGTGCCCTCGGGTGTTCACGAAAGTGATGGCGGTGGTCGCAGCTCATCTGCGCCGGGCAGGGGTTTCAGTCTTCCCTACCTCGACGACTGGCTGCTGAAGGCGGGCTCGTCCCAGGCAGTCGTCTCCCACCTCCAGACTACGGCCGAACTCCTGCACTCGCTGGGGTTCTCCATCAATGTGCCGAAGTCGCATCTGATTCCTTCTCCACAGCTCCTTTTCATCGGAGCAGTTCTGGACACGACGCGGTTTCGGGCCTATCCTCCCGAACGGCGAGTCCGGGATATTCAGGCTATGATTCCGATCTTTCGGCCTTTATCCTGGGTTTCGGTAAGGATGACCCTGAGGCTGCTGGGCCTCATGGCCTCCTGCATCCTGCTGGTCAATCATGCCAGATGGCATATGCGGGCTCTGCAGTGGGACCTGAAGTTCCAGTGGGCGCAGCACCAGGGCAACCTGTCCGATCACGTCCAGATCTCGGAGGGGACTGCAAAACAGTTGCAGTGGTGGCTCTCGAACCGGCAATGGGTCATGGGCAGATCCCTCTCCCTTCCCCAGCCAGAGCATACAGTTGTGACGGACGCGTCCCTTCTGGGATGGGGCGGTCACATGGGAGAGGCGGAGATCAGAGGCCTCTGGTCTCCGGCGGAGTCCCGGCTCCATATCAACCTTCTGGAGCTCCGGGCGATCCGGCTTGCACTCAAGGCATTCCTTCCCTCTGTCAAAGGGAAGGTAGTGCAGGTGTTCACAGACAACACCACCGCCATGTGGTACTGCAACAAACAGGGCGGGGTGGGGTCTTGGACCCTTTGTCAGGAGGCTCTGCGCCTCTGGACATGGCTGGAACATCAGGGCATGTTCCTGATGGTTCAACACCTGGCAGGTTCTCTGAACGCCAGGGCGGACTAACCCAGCCGCAGGTGCATGATGGATCACGAATGGCGTCTTCACTCGGAAGTGGCGCAAGGACTCTTTCTACAGTGGGGAGAGCCTTGGTTAGATCTATTCGCCACCGAAGAGAACGCGCAATGTCATCAGTTCTGCGCGTTGGAATTTCCAAGGCGGCACCGCTCGGCGACGCTTTCGTCGCGAGTGGAGTTGCGGTCTGTTGTACGCCTTTCCGCCTATACCACTTCTACCCAGAGTGTTGAAGAAGATTCGGCACGACCGGGCCCAAGTCATTCTTGTGGCTCCGGACTGGGCTCGAAGAGTTTGGTATCCCGAGCTACTCAATATGAGCATAGATCCCCCGATCCGTCTGCCTCTTCGGGAGGATCTTCTGTCGCAGCAGCAGGGGACGGTCCTCCACCCGAACCTGTCCAGTCTACACCTGCTTGCGTGGAGATTGAGCGGCGGCAGTTGATTCCTTTCGACTTGCCTCCCGAAGTTTGTGATGTGATTCTGGCAGCCAGGCGTCCCTCCACTAAGGTGGTATACGCCTGCAGGTGGAACAAATTTGTGGCATGGTGCACAGCAAAGGCTGTGGATCCCCTTTCTGCCCCTCTTTCTGAGGTCCTTCTGTTCCTTCTCTCTGGCCCAACAGGGTTCTGCCCTGGGTACCATCAAGGGTTATCTTTGTGCTATCTCGGCCTTCCTCAGGCTCCCTGATCAGCCCTCCCTTTTCAAGTCCCCTGTTGTTAACAGGTTCTTAAAAGGCATTACTCACCTCTTCCCTCCTGTTCCGTTTGTAATGCCTCAGTGGGACTTGAACTTGGTTCTTACCTTTTTAATGTGCGCTCCCTTTGAGCCTCTGCATAACTGTCCTCTTCGTCTTCTGACTCTAAAGGCAGCCTTTCTGGTGGCCATCACCTCCGCTCGGCGGGTGAGTGAGCTCCAGGCTCTTTCTTGCAAACCTCCCTTTCTGTCTGTTCATCCAGACAAGGTTGTTCTTCGGACGCGTCCGTCCTTCTTGCCAAAGGTGGTTACTGCTTTCCACATTGGGCAGACCATCACTTTGCCCACCTTCTTTCCGCCTCCGCATCCTTCCAGAGAGGAAGAGAGGCTCCACCGTCTGGACCCAAAACGTGCGCTCTCCTTCTATATCGACCGCACGAAACACTTCCGGGTGGATGACCAGCTCTTTGTTGGCTACGTGGGCGCCAAAAAGGTCGGGCGGTGCACAAGAGGACCATCTCCCGCTGGGTTACCTTGTGCATCAAGACCTGCTATTCTTTGGCTAAGAAGGAGCCTCCTGTTGGGCTGCGTGCCCATTCCACCAGGGCAACGGCTGCTACCACGGCCTTGGGCCGCGGTGTTCCGCTGCCGGTTATCTGTCAGGCAGCTACGTGGGCCTCGCTGCACACGTTTACTAAGCATTACTGCCTTGACAGTCAGGTCCGGAGGGACGGCTTCTTTGGCCGTTCTGTCCTCCAGGACTTCCTTGTCTGATCTTTGTTCGCAGACCCACCACCGGGGTTGGTATTGCTGGGGTATCTATTCTAAGGTAAGGAATCTATCACTAACGTGTCTCTTTCAGATGCACAAGTTACTAACTTGTGTAACGATATATCTGTAAGAGACAGTAGTTAGTGATAGATTCTCACCGCCCCACTCCATCCTCCCCGTTCTGCGAACTGATTTCTAGGGTTAAGGACATCCCTTTCAGGGCCCTAGTATTTTTCAGACACCTGTGTCAGCTTCTTGCATGGCTCTGCGTTCCTGGCGCGGAAAGTCGTGTACAGAACTGACGTCAGCGCGCAGGGGCGGCGCCTAGGTACTGCCCGCGACGTCATCCCGGCGATCACGACGCCGACGACGGACGCGGAGCCGCACGACGCCGCCTACCGACGCGCAAGGGTACTGCTACGCAAAACTTTCCGGATCCAGCCTGACGCCTGGGGATATTCTAAGGTAAGGAATCTATCACTAACTACTGTCTCTTACAGATATATCGTTACACAAGTTAGTAACTTGTGCTTCCGTCCTAGGAATCAAAGCCAGAAGTAGTCAGCCACCCTGCCCTCTGCAGCTGCAGCCTCCAAGCACTCCTAGTCTGACGCTGCAAGACCACGCCACTCCAGTGGGAGGGAGAATCCATCATCTTCCCCCACTGAAGGTCCATAACATTGGACAAGTAGGTATTGCAGATCATTCAGGAGGGCTATTCTCTGCCTTTCCTATTTCTTCTTCTCCTCCTATCCCCCCAATTCAAGAACGGCTGATGGAGGATCATTTAAAATTGTCCAAGAGGAAATTACAGCTCTCTTGGCCTAGGGATCTATAGAGAGGACCCTGGATTCAGAAGTAGGCAGTGACTGTTATTCCCGCTACTTACTGATTCCAAAAAACAAAGGTTTACAGCCCATTTTACATCTTCGGACCGTCAATCTGTTCGTCAAGAAGAAGGTAAAGATGCTTACTTTAGCTTTGAACTTGTCTACCCTAGACCAAGAAGACTGCATGGTAGTGCTGGGCCTGCAGGATGCTTATTTTCACATCCCTATCCTGCCGGGCCACAGGCGTTACTTGCAGTTCAAGGCAGGCCACAAGCACTTTCAGTTTACCGTGCTCCCTTTCGGCCTTAACCCCTTCGCTGCGGGGGTAATTCCCCCCGCGGTGGGGGGGGAGGGGGCGCGGAGCCGCAGGTGCTCGTGACGAGCTCAGCTCGTCATGAGGCACAGTGGAGCTGTGGCTCATGACGAGCTGAGCTCGTCACGAACCCGCCCACTCAGTGGAACGCCCAGCACAGCAGGGTAATTAGCCCCGCACAGGCGTTCCGCGGCAGTTATGACGAGCTCAGCTCGTCATGAGCACAGCTCCACTGTGCCTCATGACGAGCTGAGCTCGTCATGAGCATACAAAGGGTTAACAGTGCCCCTTGGGTGTTCACCAAGGTGATGGAGGTGGTTGCAGCTTAACTGCGCAGGTTAAGGGTTTCAGTATCCCTCACACCACCCCCACCGCGATGAGTGCATGTTGAAGGCGTCCTCGCCCCAGGCTGCCATCTCCCACCTTCAGACTATGGCGCACCTCCTGCATTTGTTGGGGTTCTCTATAAACGTGCTGAAGTCACACCTGACTCCTTCTCAGATGCTCCCTTTCATCAGAGCAGTTCTGGACACAGTGCAGTTTTGGGTCTATCCTCCAGAGACGAGAGTACAGGATGCTCAAGTTAGAGGCTGAAACATCAATCCTATCCTGGATTTTGGTGAGACTGACTCTGAGGCTGTTGGGCCTCATGGCCTCCTGCTGGTAAAATATGCCAGGTGGCGTATGCAGCCTCTGCAGTGGGACCTGAAGTTCCAGTGGGCACAGCATCGGGGAAATCTCACCGACGTGGTCCAGATCCCGGAGGGAACTGCAAGAGATCTGCAGTGGTGGTTAACAAACCGCGATTAGGTCGATTGCAGACCCCCCCCCCCTCTCCCTTCCCCAACCTGATCGTACAGTAGTGACAGATGCGCCACTTCTGGGATGGGGTGGGCATCTGGGAGAGGTGGAGATCAGGGGACACTGGTTTCTGGCGGAGTCGGGCTTCACATCAATTTGTTAGAACTTTGGGTGATTCTGTTGACATTGAAAGCATTTCTCCCCTCTGTCAAGGGGAAGTTAGTGCAGGTGTTCATGGACAACAGCACTCCCATGTGCTACTGCAACAAGCAGTGCGGGGTGGGGTTGTGGACCCTTTGTCTAGAGGCCCTGCGTCTCTGGACATGGCTGGAACAGCAGTGCATATCCTGGTGTTTTAACACCTGGCAGGTTCTCTGAACGCCAGGGCGGACAAACTCGGCTGATGATGCCTAGCGGATCACAAATGGAGTCTCCAGTCGGAGGTGGCGCAATGTCTTTCAGCAGTGGAGAGAACCTTGGTTAGATCTGCTCGCCTCCGAAGAGAACGTGCGATGTCCGCAGTATTGCGCGCTGGTGTTTCCAAGGCGGCTATCGCTAGGCTACACTTTTCGACGCAAGTGGAGATCAGGCCTGTTGTATGCCTTTCTGTCCAGAGTTCTGAAGCTCAAGAACGACTGGCCCAAGTTATCCTTGTGGCTCCGGACTGGGCAAGGAGTGTCTTCTATCCCGAACATCTTAAAATGAGCATCGTTCCTCCGATCAGGCTGCCCCTTCGGGAGCATCTTCTGTTGCAGCAGCAGGGGAGGGTCCTCCACCCGAACCTGTCAACTCTCTGCCTCCATGCGTGGAGATTTAGCGGAGGCAGTTGATTGCTTTTGACCTTCCTCCCGAAGTATGTGACATTATTTTGGCTGCCAGGCGGGCCTCCACTAAGACTGTGTATGCCTGCCGTTGGCAATTCTTTATCATATTGTACAGAAATGTCTATTGACCCTCTTTCTGCTTCTTTCTACTGTTATTTTTATTCTTACCCTTGCCCAGCAGGGCTCTACATTGGGTACTCTTAAGGGTTATCTTTCTGCTCAGTCTGCTTTTTTGCAGCTGCCAGACCAACTCTGTTTTAAATCTCAGATTGTAAATAGATTCCTGAAGGGCTGGGTCACTTATTTCCACCCACGCCCTTTGTCATGCATCAATGGGACCTTAATTTGGTCCTCACTTTTCTTGTGTGCTCCCTTCGAGCCTTTGCACAACTGTCACCTCCGGCTGCTTAACATCAAGACAGCCTTTCTGGTGGCGATAACATCTGTCCAGAGGGCGAGTGTATTGCAGGCGCTATCATGTAAGCCCCCCCAACATGATGACTTCTGGTGATGCACGGGTGCAAAGCACCAGTTTATCATTTCTTCCAAAGGTGGTGACCCCATTCCATCTGGGTCAATCTATCCTGCCCACCTTTTTTGCACCCCCGCATCCTTCTAAGGAAGAGGAGCATCTCCACTGTCTGGACCCAAAAAGAGCATTGTCGTTCTACCTTGACTGCACAAAAGTGTTCCGGATGGACGACCAACTTTGTATGGTACATGGGAGCTAAGAAAGGTCGGGCAGTGCAGAAAAGGACCATTTCTCTCTAGGTTGTTCTCTGCATCAAGATCTGCTACGCTTTGGCTAAGAAGCAGCCCCCTGAGGGATTAGGGGCCCATTCCACCAGGGGAAAGATCTGCGACTACAGCCTTGGCTCAAGGTGTCCCAGTCCTGGACATCTGCCAGGCAGCAACGTGGGTGTCTCTGCACACGTTTGCCGAGCATTACTGCCTGGACAGTCTGGTCTGGAGGGATGGGCATTTTGCCTGTTCGGTCCTGCAGGACTTTTTAGTGTGAGGAATTTGTCCACAGCTCACCGCCAGGAGGGGTATGGCTTGGGTATCTATTCTAAGGTAAGAAATCTGCAGATAGAGACTTCTATCAGAAGTAGCTTGTTCATTGCTCTTAAAATGGCTAATACGGTGAGCAAGAGAACAGGCCTTGTGTGATCATTGCTTTTTGATGTTTGAAGCTTTTACTGAGTTTTCTGAAAGTCATTTTGGACTTCTACATCATTCGGACTTCTCCCTTCCATTGTTTTTTCCAAATCTGTCCTTTCCAGGTGAAGGTTCTCGTTACATGTTCAATATAAAAAGCTCCCTTTAGTAACATTAGGCAGTGCCAACAACTTTTAACTTGGGTGCCATCCAGACCGTCATGGCTACCTCCATGCAATAACTATATGCAGAGTGATATTTTAAATACATGCTATCTGAAGGCACACCCTTTCTTGTACCCTTTCTATTAGAAGTAGGACAGCTACTACTGATTTAATAATAAACTAGTCAAATTGCAGAGCAGTCCCTAGGGATAATCTTAAATCTTTGCCATGTACTATATTAAGACTCCGAATACTCGTGCATGTCCACACTCAACAGTCTGGTCAGTTGTGTGTTTACTAGGTCTTCAAACTAATCTATCCCTCTATTGCTAGCTTGCATATTATAGCTGACTTGTATCGCTCAGAAGTCCCTGCTTATGGAATTTGCTGAGGCTACCTCAAGCAGCATTTCTCCAGCATTGAATCTTTCATAGATTCACATGCTTGAATCTTCTGCTCAGTTTTTCTCTCTGTGGTGAACTTTTGACCTGGCTTTTATCTCAGTATTTCTCTGGAAAAGAGGTATTGTTACTTACTTCATTTGGGAAGATGTCTGAGGGCTCGAAGAAGAGGCTGTTCAGACCCTGCAGATCTTGTGGGAAGGCTAGACTGTTCTCTGAGGACCCCCACAAAGATTGTTTTTATTGCTGAATATCCAAAACATATTCCTAAGGAGTGTAAGCATTGCAGGACTTTCTCTGCCAAAACTCTCAAAGATAGAGAGGCACGTTTGCTTCTGTGGCTACAGAAGAAGAAATCAAGATCAGAATCTGGTTCAGAGACTGAAGAGGCTCATTCAACTCCAAAAAGGAAATTAGAGCCTAAAAACTGACTCTAAAAAACAGGTCAGTAAATCTAAGGACAAGGTGCCAGAATTACTGCCTCCTGAAGGGGTTCTTAAAAAGTCGTCTTCAGTGCCTCACACTCCTCATAAGAAATCTGTGGAGAAAAAGGCCCCGGCGACTGACCCGTCGACGACAACCTCGTCGAAGAGAGTGACGGTGTCGACAGTTACGCCGACGACAGCGTCGTCGACGGCACCGTCGACGATGGATTTCAAGTCACCGAATACACAAAGTTCGTTGATGACCATTTTAAAGAGGTTTCCACCGTCGACGGGCTCGTCGACGGAAAGAAAAAGATCCTCAGTCATGCCCGATTCAGGGAAATTTTCATCGGAATTGGCATCCTGGAGCAAAGTCTCACCGCTTCCACCATCCCATCTGTTGGAAATACAGGAATCGGAGGAGGAAGCTTCTTTTGGGCCTGCGTATAGTCCTTCGCAGCTCAAGGTAAAATGTCAAGACACAGATGAGGAAGACTATTAGGACAAATCTGAATATTCACATGAGTTCTCTTTTAAAGATCGTCCTCCATCAAGATCAGAGGTATGAATCTTTTCAGGACACTTATGACTACGAGGAGGAGGAAGATAATCCTCCAATGCACAGAGAAGATTCTATGTCGGTGCCAATTTCATTGGTCAGATCTGAGGCACACGATTAATGACTATTATAGACTCTTTCCGGAGGCAAATGCACCTTTGCCTAACACTCCAAGTAAGACGCAAAGCGCACCCTCCGCTGAGCAGGCAGCACCACCGCAAGCCTCACAGAAGACGTGTCCACCGACAGTATAAGCCATCAGAGATGACTATATAGAGAGTGATGTGGAAGAACAACCAGAAGGAGAGTTGACACAGGAGGAAGAGCCTGTGGGTGATGAATGGGATCAGTATATTGCTCCATCTCCTTCACCCTCACCAGCAAACTCTCCACCAGAGGATATTGGAGGTTTCCATGAGCTAATGGAGCGAGCCTCAAAAAGGTTTGATCTTCCTCTTCCGGTGAAACAGGCAGACTGTTTCTTGTACGATTTTTAAAGATTCGGCAAGGAAGTCGATCCGGACCATCCCATTGGTGAGCTATATATGGAGGAAGGCCTAAAAATTGAGAAACCCAGCTTCTATTTCGGCATCAGTCCCGAGAATGGAGAAGAAATATAAAGCCCCAGAATAGTCTCCTGCATGTTTGATAGGCCATCCCAGACCGGAATCAGTGGTCATGCAAGCAGCGCAGAGGCGCTCTAGAAATCCGGCAGCTACATGTTCCGCTCCACCAGACAAAGCGGGTAGAAAACTAGATGGCGCAGGCAAAAGTTTTGCGGTTATGGCAGCCGCGTCCATAAAAGCATCTAATGCGTTGGCAATAGTAAGCAGGTATGACAGACAAATGTGGTCTGATTTAGCGCCTTTGCTATCTCACCTTCCTGAGGATAAGAAGGAAGAAGCAACGCAAATTCTTCAAGAGGGGGCTAGGGCAGCCTCTGAAATAATTGACATAGCCATGGACATTTCCTCAGTGGCTTTTAGGCAGATGGCAGGGGCTGTCGCTCTTCGCAGACAGGGCTGGCTCAAAGACACTTCTTTCCGTCCGGAAATTCAAGCAAAGATCATTGATATGCCATTCGATGGTGAAAATCTTTTTGGTAAACACGTGGACGATGCTCTTCAGGTAATTAAGACTGATACAGACATGGCACGTGCTTTAGGGATCCTTCAACAGCAAAGGTTTCAGTAGTTTCGTGATAGAGGAGCAAGAGGCCATTACCAACAAAGGCCGTCATTCCAATCATATAGGTACCAACCCTATCAGCAACAAGGGTATTGACAATATTCTAATCAGCAACAGTTTCGGTCGACCAATACGCCTTACCATCAACAGGCGAATAGAAGGAAGACATCAGCTAGAGGAAAATCACAGGAAGGCGGTAGGAGACAGTGACCCTCTCGGCGCCAACCACCTCGTCAGAAAGCAAACCTCAACCGAACCACTTTCTCAGTTTTACCAACAATGGATGTCAATAACATCAGACAAATGGGTGTTGGACATTATACATCAGGGTCACACCCTAGTGTTCATTCAAAACTCACCGTTCCGACCTCCCATTCCCAAGAAACATCATCTATCCTTACTAAAGAAAGATTTTGAATCTTCTTATAAAGGGTGCAAAAGAGGAGGTTCCTCGATCGAGGGAAAGGATTCTACTCACATTTTTTCCTAATAAAGAAAAAACAGAGTACCAAATGGAGGCAGGTGAAGGATCTAAGAGGTTTAAACAAGTATATCAGAAAGCAACTCTTCAGAATGTTATCGCTGTAAGAGATTCTTTTAATGCTGAACAGAGGAGACTATATGACATCTTTAGATCTATTAGATGCATACTTCCATGTTCCAATACACGTCAAACACCGACGGTATCGGAGATTCGAGATGGTGGGGTGCCACTACCAATTCAAGGTGGTGGGGTGCCACTACCAATTCAAGGTATTGCCCTTTGGTCTCCGTTCCGCACCAAGAGTGTTCACGAAGTGCATGGCGCCAGTGGCAGCATATTTGAGACAACAAGGACACCAGGTCTATCCTTATCTAGACGACTGGCTGATAAAAGGTCCGACGTATCATTGCACTCAGAACTCACTAAGAGCTTGCAGGAAGCTATTCATGTCCCTAGGTTTAAAAGTAAACGTGGAAAAATCCTCTCTGATACAGTCACAAACTCTACAGTTTTTAGGGGCAGTTTTGAACATAAAAGAAGCAAAGACGTATCCTTCAGAAAAACGCATTCAAAAATTTTTAATGCGGAGTTCAGATTCAAAAAAGAGAGTCCGTTTCAGTGAGGATGTACAAGTGCATGCTGGGAATGCTCTCATCCTGCATTCAGTTAATTCCAAATTGCCGTCTCCACATGAGGCCACTTCAGGAACTGCTCGACCTACAGTGGGGTTCAGGCTCACGGATCTTTCGAAGACCTAGTCCTTGTCACTCCACTAATAAAGAAAACTCTGTCATGGTGGGGGATAAGAAATTTCTCTGCAGGCCAACTTTTCGAACCTCAACCTCCCAGTTACATAATGACAACGGATGCATCTTTGCAGGGATGGGGAGCACATCTGCAAGACCTGGAAATACAAGGTCATTGGAACTGGCAAGAAGCGAAGATTCACATCAATTGGTTGGAACTAAAAGCAGTGTTTTTAAGTCTTCAGGCGTTTCTTCACAGAATTCACGATTCCCCAGTCCTTGTCAGAACAGACCACACGACCACTATGTTTTATCTTCTAAAGCAAGGGGGGAACAAGGTCGAAACCTTTATCAGCACAAGCTCAAGAAATCTGGCAATGGCTTCTAAAGCACAATCACTCTACAGGTTCACCATGTCCCAGGAATCCACAACACGTGGGCAGATTCATTAAGCAGATCGGCAAGCTTATGCCACGAATGGGAACTAGACCAACATCCGCTTCTCCAGATATTCCACCTATGGGGAACTCCAGGGTTGGATCTTTTTGCCACTCGAGACAACCAATGCAAAAGGTTTGCGAGCAGATTCCCTCAGAAAGGATCGTGGGGGAATGCTCTTCAACTACGATGGACGGGAATGTTTGCTTATGCATTGCCCCCATTCCCTCTAATTCCGAAGGTGCTGAGGAATTGGAACCGTGCCACCTGATACTCATAGCGCCGGCATGGCCGAGACAGTTCTGGTTCACGGAGCTTCTACAAATGTCTGTGTCCCCTCGTGTTCAATTTCCACCGGTGCACGATCTACTATCGATGAACAAGGGACAAGTGGTACATCCCCAAATAAACTCGCTAAATTTATTGGCTTGGAACCTCATGACCACGAATTCCAATCCTTGAATATTCCTCAGGAATGTTGGGATATTCTGACTCACTCAAGAGCAATTTCCACCAATAAAACATATGTGGCAAAGTGGAAAAGGTTTTGCCAGTGGTGTTTGGATCACTCTACACCCGTTGCTTTCAACGCCAGATCAGATACTACCATATCTACTGTATTTAGCCAAAGCAGGATTAGCCCATTCATCCCTAAAGGTGCATCTTGCGGAGATCTCAAGATATCGCAGAAGGCCGGGGCAACCTTCTCTTTGGTCTGATAGAGTAATAAAGGAGTTTATGAAGGGTCTTTTCAGGGTTTTCCCTCCAATAAAACGTCCGGCAGTGCCTTGGCAACTTAATACAGTCCTTGCACAGATGATGAAGCCACCTTTCAAACCCATTCATAAAGCTGATTTGAAGTTCTTGTCATGGAAAGTAGCTCTTCTTCTGGCTCTGACATCAGCCAGAAGAGTCGGTGAGATCCAGGCTTTTTCAATATCGGAACCTTTTATGCAGTTCAAGAAAGACAAAGTAGTGCTGAGAACGAATCCAAAATTCATTCCAAAAGTTCCGACGTCATTCCACTTAAACCTATCGTCCTACCTACATACTTTAAAAATCCAACTTCTATAGCGGAAAGATCTCTTGACACGTTGGATGTCAGAAGATGCTTAAGATTTTATATCGACAGAACAAAATCCTTTAGAAAGTCAAATCAACTGTTAATTGCTTTCGCCGCTCCCAGGAAGGGGTCGGCATTATCCAGAAATAGTATCTTCAGATGGATATCTTCAGCAATTGCAGTCTATCATGAGAAGGCTGGAAGGCCTTTAACTTCAAAGGTTAAAGCACATTCGACAAGGAAGATGGCTACTTCTGCCGCATTTCTCGTGGGAGTATCGCTCCCAGACATTTGCAGAGCGGCAACGTGGTCAAATGTTCATACATTCACCAGGCACTACTGTCTGGACACAGCATGGAAAGGAGATTCAGCGGTGGGACAGGCTGTGCTCCGCCGACTGTTTATTTAAGGTACTTTTTATTTTAAAAAGTATATACTTGTATATAAGTAACGCATGATGTGATTGTTTTTTTCATGATATTTTATATGTATATATGGTCTTTGTTATTTTAAACATTCTGAGACACACAATCCGCTATGTAAGCTAGAAGATCTCGTAGTCTTTGAAAGTGCACTATTTGAACCATAAGGAAAAAAGGGGTCTTGCCCTTAAAACGCTTTTCGTGGAGGAGATACTGCTTTCTATTCTGATTCAAGCATGTGAATCTATGAAAGATTCAATGCTGGAGAAAAAACAAGTTACTTACCTGTACACTGTGGTTCTCCAGTATTGATATCTTTCATAGATTCACATGCGGCCCGCCCACCTCCCCGTTTTGTAAGGTAGACCACTTTTACCTCATGATAACTATCCTTGGCTCACACTGGTGCTGGAAATCTGAGGTATGGTTGCTCTGCAGGGAATTGTGATCTCGGGGCTGGCGTCTCATTGGCTGACTTTTGGACCATATAATGATGGTGATGGGTTACCAAAGTATAATGCATTTGTATTGGTTTTCATGGAGTTTTTCTTTTATACTGCTATGTTTCTAATACCGTGAGACTCCCACCATGACGACGGGGAAAATTCAATCATGTGAATCTTGAAAGATATCAATACTGGAGAACCACAGTGTACAGGTAAGTAACTTGTGTTTTTCATCTCATTTGATCTCTAGGTTGGTCTTGTGGTTCAGGTCACTTGTGTTTAGGGTCAATATTACTCATCAACCTATTAGATAGAAGAGCTGTTAGATTGGCCCTTAAGGCCTCCTTTTCACAAGTGAACAACTCTCGTTCTTGCTTGAACGTGCAACTTAAAAACTGTGAGCTACATTTGAAAGTAAGAAGGGACAAGGTCTCTGCTACTGCCTCTGTGAGACCAGTGTCTGTGGTTCTAGGCTCTGAGAATCAGTCTCACTGATGCTTGTGGACCCAGGATCGACAATGACTGGGAAGATGCCTTGATCAGGCTACAGTCCGTCACAAATGGGGAAATGGACGATAGTCCTCCCTTGATGTTATTCTAGGAGTTATGGGGACTTCTCAGTGGAGCCTGTTTGAAATGGATCACAATGCCAAGTGTCCCTTGTTCAAGTGCATATTGAAATGTCTGGGTCCTACAGAATAAGCCTTTTCAGCTAGTTGGACTTTTTTTCTGCCTTTCCTATTGTTCCTCTGATCCCAGAGCCCTGTGAAAGGGGGAATGTAGAGCCATAAACAATGATCCTGGTGATGCTGACTTGGGCCAAATACTGTTTTTCATAGTTGTGGGAGATGTCAGTACAAACACTTTCTCGGGACAAAGGGTTAGTTCTTCACTATTACCAACAGTCACAATATTGACAGCTTAGCTGTTCAAGATTGTTTGACTCTTCAAACTTGTCAGAGGATTATAGACCAATTTAATGAACAAGAGTACCCTCCTCCTTGAGTACGGTCCTCCTGAAGTGAAAGATTCTCCTGTTTTGCCCTACCTGCACGTTCTACTTTCATGTGCATTTCTGCCTTATCTCCATCTAGTTGGATGTCAAATAGTCTCGCATCACGGTACATCTGACTGCCAACTAAAGATATTTGAGAAGGCCTTATGCTTCATCTATGTCTGTTGCAGAGTAATAAAATATTTGCTTTTTTTAACTTTACCACCAATGGCAAGCCTTGCACCATTCTTGAAGCAAAACACTTGAAAAGGCTCCTTTCGAGCCTATTCACAGGGTCTCTCCAACATCCATCTTTGAAGCTTGCTTCATTGCTGGCCATTACCTTGGCTAGACATGTGAACAGGACTTTTTAGTTAAAGAACAATATCTGCATTTCTACAAGGAGAGATGCTCATCACTAATCCTTTAATCTGATGGATGCTTGATTATTAGTTTATTGTATAGTTAATTAAAACCATAATTTTACATAAGACAACATCCTTGACTTGAAAATTTAAAAGCAATTTAACATTTTTTCAAAATAAAAATTATCATGGGATTTATAAAAAGCAACGAATATAAGTCAGTGTTTAACACATGTCAACTTCACTCTTACTTCCTTGTTTTACTCGCTGAGCATGCTAAAATTCAAAATTTTTGCTAAATTCTCTGGCTGCCGGAATTATAATGATGCACGCTGCGCGGACGCAGGTGCCTTGAGGGGTTCTCTGCTCTACACGCTCGCACTTTCTTCCCGCATTTTGCTTATTTGCACACGCTGTTGGTTGCTCGTTATTTCGTTTTACTATTAAAATACTGAAGGATACTGTTAGGCCTTTTTTAAAGAATTCATATTTTTAACAATTGTGTACTCTGATACTGCGTGAATCTGATTCCGATTGGGGGCATTTACCTAACTTCCTGGCTTTCCGGTTAGCCAGTGAGAGACGCCATTTTGGGGCAGTGCGCTCTCCAGCTTTTCTGGCTGCCAGGATTATAAAGATGCACGCTGCGCGGACGCGCCGCTGGCGCGCCAAAGACGCGCCTAAGGCAAGCCTGTCTGCGCCCGTCAGCTTCCCAGAAGTGGCCAGGGTCAGTCACTCTGCCCGTCGGCCTATTGCACCACCAGATAGGTTGTGCTACACCAGTAAGTCACTATGGTCACTTTGTCCATCTGCATGTAAACCCCATTGCTTGCTAGACCTGCTTACCGGTCGGGACACTGTGTGCTGTGTGTGGCTTTAGGTTGTGCTTAGACTCTTCTATTTTTGATTCCTCTATCAGGCCCTCCAGGCCTTCTCCTATCTTGGCGGCTCTGGTCAATGCTTGATTTCTAAAGAAACACCATTTAGATGGTTTTGAGCTCCTCCTAGATAAACCAGTGGACCTATTGTTCATTAGAGACTTGGCTGGATGTCACATCGGACCCGATTGTTACACTGGCCACTCCTGAGGGCTATAAGATCTCCAGAGCAGACCGCATTGAGGGTGGGGGGGGGGGTGGAGTGGCTATTATGTACAGGGACAAGTGGGATCTCCACAGGGGAGATACTAACTCATGGGGTGACTGCGAAGCCTTGGATTTTAGTATCCAGTTTTCGGCCCATTTTATGTTGGGTGGTTCTCTGATTTATAGCCCCCCCCCCCCCCCCCCAACCGGCTCTGCAAGGGCCTTTCTTCAATCATGGGGTGATGCAGTGACCTCTCGGGCGCTTCGCTTCTCCCATTATATGGTTCTAGGGGACTTGAACATTCACCTCGACCAGACTGACTCCAAAGACTCACTTGCTTTTGTCGACATCCTTCAGCTTGCCCAATTCTCTCAATGGGTTAATCTCCCTACCCACCAAGGGGGTCATATTCTCGACTCAATCTGCTCCAACTTTTCTATCACGGTCGAAGATCCCCTCCCAGTCCCATGGTCTGACCACTGTCTTACCTATTTCTCTTGGGAGGTGGCCTTAGCTAGCCCATCAGGCCATTGGCATCGCAAACCAGCTTTTAAAAAAATTGAGCCCTCCATACTCTCCTCGGCCTTGGCGGCCTCTAGACCCACTCTCCCTCCGGACCTTGATGGGAGTCTTGCGGGGTTCTCAAACTGGGTATCCAATACCATGGATATGCTAGCCATGCCCACTTCTAGGTTCACTAGGGAGTCTCCCTCTAAACCTTGGTTCACTCCTGATCTGTCTACTCTTAAGCATGAGTGCAAAAAACTTGAGCGTGCCTTGCGCCTTAGTGAGTATTGTCCCCTGGCTAAGGGCAATCTCGGGCGTAGACACAATTTACTAAGCTGGGATAACACAGGCCAAGAAGTAATACTATGCAGCTCGCATTGAACAGGCGCAAAATAACTCTAAGGAAATCTTTGCAATAGTTCAGAGCTTTACATCTCCTACGGCGCAGTCGAGCTCACTTCCTGCCACAGAGGCATGGTGCGATACTCTGTCCAGTTTTTTTTATGGATAAAATCTGCACGATTCAGGCGGCTTTTACGTCTTGCTCTGGGCCTCGATCAGACCCCCGTGCCTTATGTCCCTACGCCTGATACTCCTAGGCGCTCTCTGCACGTTTTCTCTCCAGTGGATTTGCCTAGCTCCCTCAATTTTGAAGGGTTTGAAATCCGGTTCGCCCGCTGATCCCTGCGCTGCCAGATTGTTGGCCGCAGTCGCGGAGATCATTAACCCAGAAGTGAATACCATCATAAACTCTTCCCTTCTTGAGGCTCGTGTGCCGGAGGTCTGGAAGCAGGCTAAAATCCTCCCTCTTCAAAAAAAAAAAGGGGGGGGGGGGCCTAAGGTGATTGCCTACGCAGATGACACCCAGCTCCTTTTTACCTGGGAAATGGATGCAGACTCTGTATCCTCTGTCCAGCACTGCTTGTCTTCTGTCTACAAATGGCTTGCAGCCGCTCAACTCAAAAATGCAACGAAGACAAGTCGGAGATTCTCCTTTATGGTAATTTTCCCCCCAGTTTTAGAGACACGATCTGGCCTCTAGGGTTCCCCCTACCGACATCTAATGGGAAATCCGCTAAGAACCTGGGAGTGTGGTTCGAGGACAATCTATCCTTCTCTGCCCAGGTAAAGAAGCTCTCAGGAAGCTGCTTTGGTCTCCTTAAAACCTTAAGGAGATTTCTCCCTCTTCTGCCTAGGCCTGCTAAAGAGACGGTCATCCGCGCTCTGATTCTCTCCCGTTTGGATTATGCCAATGCGCTGTATGTGGGCATCCCGGGATATTCATTGAATAAACTCCAGGTTGTCCAAAATGCGGCCGCCAGGCTTCTCCTTGAAATTCCCATTAGCAGTAGCGTGCACGAACATCTACGCTCACTTCACTGGCTTCCTGTGACCGAACGGGTTAAGTTTTAAATCCCTTGATCTGAAAGAAACAGTGATAGATTCCTTACCTTAGAATATCCCCAGGCGTCAGACTGGATCCGGAAAGTTTTCGTCAGCAGTACCCCTGCGCATCGGTAGGGGCGTCGTGCGGCTCCACGTCCGTCTTTGGCATCGTGGTCGCCGAGATGACGTCGCGGGCGCTACTTGGACGCCGCCCACGCGCTCCGACGTTAGTTCTTTCTTTTTCCGCGACAGCAAGTGCAAATCCAGAGAGAGCGGTACCCCTAGTCTTTTTTTTTTTTTTTTTTTTTTTTTTTTTTTAACTACGTTTTTTTAGATCTTTTTCTCACCTTTTTCGAGTCGATACGACTCCGGGTGCAGTTAGGGATGCCCGGGTTTAAGTCCTGCGAGGACTGTCATCGGATGATGTCGGTGACTGACCCGCACCGCGTGTCTCTTCTGCCTGGGGCGCGACCACGACCCCAAGTCGTGCCAGACTGCCGGTCCATGGCGCCGAAGTCTTTGTGGGAGCGGTCCTGAAAGCTGCTTGAAGCCCGGCAGTCGGCTCCGCGCCGTGAGAGGTCCCGGTCCAGAGGGAGGTCGAGGGACCGTGCGCGGAGTCATCATCAGCGTTCGTCGGGATCGAAGTCTTCGCACTCTGGGTCAGGTAAGGCGAAGCACAAGAAGTCGAAGAAACGTCATCGTTCTCAGACTTCCCCTCGCCGGTCGCGCGGCTGAGGGTACGGGTGGTGCCACCCCCGCGGCTCCGGCGGAGTCCATGGAGTCGCCGCCCGACTACCCGGGGTCGTCGGCGACTCCGGCCCAGATACAGGACTTCCTGTCGGCCATGGCTCGCCTCTTTGGGCTGTCGGGTCCCGCCGGTGCGCCTTCGGGCCCCGCGGTCCCGCATGGGTGTCCTCACGTTTCCTCGCCGGCGGCTCCAGCCCCGGCATCGCTGTCTGCTCTGGTGCCGCAGGACACCCTTGGATCCAGGCCTGGATCCCGGTCGACGCCGGTTGACCTTGTTACGCCTCCACCGACGTCGACTCCACCGGCACCGATCCTGACGCCGCCCGCTCCTCGGGACGACGTCTACCTCCATATTCAGCCCCGAAGTGGACGCGACGTCGGTCCGGCCTCGGTCGATGCCGTTCTCGACACCGTTTGGGGATTTCTATCCCCATGTCCCTGCTCCTTATTTTAGGCCTGTTGAACAGCCTGAGGAGCAAGGGGAGGACTGGGAGGGGTCAGACGACCCTCTCGCTGCAGCCTGCGAGTCTGAACAGGACTGGGCTGAGGAATTGGGGGACGCCAGTGGTCTGGATACCTCACCAGACCTTGGCATGCTGTCTCCTCCTACCGTGGCTACGGAGGAGAGAGCCAGTTATGCAGTGGGGTTGCGCAGGGCGGCGGAGGCCCTACACCTCCCTACTGTGGCCGTCAGGACTAACCGCCTGACAGAGGTGCTTCAGCCAGCAGCTACTTCTGCGGAGCCGCTGCTGCCCTTTAATGAAGCCCTTTCGGACGTTCTTTTGGGCACTTGGTCCAGGCCCACCACAGGGGCTCCTGTGGATAGGAACGTGGCCCGACGCCATCGCCCGGCTCCGGGTGACCACATTTTCCTCTCCCAACATCCCACCCAGAGAGCTTGGTTGTCCAAGCCTCTGCTTCCCCAACCGCCTTCCCTTCCGCACCACCGGATAGGGAATCCAAGAAGCTGGATCAGTTTGGGAAGATTTTCTCTTCCACCAGTTCTGCGCTGCGGTCCGTGAACACCGCATGCCTCTTGGGCCGTTATTCCCACTGTCTGTGGGATACGGTGGCGAACGTGCTGCCTCGGTGTCCGGAGGAGGCCCGGCCTGCTCTCGCCCAGGCTGTTGCAGAGGAGAGACGCAGCCAAGTTCATCCGTTGTGGTCTAGACACCGCCGACTCACTGGGCAGATCCATTGCAACGACAGTGGCGGTTCGCCGTCACACCTGGTTGAGAACCACTAGATTTTATGGGGATGTCCAAAACACCCTTATGGACATGCCCTTTGATGGCCGTCGCCTCTTTGGCGACAAAGCGGACAGTGCGTTGGTGCGGTTTAAGAATTCACGGGCTACGGCCAAGTCCTTGGGACTCTCGGCAGTCCGCCTTCCTCCGCCTTCCGCTTTTCGCTCCTTTCGTTCGCAACAGAGCCACAGGCCGGCGCAACAATCATCCCAGCGCGGCCGTGGTTTCTGCCGTGGCGGACAAAGGGGCCAGCGAGCGGGTCAGACCACCACCACCTCTGCCTCCAAACCTTCCTAGTCCGCACTTTCAGGCCCATCAAACGCCAGTGGGCGGCAGGCTCCGCCATCACCTCCCCCACTGGCGCACCATCACTTCGGACAGGTGGGTTTTAGAGATAGTCCGAAGGGGCTACTCCCTCCCCTTCGAGACTACCCTCCCAGCCATTCCACCTCAATACCACCGCATGTCAGGGGATCACTTGGTGCTTCTTCAGCAGGAAGTTGCGGCCCTCTTGGCCAAGGGGGCCATCGAGCGCGTTCCAACGCACGAAGTAGGTCGTGGTTGTTATTCCCACTACTTTGTGGTGCCCAAGAAGGACCAAGGCCTGCGTCTTGGACCTCCGGAACGTCAATCGCTTTCTCTGCAAAGAGAAGTTCAAGATGCTCACTCTAGCTCAGGTCTTGTCTGCTCTCGACCCACAAGACTGGATGGTGGCGCTGGACTTGCAGGACACCTATTTCCACATCCCCGTCCTGCCAGCCCACAGGCGTTACCTACGGTTCATGGTAGGCCACGAGCACTTTCAGTTTACAGTGCTCCCCTTTGGCCTTAACAGCACCCCTCGGGTGTTCACCAAGGTGATGGCGGTGGTCGCAGCTCATCCGCGCAGATCAGGGGTCTCAGTCTTCCCCTATCTCGACGACTGGTTGTTGAAGGCGGGCTCGCCCCAGACAGTCGTCTCCCACCTCCAGACTACGGCCGACCTCCTGCACTTGCTGGGGTTCTCCATCAATGTGCCGAAGTCGCACCTGATTCCCTCCCAGAAGCTCCTCTTTATCGGAGCGGTTCTGGACACGGCGCAGTTTTGGGTCTATCCTCCCAAACAGCGACTCGGGGACATTCGGGCTCCGATTCCCATCTTTCAGCCCTCTTCCCGGGTTTCGGTCAGAGTGACTGAGGCTGCTGGGCCTCATGGCCTCCTGCATCCTGCTGGTCAATCATGCCAGGTGGCATATGCGGGCTCTGCAGTGGGACCTGAAGTCCCAGTGGGCGCAGCATCAGGGAAACCTGTCCGATCACGTCCAGATCTCGGAGGGCACTGCACGACAATTGCAGTGGTGGCTCACGAACCGGCATTGGGTCGACGGCAGATCCCTCTCCCTTCCCCAACCGGAGTTCAGTGGTGACAGATGCGTCCCTCCTGGGATGGGGCGGCCACATGGGAGAGGCGGAGATCAGAGGCCTCTGGTCTCCGGCGGAGTCCCGGCTCCATATCAACATTTTGGAGCTGCGGGCGATCAGGCTTGCACTGAAAACATTCCTTCCCTCTGTCCGGGGAAGAGTAGTGCAGGTGTTCACAGACACCACCGCCATGTGGTACTGCAACAAACAAGGCGGGGTGGGGTCGTGGACCCTCTGTCAGGAGGCTCTGCGTCTCTGGACATGGCTGGAACATCAGGACATGTCCCTGTTGGTTCAACACCTGGCAGGTTCTCTGAACGCCAGGGCGGACGAACTCGGCCGCAGGTGCATGCTCGATCACGAATGGCGTCTTCACTCGGAGGTGGCGCAAGGTCTCTTTCAGCAGTGGGGAGAGCCTTGGTTAGATCTATTCGCCACTGAAGAGAACGCGCAATGTCGTCAGTTCTGCGCGTTGGAATTTCCAAGGCGGCACTCGCTTGGCGACGCTTTTCGTCGCGAGTGGAGTTGCGGTCTGTTGTACGCCTTTCCGCCTATACCACTTCTGCCCAGAGTGCTGAAGATCAGGCGCGACCGGGCCCAAGTCATTCTTGTGGCTCCGGACTGGGCTCGAAGAGTATGGTATCCCGAGCTACTCAGTATGAGCATCGATCCCCCGATCCGACTGCCTCTTCGGGAGGATCTTCTGTCGCAGCAGCAGGGGACGGTCCTCCACCCGAACCTGTCCAGCCTCCACATCTTTGCGTGGAGATTGAGCGGTGGCAGTTGATTCCCTTCGACTTGCCTCCTGACGTTTGTGACGTTATTCTGGCAGCCAGGCGTCCCTCTACTAAGGTGGTATACGCCTGCAGGTGGAACAAATTTGTGGCATGGTGCACAGCAAAGGCTGTGGATCCCCTTTCTGCCCCTCTTTCTGAGGTTCTACTGTTCCTTCTTTCTTTGGCCCAGCAGGGCTCTGCTCTGGGCACTATCAAGGGCTACCTTTCTGCTATTTCGGCCTTTCTCAGGCTCCCTGATCAGCCCTCTCTTTTCAAGTCCCCTGTTGTAAATAGGTTTCTTAAAGGCATTACTCACCTTTTTCCTCCTATTCCTTTCGTGATGCCTCAGTGGGACTTGAATCTGGTTCTAACGTACTTGATGTGCGCTCCCTTTGAGCCCCTTCACAACTGTCCTCTTCGTCTTTTGACGTTAAAGACTGCCTTCCTGGTCGCCATCACTTCCGCCAGGCGAGTGAGTGAGCTCCAGGCTCTTTCCTGTAAGCCTCCTTTCCTTTCAGTCCAACCGGACAAGGTTGTGCTCAGGCCCCGTCCTTCCTTTTTGCCAAAAGTGGTTACGGCCTTTCACATTGGGCAGACTATTACATTGCCCACCTTTTTTCCGCCTCCTACCAGAGAGGAAGAGAGGCTCCACCGTCTGGACCCAAAACGTGCGCTTTCTTTTTATCTCGACCGCACACAGCAGTTCCGGGTGGATGACCAGATTTTTGTTGGCTATGTTGGCACCAAGAAAGGTTGGGCGGTCCGTAAGAGAACCATCTCCTGCTGGGTTGTCTTGTTGTCTTTGGCTAAAAAAGAACCTCCGGTGGGGCTGCGTGCTCATTCCACCAGAGCTACTGCAGCCACTACTGCATTGGGACGTGGTGTCCCCCTGCAAGACATATGTCAGGCAGCCACGTGGGCCTCGCTGCACACGTTTACCAAACATTACTGCCTGGACAGACAAATCCGGAGAGACTGCTTCTTTGGCCGTTCTGTTCTCCGTGACTTTCTGGTGTGATCTTAGTTCGCAGGCCCACCACCGGGGTTGGTATTGCTGGGGTATCTATTCTAAGGTAAGGAATCTATCACTGTGTTTCTTTCAGATGAACAAGTTACTTACCTTTGGTAACGATATATCTGTAAAACATTAGTAGTGATAGATTCCTTACCGCCCCACCCATCCTCCCCGTTCTGCGAACTGATTTCTAGGGTTAAGGTCATCCCTTTCAGGGCCCTAGTTTCAATGCACCAGTGGTCAGTATCTTGCATGGCTCTGCGTTCCTGGCGCGGAAAGTCGTGTACAGAACTGACGTCAGCGCGCGATGGCGGCGTCCAAGTAGCGCCCGCGATGTCATCTCGGCGACCACGACGCCAACGACGGACACGGAGCCACACGACGCCCCTACCGACGCGCAGGGGTACTGCTGACAAACTTTCCGGGTCCAGTCTGACGCCTGGGGATATTCTAAGGTAAGGAATCTCACTACTAATGTTTCTTACAGAAATATCGTTACCGAAGGTAAGTAATTTGTTCTTATTGCCCATCGTGCCCTCCATGGTCATGGTCCCGCCTATCTGCGGAAGCGGTTTTCCTTCTATGTCCCGCTGAGACATCTACTCATCCGCACTTCTTAGCTCAAGTGCCCTGCTTCATTCGCCACAGGCTGGGCGGCTGTTCCCTTGCCGTGAAAGCCGCTCAGGCATGGAATGCCCTTCCTTTTGCGCTTCGCAATACTCTAGACCCTTTGGCCTTTAAGAAACATCTAAAAACGTATCTTTTTGCCTAGCGTTAGTCTGCTGACTCTTCTTGGTTCGCGCCGGGACATTCCTCGGAGTAGCTGCACGCGTTATAAAACTATTTAACATAACAAAGTGCATTTGTGATAAAAGTAATCATTTGTGGTGTCAGTGTAATTATTTACTTCCAACCTGGCTATAAGTTACATCTGTAAGTCTCTTAGTCACTTATCTAACAAAATTGTACTGGTAATACTACTGAAAGGGGATACTTCTAACTGCAGATTCCTCACCTTGTGAATATCCCCCCAGGTGTAAGACTGAAAACGGAAACGCAAAAGTAGTACTCCTGCTTGCTGGTTTGTGGCTTTGTGCTGCTCTTCTCTCTTTCCGCTCCTTAAGGGACAAGCATGGTTGCATATAAGTGCTATTTAAGTGTGCTGGTGTCAGTTCCTTTCTTTCCATGCCTTCAGACACTGATTCGGCTTACTCCTTTCTCTGGTATTTTTCTCCAAAGGTTTCCTTTCCCACTGTGTAAGGGTCCATGCCAAATCCCTACACAGGGTTTAAATCTTACATGGACTATCTCAAACACTTACCTGGCAGACCCCCACGAGGTAGGTCTGTGGTGCCTGGGGTCGGAGCATTACTCCAGGGCCTTTGACGACTGTGCCCAGATCAATCCAAAGGGTATATAAGACTGCAAGGTGAAACTCTTAGGTCACCAAGCATCTCAAAACTCGATGCTATGACTGATCAAAGTGGAAAGTAAGGACATGTCCTCGCTCCTAAAGTAATTCTCTTAGCAGGTCCTTTTTATGGTCAAAGTCTTCTGGTAAGTCTCGCAAAAAGCGCAAAAAATGAAAAAGGGAATCTGCGCCTACTACACCACTGAAACTCCAGACAAGGTGCAAGGGTATCTGTGTGATTCTGTCTTTCTCACAGCCTCTTAAGGAGCCAATTCAGAGACTGTTCCTTATGCTATCCGAATTTCAGGGTCTATTGCTGATATTGCAGTAAATAGACACTTTCCAGCTCCCTTTGGGGCGCCTTCATGGTCTGTGGATCCACACAAGTTTCCAATCTGGATTCAACAGGCGGGTTTACTGTTGGTGTCATCTATGCCTCTTTAATCCCCCATCGGGTTCTACATCGCCTTGCCCAGTGCACTAGTTTTTCTCATCAACATCTGAGCCGATGATGCCGAAAGAGGAGCTGATACTTATAGTGGTCTCCGACTCAAAACCAGTTTTGACTCAACTGAAGTAGAGTTAAGATACTTTGGGGGCACAGCCCATAACTAGTCCTTCAGACTCCAATACCTTGCCTTTACCATGCAGTAGCGCTCATACTTTCCATCAGCTGTTCGACTCAGATTTCAATGAACGGACAAATTTGCCCCACAATTATAATTGGTATGCTGAACCACAGGATGCCAGTGCTCTGAACACTTCCTCCAGAGACTGGGCTTTTCTCTCACCTTGGCCCTGCCATTGATGAGTAACTCCTTTTCAGATGGTCGTGAGGCAGTCTGCAGAGGTCTTTTCCTGCAGCTCCCTATAATGTAGGTCAAAACTTAAGTCTTGACTGTGGTTCCCCCAATAACCCCCGGTAGCTAGTTGCCACAAATGGGCGCTGGGCAATCCTGACTTTTTGACACAATACCCTACGCCTGAGAGTATGGTGGTCCAGACAACCACCAGCAGAGCCTACACTTCTACCTTTTCCATGCTGACTATTGTCCATGAATCTAAGCGCATGTTTTCTTTGGCTAACCTTGTTTTGTGCTCCGATAGTGCTAGCTTCATCTTAAGCCGTTAGTCATGCCTTATGAGATGCAGTTGGTTAAATCCAGCTGAAATTCCCAAATGGTCCTACGTAGTCTTTAGCCGAGACCCATATAGGACGGCTAGGAATCAGCGAAATTTGTTATGCTGCCAACACCAAACCCCATCACAATTGTCTGTTCAACCATTTTATGGCTACGGCACCCAGGGACAACGGTAAGGACATCAGTGATAACATGCAGCTCAGTCCTGCCCCTTCGGCAGTAGGCCACCTTGTAGGAGTACTGTAGGAAAGTGGGTTTCTGTTGCAGTAACCCCCCCACTTTTTGCCTGATAACTGATGCACTTTTCCTTGGTGTGCCCTGGGTCCCTGCCAATCAGGTACCCAGGGCCTGTGTTCCTTCCCTAAAAACTGTACTAAAGCCTAAACCCAATTGGCATCTCTGGCCACAGGTAAGCCCCTGGTAAATGGTACCCTAGGTACCCAGGGCACTGTGACCAGAGAAGGCCCCTAAGGGCTGCAGCACTTATTGTGCCACCCTTAGAGGCCCTGTACCCTGACACACACACCCTGCCTTTGCAGGCTGAGTGTCTTGGTGCAGATCAAAGTCAAGAGTCGACATGGCACACATCCCTCTGTGCCATGCCCACAAACACACTGCCCTGGCATACCTCAGTCACCCCTCTAGCTGGGTGCACTATGCCAGTGGTGTGGGCACAGGTGCATGAGCCCTGTGCCCCTACAGTACCCAGGGCCATTCCTGGGCACTGTAAGTGCAGTGATGCCATTAAGAGTATATGGTGCTGGGAGGTTGTCATTACGAACTCCACAGCACCATAATGGCTGCACTGAAGACTGAGAAGTTTGGTATCAAACTTCTCAGCACATTAAACCCACACTGATGCCAGTGTGGGATTTAATGTAAAATGCACGACAGAGGGCAACTTAGAGTTGCCCCCTGAACCTAACCTACAATCCACGTCTTGTCCGAGGGGCTGCCACACAGCAGACATGTTGCTGGACCCCTGGGTGGAGAGCCATCCGCTCTCCTGGGCCTGCAACAATGCACATCCTGGGCGAGGTGCTAGGTCTCCTCCCCCAGGATGGGCAGGGAAGCTTCAAAGGCATGCCGCCTTTGTGAGCTTCTCCAGGCCACTTGCTGTACTCAGCAACTGGCCCCCACCGGTTCTGACCCCCTCTCTGGCGGGAAGACTGGCGGGAAACCCCAAGGGAGGAAAGGGGATGTGCCAGCCTCTGCCAACCCCACCCCTCAGGTGGGGGAGGCGAGGTGAAGCACAACTCCGGGCTCTCGCCATCTTGAAGATGGGGAGCCTTGCCCAATCAGGACTAGGCTACTGCCCCCCTCCCACAGGAGAGGGGCAGGATAGGGGGTATACCCACCCCAGGGAAGGGACCCATTGGTCCCTGCCCTTTACCTACCTGTAATGCCCCTAAATTTAGTATTTAGGGGCACCCTGAACCTTCCTTCCTCAGATCCCGAATTCGAAACAAGCAAGAAGAACAAGAAGAAAGCAGACCTGCCGTACAGCTGCTCACAAGAGGAAGACACCAACTGACTTGGCCCCAGCCCTACAGGCCTGTCGACCCTCGAACCTGCTCCTGCTAAACCCCGGCATCTCCAGTGGTCAGCAACCTCGAAAACCCCGGAGGACCTGACTGCCTTGTGACTCTAAAAGAACTGGGACTCCCACGAGCAGTGGTACTGCGCAAAACCCCTGGTGCCAGCCAGGAACCGCGACTCCAGCACACTCTGCACCCGCCGAGCCCGGCCTGTGCCTGAGTGGACAAAGACCACGAGGACGTCCCCCCCCCCGGCGACTGTGACCAAGAATCCAGCACCCAAGGACCCTCCTCGACTATCCTGACGACGCCTGCAGCCTCAGAACCTGGGCCCCCTCCAACCGCGACCAGCAGAGGGTAAGATTTCCTGATGCGAAAAGAAACCCCGGCGCCCTGCGGCCTCCTGTGCCCAACTCCGGGGTGCCTACCTATCCTCCAACTACCCAACTTACCCCTCGAAGTGGTGGTCGCACCTGAAGAATCTCCATGCCTGAGCTTGCAGCCTTTGTTCAGTTTCCAGCTTCTCCATTGAAATCCATTGAGCGCCCGACGGCTCAAAAGCACCCTGCACCCAGCCGCCAGAGTGCCCCTGGGAGTGCAACAACTATCCTACTCTACTTCCCCACTTGCCCTGGGTAAGTGACCAGGAGCCCAGCTCCCACAGCCGCGTGGCCTGCTTGCCAGCAGCCACCAACCAAAGGCCCCCTGCCCGCCATAGGCTAACATTGGGCCTAACTCACTCTGCACCCGGCCGCCCCTGTGCCGCTGAGGGTGTACCAACTGTACCTACCTGACCCTGGGGGACCCCTGAGTCTATGCCCAGAACCTTAACTCTGCCAGTCGAGTACTTACCTAAAAAACGATAACCTACATTTTCTCCATAGGGTAACATTGACTGGTTTACACTGAAATTTCTTCTAAGTGTCGAGTTTTGAAACTTTAAAATATTCATCTAACATCAGCCGAATTACGAAAACGAATTTACTCACCTGTTATCAGGAGAGATCCCAGTGCTTGATCTTGGTGCCCAGCACTGACCCTGAAAAGTAATCATAACTGTACTTACCGGTAACTTGAATTTCCTTCCATAGGATAACTTTGCCTGGTTTTTGCCGAAAAAGTTTCTTAGTGTCGATTTTGCAAACTTACAAATATTCGTTAAAAATCGCCTGTATAACAAACACATTCTTTCAACTGTTTACAGGAGATGCACCAGTGCTGGATCCAGGATCCAACACGGCTTTAGAAAAAGTAACAATAACCCCGCTTACCTGCTAAGTGAATTTCCTCCCATAGAAACTTTTTCACATAGAATCACCAATGTTATCCTAAGTGTCAACTTTTAAAATACAATAATATTCCTTAAAAATCACAACTGTAACCAAAACGTTTTTACTCAACTGTTTACAGGAGATGTCCCAGGACTGAATCTAGGATCCAGTCCTGTGGTAAGAAAAGTAATCCAAAAAGTAATCTATTGCATTTAACTAGAAATTCCCATTGAGCTCAATGTATTATTGTTTGAAATTGAGTTGCCTATTGCAACAACTGTAACTATTGTATTCAAAAGTCTATTGCCTATTTGAAAAGTATTTAACTAAAGTAACTCATTCTGAGAGTACATTTTGATACCTATTGTTGGTTCTAAAATAAAACAACTATATATTTTGATACAAAACCATTGGCCTAGAGTTCAGTTCTTGAGTGTGAGAGACCATTTGCTGACTGAGTGTGCACAATAAATGCTTTACACTGTCCTCTGATACTGCCTTACTGCTCGACCAAGCTACCACTTTAGAGAGTAAGGTTATATCTAACTTTAGCCTCTGCCAAACCTCTGGGGACTGTGGACTCTGTGCACACTGTACCTATTTGGGAACAGTATATACAGAGCCACTTTCTTACAAGTACGGATCAGCCATTTCCTCCAAGAGTGGTAAAACATAATTTCGGAGGCAGGGGTCATCAAACTTGTCAAAATAGATAACGCCCTCCCATTCCGTTCTACTATGCCACAGTTGCCCTGCCCAAACCCTCCCAACCACCATGCCAATCAACATGGTTGATGGACGAACACATGCCAGTTTTGTGGCAGGAAGTGCCAAAGGCATTGTAGAGAGGGTTCTGGCCTCAAACATGGTTGTAGCGCTGTAGAGAGGGTTCTGGCCTCAAACATAGAAACTAGGTGTGGTGCTGTAGAGCGGGTTCTGGCCTCAAATATAGAAACTGGGTGTTACTCCTGCATCTTCCTTGTGCGGATGTAGGGGATTTTTTGTGCCGAATGTGAGGGACGAGGGGTGTATGTAAATTACTATCATCTGGTGGGCTTTGTTACCTTCTCCCACCACTCCCCTGGACTGCAGCCTGCAAATTGGGAATTAACTCCATCTCTCCACCCCCTGCTCCCTCCGTATTCCTCGAGGGGTTGAAGAAAGACTGTATTGCCAAATTCTGGGGCAGTGACAGTCTTCTACCAGGGTGGTCTGCCACCACCCCGGTGTTTATTCTTTAGTTAGGACATCCCTGAAATGTTTGCCCTTCTACCCACCCAAGGAGCAGATTGGAAACCCCCTATGTGCCTCTGGTGGGGAGACACTGTAATGTCCCCTTTTGGGGTATTGGCCCTCTGCCATGGCAGGTCACCCCCACGTTTCTGTGTTTTTTTTTCTCCATTTTCTTTGTTTTAAAGGAATTCCTCTGGTGTCTAGTGGGCTTTTTGTCCACTATGGGCGGCAGGTTGGGGGGAAGACTCCTCCATCAGCCTCTCAGGAGGTGCTGAAAGAGTCAATAAACAATGTGGACGTACCCAGTACCTGGATAAATACCACTGGGGGCTCACAGTGCAGGGGAACCTTCAGGTTCTTTAAAAGACCCCTCACACACCAACCTAGTTGGTGTCATGCTTCATCATCGGGGTCCCAACCAGGCGGCCGAGTGCCGCTCGGTTGTGCTACAACGCCTGGTTACAGCGGAGCTGGTGTGGTGTGAAAGTGTGATGAAGTGTGGTGCTAGATTAAGAATACCTCCGGGAATCCTTGCATGGATGTTCAAAAAAATTTTGTTTAATGATGGCGGCCCGGGGTATAGATAAAAACGGAGAGTAGACAACCATAAGAGGGTAATTAATCTCTGTTGTCAAGAAAGATGGTCTACATGTTTCAGCCCCAGAAGTAAATATGGAGGGGGCTTTCTTCAGGACCAGAGGTGAAGACTGTGAATACAAAGTGAGTGGCAAAAATCAAGCCACGTGTCAATGAATAATCACAACCCACGCGCTAAGGTGGGAAGGAATAAAATGATGGTCGCGGGTTGCGACTTAGACATAGAAACACTCTGTTTCAATGGTGGCAGCTGATCGGGCCCGGGAGGGGGACCGGCATTCCCAACACTAGTGGAAGGCGGTGTGCCCTCGGTGCACCTAAGATAGGCTCCGTGGGTCCCGGCTGCTCAAATGTGCTGAAAGAGTCTCATCCCACTGTGATCACCTGACACTTCAAGGTAAGAGTTGTCAATGGAAAGCTGACTTTCTAACACTTCTATCGATCTCCCTTTTAATCTTTCAAGCGCTCAGAGAAACCAGGAAGCTGTTTCCTGGCTGTCAGTGCTATAAATGATGTAAATGGGTCCCCGACTCAACTATCATTTGCAGGACTGCCACACCTCAATCGGTTGGAGCAGGAGAGTGCTCCGACCCAGGGAGATGTGACTGGGACACGCACTGGAGCAGCACACAACAGCTGCTGGTCAAATGCCAGACGCTTAATTGTCAGCTCCACTTTACGAGTGCTGTGGATGTGCTGTCATAGTCTCCATGGGTTAATACCATGAGGATTGAGAGAAGACCTTCCAAAAGGTCCGCAGATTCTTTCAAGAGGAAGAGTTTTTGCCCGTGATGCCAAAAACAAAACCTGATTTCTTGCCAAGAGGGAATATTTCCATATCTGCTGTACAAAGCCAAATAAAATCTGCAATTTTCATTCATCAAAGTTCACTCTGCAACTCAAACTGCATATACGAAAAATCCTTTCTTTGCCATATATGTCAAAGAATTTTCAGGAGGTTTTGAAAGTTTTGTCTCCGTTAATGGAACCTGCTCCTTAACTGAACTCAGTCTGGTCATTCAGAATTGATGGTTTCTCCATTTGAACCAGGGCATGAAACCAAATTGCAGCATTTGCTTTTTAGGTGGCGTTCAAAGTAGCGATCACTTCTGCCCATACATGAATAGGGTCATCTGATGGAGACATCTAGCTGCAGATTCCTTAACTTGTGAATTCTCCCCAGGCGTCAGACTGGATATGGAAATATTTTCAGCAGTACCTCTGCATGCCAGGTGATGGCGCTGTATAGCTTTGCGATGTCGGCTTGGATGTGACGTCAGTGGAGCAATATAAGTTCCTCCGGTGCGCTGACGTCCGTTTCTTCTTTTCTGCGCTGTAACGCAGATCCAGAGAAGCGCATCTCTGGCCATTTTTCACCTGCTGTGACGATTTTTTGTCTGGAACAGTAAGCCTGTTCATGTGGTGCTTGGGCGAGCACCACGGCACCGAAGAGTGCGACTCCTGCCAACGGTTGAAACCAAAGGCACTGCGGGAGTTCCAAATGAAGCTCCTGGCAGCACGGTTGTCTTGGGCTTCCAGTTCTTCTAGGTGTTGGTCGACTTCAGTCTGCAGTTTGGCTACGGAGCCGCTCCAGAGGTCATTCCTGTGAGCATCACTCTACCTCCCATGGACGAAGACAGCGGTCCCAGTCCCCCTCTTACGGTAAGCATTGTAAGCACTTAGTCGCTGCTTCCTGGGGCTTCTCTGGCTCACGACGTGATTTCTGGCAGATCCTCACACCCGCGTGCTGAGGCCTCCAGACTCGCTCCTGCACTTTTTTTTTTAATAAAGCTTTATAAAGCTCGCAGCTTCCCAACAGGGTTTCCCGGCGCTGAGCAGGACAATACGCAAGCCAAGGTTGCAGATAATAGAACAGAGAGGATTATACTTGGTTTCAAAGGACGGTCTTTAGTTTCATACGAAAAGCTAAAAGCGACTGACACATCCTAAGTTCCAGAGGTAGAGAATCCACAGTTTGGGGCCAAGGTAGGAGAACGAACGGCCTCCCATACGAGTGAGCCGGACTCTGGGAACAGAAAACAGAGAAAGGCTGGCTGTTCTCCGCTGTCGAGTGGGTACATAGGGTTTGACCAGGCTTTGTATGTAGGGGGGCGCCAAACAGTGTTTAGCTCGAAACATGTAGCATAAAGCCTTGAACTCGACGCATTTGTTCACCTTGAGCCAGTGGAGTTGATAGAGCAAAGGTGAGACTGAGGCGTGTCGAGGCAGCCAAAAAAAGACGGGCAGCCGCGTTTTGTATGAGCTGTAAACTGTGGACGGAGGCTTTGTCGTCGCCCAGGAATAATACATTGCCATAGTCAAGTCTGGAAATCACCAATGCCTGTATTATGGTTCTCTGGGCAGCAGGTAGAATTAACCAGAGGACTTTTTTCAGCCACTTGAGAACCTCAAAGCAGGTTGCGGTGACTCCAGACACCTGGGCTCTGAGGGAGAGGTTGTTAATGGTAAAACCCAGGTTCTTAACCTTGGGGTCCGGAGCAGGTAAAGGTCCCAAAGTGTTAGGCCAATGGGTATTTCCCCAGAGTTCAGGATTGTTTACCAGAATAAGGACCTCTGTTTTAGAGCCGTTCAGCTTCAAGGCGTTTCTGGACGTCCACAAGGAGATGTTACGCAGTCCGAGCTGAAGCAAGGAAGGATCCTGATGCTGAGCAGCTGAAAGAGGATGATCTGGGTATCATCTGCGTAGGAAAAAATGGTCATTCCCGACTTTTCCGTAATGTCCGCCAGGGGGCGAATGTAAAGATTAAAAAGCAGAGGGCTTAAAATAGAGCCCTGCGGTACTCCTGACGTTAAAGCTATTGGATTAGTTTTAGTGGTATGAGAGAAGACTTGGATCGAGCGATCTTTTAGAAAAGAGATCAGCCACCTCAAGGCCAAGCCTACAATGCCTGAGGCTTCAAGACGGTCAGCCAAGATGGAATGTGAGACCGCGTCAAAAGCCGCACTCTGGTCCAGTAAAATGAGAGCTGCCGTACCACCGCAATCAAGCTGCTGCCTAAGATTTTTAGTGACATCAAGCAGAGCCGATTCGGTACTGTACCCAGAACGAAAGTCTGACTGTGACGGATGAAATAAGTTGTAAGACGCCACATGAGAGGAGAGTTGGGAGTTGATATGTCTTTCCAAGATCTTAGAAAAGGCAGAGAGAAAAGATATAGGGCAGTAATTTGACCAGCAGAGAGGATCGAGACAGGTCTTTTTCAAGAGGGAGCACAAGAGCGTGTTTCCAATTCAAAGGCACATGACCTGAGCTTAAAGAGGTATTAAGCAGAGTAAGATTCACGCATTCTTAAACCTGTCCGTAAAAAAAGGCACGAGCTGATCTACACCGAGCATGGTATTTTTTCAGTGCTGTCAGGTAAACTAACTTCGCCTCTTGGGCGTAGTGCTTCCTCCATTGTCTCGCTCTACGACTTTGCAATATTTTTTATCGATTTTGAGGGAGTCGGTAAACCACGGGGCAGGAGGATGCACTCTGAGTGAGGATAGTCAGTAGCCTCCGAAAGCCAGGGATGCACAGAAATTTGATCTGGGTCAGGTTGGAATGTAATAATAGATTGTGTTTCTGAGCCGCTCGATAAGTGCCGGCATATCTAGTTTAGACCAGGTCCTAGATTTTGACGTTCAGGTCGGTCGAGCAGGAGGTGTCAGGGAAGATTTGATAATGAAAGGAACGGCAAAGTGGTCAGACCAGCCGAGTTGAATAGGAGGTGCAGCAGACAAGGTTAATAGATTGGAAAAGATGGGGTCCAAGAGATGCTCTGCTGAATGAGTAGGTAAGGAGTTAGTAAGCGAGAGGTTAAGAGTTTTCAGGTCTTCAATGAGAGCTAATGCTGATTTGTTATTGGAGTCCTCCAGATGAAAGTTGAGGTCACGAAGCACTGAAAAATTTGCCACCCTGAGAATATGGGGGGGCCAGTGATTCGGCAAGGGCTAAGCCCCAATTGTTAGAAGGCTCAGAGGGACGATGGATAAGAGCGCCCGAAAAAGTAAATTAAGAAAAAGGAATAGAAAAAAGCAAGGCTTCGCAGTTAGGAATTTGGAGTTCCTCAATTTTACAGTTATAAGGTTTTCTCAAAAACAATGGCGATACCGCCGCCTGTTTTATGAGGTCTATTAATACCTAACAGGGCAAAATTGTCAGGGAGTGCAGCAATCACATCAGGCAGGGACCCATCATGAAGCCAGGTTTCGGTTAAGAAAACCACATCAGGATCAGTATTAGCGAGAAGACTTCCCCCCCACCTTTCCTGGAGTCGGTACGACTTGGCCCCCGATGCAGGAGTATTACGATGCTCTTCATGTCATCTTTGGGCCTTCCTCTGGAGCGCCTGCAGGCCCCAAGGAGGTAATAGGTGCAGGGACTGTTGGCACTCGGTGACCTTGTTGACTGGTTAGAACTCGGCAGCAGTTCGGCACTTAGTCACAGATGCTGGTGCACAGCCCATTGGGGTTCACACCTGTGGCGCCGACTAACTCCAACGTTGTCGGTGGTTCCTCAGGGAAATGTATTGGTGGTGCCGGAGGGCTCCGAGTCGGTGCACGACACTGCTAAGAGTCTTGAGGCGTCGGCATCTCCTCGACTCATTTTGTCTGCAATGCCATTGGCGCACTTCCACCTTCTCATTCCGACACAGCGCCTTACCTGCGTTGTTTACGGAGCCAATAGTTCATGTTTCTGTGGGACCTTCACAAAAATGGTTGGTGGAAGGAACTGGGGAAGAAGTTTTCTTTTGAACAACCAGTGACTATAGATACTCCTATGATGGATAGATGGATTGCGGAGTTAAGCGAAGCAAGGGGGTTAGTCATCCCGTGCTTCTATCCTTTTATCTCCTCCTGGCCTTGCCTCGGAGGCCACCTCTTCCTTGGTGGATGTGTGAAGAAGAGTGGCTGACATTTTACATTTGATCTACTGACCCTCTCATTGAGGTTCTTCATCCCAGTCAGTCAGGGATTGAACCAGTGCTACCCTTTGAGGTATTATAGAACATTTTACTGGGGGTATGGGCTAGACCAGATACTTGTGCGCCGCACCTGTGGACCGTGTCAATTCCCACAAGCACCATTCTGCCCCCAATGATTCCACTTGCCTTCCCCAACCGACACACCGCATTTTTGTGGTTCAGGCCGCTACAGCTTCCCATGATGTGGATAGCCTTCCTCATACGCCAATTGATAAAGATTCCCGAAAGCAAGACTCTTGTGCAATACGTATGTTCTCTTCCACCAGAGCGGTGTTACGTTCCACTAACGCAACTTGCGTCATCTGACTTTTTTTCTCATGCTTTGTGGGATTTGTTAGCACAGCTATTGCCATTGTTTCTGGAGTCGAATAGGAACGAACTGAGTCAATTGATTTCATATGGACAACAGGTGACTAGATTATTAGGTGTGGAATGGACACCACTGATTTGAGGTCGTGCCATGGCGTCTTCTGTAACGTTGCGCTGGCGAGCATGGCTTTGTACTACTGGATTTTCAGAGGCAGTCCAGTCAGTTTTAATTGACATGCCGTTTGATAGCGTTCACTTGTTCAGTGCAGATGCTGCTTTACTTAGGTTTAGGGACAGCTAGGGTAGTTGAGACCCTTAGTCCTTTGCCCTTCTCTTTGCTTTAATTATAAATTTTGAGGAGATATCCCTGTACATAAGGGTTCTCCTAGTTGTAATTGGTATCAAAACTGTATTATGATATGCGTTTTACAGTATCAAATCACAAAGTGTGGCGTTCTGCCTTGACAGGTCTTTTTTTGTTCGGATATTTTGCTGTTAATGACAGGTTCTCTTTCTGGAGACTCTACAGGGTTTTTTCCTACCCGTAGGTAGATTTTTCAGTTATCCCTGCCTAGGGGATCCTCACTTGAGAGATTTAGTTCTATGGTTCTTTCTTATGTGAAATCGATTACTTAGGGTACTTGCTTGTAGAAGGCTTATTGCCCTTCTTTCTTCTCGAAGTGTGGGTCTCGGTTGGTGCAGGACCTGACCTGTTTTTTCATTGGAAATTCCGTTCTTGGCTTATGGTTTTCTCTTGGCAACCTCTTGCCTTGTTTTTGTACCCCTTACATGTGATGGTCCACAGCTTTTAGTTCCCTTCTTTTGGAGGTTTTTTTCCGTCCGACCATTCAGAGGTTTATTCTTCAATCGTTGCAGATTGCGAAGTGGTTTTTCTTGAGGCCTTCCATTGTATGCCATCAAGGTACTCTTATCCCTCAGGTTTGTCATGCTTCTCCTGTGGGATAAAGGATATATCCATCTATGTGGAATTAGGTGTCGCTTACACCTATGTTACATTGTTACATTATTCTGGCTGGAGGTTTGATGTTGTCTCCTTGGAGACATTTGTTCTCTCTATTGTGCTGTTATTCTCTGTACCTTACTACCGTTATAAGATCATAAGGTGTGCATATGATCTGTTTCTTGAAGGAAATGCATATGTGTATATATATTATAAATGTATTGTAATTACATGTTTGAGGCATGTAGAGCTGTAGATCACATGCTTATGCTTAGAACGCCATCTAGTGTTGGGCCCGGATGTTTGCACTTTGTTTTTCTTCGAAGAAGTCTACCTAGTCACGAGGTAGGTGACTCCTCCTTTCGGTGATAGTGCGCATGTCATCGACTCCATCTTCAGATTGTTTTTTTCCGCCATCGGGTTCGGATGTTACTCGATGCGCTCCGGTTCGACGCCGATCCTTCGGTTCCCTCGGTGCGTAGAACACTCGCCCTCAACGGTATTGTTTTCGATCGCATTCTGCACATATAGTATTTATTGATAAAACCCTATTTCGATCGGAGAGCTCGTGGTAGACCGTCTGGCCTAGCCACCGGTTCGACTCGCAGTCGATGGAACGAACGCCCTTTAAATTCTGTCCTCGGTGCCGCGCGAAATACCCGCGCACCGACTCGCACCAAGTGTGCAACCTGTGTTTGTCACCGGAAAACAGTGAACAGGACTGCGACGCATGCCGAGCTTTCCGCTCCAAAAAGACTCTTTGCGACCGTCGGGCTCGACGACGCGACATGCAGAGCCAACACAGGCTCCATTCCGGACCTCTTCAGACCTGAATCTGATGAAGAAGCCGGCGGAGCTGAGGAGGAACAGGAACAGATCTCCCTTTCCGACGACGGCTCCGACCAGAATGAAGACATCACGCATGGACAACGTACTGTAAGTACAGTCCCTACCTCACCCCGAATCCCAAGTCAACTGAAAAAGAAGGCTCCAGACCAACCCACGCCCACTGGGCCCCGGTCGGCACAGAGACCACGCTTCCGACGCCCCACCTTCTGGCTCGGCACCGAAGCCTTCCGGCACCGAAAAACCCCACGCCAAGTCTGGTACCGAGCCAAAGCCTTCGGGGTCGAAGACCAAGTCCGGCACCGAAAACCACCTCGGATCCAAAAATAACCCCGAAGCCGTCGGCACCGAAACAGACTGATGCACCAAAGTCACCTAAAAAGCACAGTTTCGGTGATCCGCTCCAAAAACCGGACCCAAAACAGAAAATATTGGTCATACATCCGAAAACTGGACACATTACCACTAAAGTGACTCTAAAGAGAGGGGCTACTACCGAAGAAGAGTATCATATTCCATTGAAGAAGAAAAATATTGGAACAAACACTTTTCTCCCCCACCCCCTCCTCTTCCTCCTCTTCCATCATCACCTTCGCCTCAGTCTCTACCTGTGCCAACTTCACCTGAGCACTCACCACCACTTACACCTGACAATCAGGGTGATGGGGATAATGGTCAGCCAGGACCTATAGATGAGTGGGATGACTACAACACTGACTCGCCCACAGACTATGATCCTGACCTATATCCTACCAGGCCCTCTCCACTAGACGACAGTGTAGGCTATATCGAATTGCTAGGCAGGGCTGCAAATTACCTTGGGGTCCAGCTCCATAAAGAATCCCTTGAAGAGGATTTCCTTTTTGAAATATTGAACAGCACACAAGTCAACACATGTTACCCATGCTGAAAGGAATGACCAGGCATGTAGACAACATATTTAAGGATCCTGTCGGGGCATGTATCCTTACCCCTAGGGTCGATTTATATTAAAAAAAAACACACAAAATAAAAATACAAGCCTGCACCATCTGATCCAGTCTACATGAAAGGACAATTACCCTTAGACTCGTTGGTAGTCTCCAATGCACGCAAAAGGGCAAACTCCCAAACTACTGAAGACGCTCCACCCCCAGATAGGGAGTCAAAGCTTCAGTGCTTCAGGGAAAAGGGTAGCCTCCCAGGTAGCTAATTTCTGGCGCATATTTAATACACAAGCGTTGCTAGCCAGATATGACCGTGCGCATTGGGATGAAATGGAACAACTCATCCAGTTTCTACCCCAAGAACCTAAATCTAAAGTGCAAGACCTGGTACGTGAGGGACAGTTAATTTCAAACCACCAAATTAGGTGCTCCCTAGATGCTGCTGAGACATCTGCCAGAGCGATAAACACTAGTGTCCTTTTAAGAAGACACGCCTGGCTGCGCATATCTGGTTCAAACCAGAGGTTCAGGCCTCCATATTGAACACACCCTTTGATAAAGAACACCTTTTTGGGCCAGTGGTAGATTCCTCACTTGAAAAGATGAAAGAAGATACTGAAGTGGCTAAATCTATGGGAGCCCTTCAGTCTACACAAGGCCGTGGTTCCTTTTGCCGCTCTTTCTATCGGGCAGGGTCCAATAATACTTCCTCGGAAACTGCATCCACCTATAAGGGCAATAACCAACCCTCAGGCTCGAAAAATTACTTCAGAGGGGTTTACAGAGGGAACAACAGCAAAGGCAGAGCTAGAGTATCTAACACTCGTACCTCCCCCTCCAATACAAAGCAGTGACTTGCCCATAGTTCCCCCCCGACCACTTAACACCTGTCGGGGGAAGACTGTCACAATTCCTACCAAAGTGGCAGTCGATAACAGACAAGTGGGTTCTACAAATTATCCATTCTGGTTACTGCCTGGAGTTCATCAACACTCCTCCAAACATTCCCCCAAAGTTACACAAACTTTCACCGGATCACCTACACCTCCTCAAACAAGAGGTACAATCCCTACTACTAAAAGGAGCTATAGAGCCCATACCACCACAACATCAAGGGTCGGGCGTGTATTCCTTTTACTTCCTTATTCCCAAAAAGTACGGCTCTCTCAGACCAATATTAGATCTCGGAGAACTAAATTTTAACATAGTCAGACCATTTCCACATGGTAACACTTCAACAGGTACTACCTCTTTTGCAAAAGGGCGACTTTCTGTCTACTCTAGACTTAAAGGACGCCTACTTTCATATTCCAATCCACCCGGCTAACCGCAAATTTCGCAGGTTTGTGGTAGCAGGTCAACATTACCAATTCAAGGTACTCCCATTCGGAGTCACCACTGCCCCCAGAGTCTTCACAAAGTGTCTGGTGGTAGTAGCTGCTCATCTGAGAAGACCAAGCATCCATGTCTTCCCATACCTGGACGATTGGCTCATCAAAGCCGGCACGTATCAACAATGCCGCAAGCATACTTCCGGAACCATTCAGTTACTTCACCAACTGGGGTTTACAGTCAATGTGTTAAAATTACATCTTCAGCCAGCCAAAACTCGGAACTACCTAGGAGCCACTTTAGATACTCAAAGGGCTCTGGCGTTTCCCAACGCAACCAGAATTCGAAACATTCAGGCGTTAATTCTCCAGTTTCAAGCCAATTAGTCACTTCCAGCTCGAGTTTTTATGCAGCTGTTGGGAATGATGGCGTCTTGCATCATAATTGTTCCCCTTGCCAGGCTGCACATGCGTCCACTTCAAGAATGCTTAGCCAGTCAGTGGAACCAGTCACATGGTCTATTAACCGATCTAGTGTTGGTAAGCGGCCGTACTCGTCGCTCTCTGCAATGATGGAACACACAAAATTTGTCAAAAGGACGGCCGTTCATAGACCCGGTTCCACAGACAGTATCAACAGCGGACGCGTCCCTAACTGGCTGGGGAGCTCATCTTCAACAACACACAGTGCAAGGTCTCTGGAGCCACCAGCAAAGGTTGCTCCACATCAATCATTTAGAGCTGATGGCAATCTTTCTAGCTCTCAAAGCCTTTCAAAATCACATGTCTGGCAAAGCTGTCTTGGTGCGAACCGACAACATGACAGCTATGTATTACATACAGAAACAGGGGGGGGGGGGACACTCTCTCCAGCTGTCCCACTTAGTCCAAGACATCTGGAGGTGGGCTATTCACCACAATATCTCTCCTAGCGGAACACCTCCCAGGAGTCAACCAGCAGGCAGAGGTATCAAATACACGAATGGGAACTTAACCCTCAAGTTCTCCACCCATACTTCCAAGCTTGGGGAGTCCCTCACATAGATTTGTTTGCAACACCCCAAAATGCCAAAGCTTCGCCTCCAGGTATCCACACCTGTTATCCAAAGGCAATGCTCTATGGATGAACTGGTCAGGGATATTTGCTTACGCTTTTCCGCCTCTCCCACTCATTCCATTAGTGGTTCGGAAACTCGGGCAAACATCTCACACTAATCCTAGTAGCTCCCACATGGGCACGTCAACCCTGGTTCACAACCCTGTTGGAACTCTCTCTGGTAGTTAAATGTAATTTTTGATGCAGTACCAGTCTCCTCACACAGAGCCATGGAGAAATCAAACACCCAGATCCCAAACAATTGAACCTTGCGATCTCGCTCCTGAAGTCAGTTTGGTTATCTGAACCTTCCACCAGACTGTATGAACATTATTAAGGAGGCCAGAAGGCCTACCACAAGAGCCTGCTGCGCAGCCAAATGGAAGCGATTTATCTATTGCAATAACAAGAACATCAACCCTCTTGATGCTTCCGTACAAAACATTATCTGCTACCTGTTACATTTGCAGCAGTCATCATTGGCCTATACATCCATCAGACTGCATCTCGCTGCAATTGCAGCCTATCTTCAAAATAGGCAACATTTATCGCTCTTTATATAGTGCCTGTAATCAAAGCATTTATGGAAGGACTGAAAAGAGTTATACCACTAAGACTTCCACCTGCCCCAGTGTGGAATCTTAATATAGTCCTCACAAGGTTAATGGGCCCACCATTTGAACCTATGCACAAATGTGAACTACAGTTCCTCACTTGGAAAACAGATTTCCTCATTGCAATCACGTCATTGAGGAGAGTGGGTGAACTTCAGGCACTAACCATAGAAGAACCTTTTTTCCAGCTACACAAAGATAAAGTGGTTCTTCGTACCAATCACAAATTCCTACCTAAGGTAGTATCTGCATTTCACATAATTCAGTCAGTTGAATTACCTGTTTTCTTTCCTCAACCTGACACCGTTGCAGAACGAGCTCTACACACCTTAGATGTTAGAAGAGCACTGTTGTATTACACTGAAAGAACGAAATCTTTTCGTAAGACCAAACAACTTTGTCGCTTTTGCACCACCTCACAAGGGCAATCCTATATCCAAATCTGGTATTACTAGGTGGATCGTTAAATGTATTCAGATTTGCTATGCAAAAGCCAAAAGGACTCTAACGGCACCCCCTAGAGCACATTCCACTCGTAAGCTAGGGGCTACTATGGCTTTCTTAGGGAACATCCCTATTACTGACATCTGCAAAGCTGCAACATGGTCCACACCACACACATTCACCAAGCACTATTGTGTAGATGTGTTAGCCAGACAACAAGCTAATGTGGGCCAAGCAGTACTTAAAACGCTGTTTCGGACAACTCCATCAGTTACAGGATAGCCACCGCTTAGGAGAGACTGCTGTATAGTCTATGCATAAGCATGTGATCTACAGCTCACATGCCTCGAACGGAAAATACTACTTACCCAGTATGCATCTGTTCTTGGCATGTAGAGCTGTAGAATCTCATGCGCCCACCCACCTCCCGGGTACCTGTAGCTGCTGTAGTTCTCTTGTTACTATTCATACATACACATGGACATCTCTATTCTTTACTACTACTCCATTCTCACCCTCTGCGGGAAAACAATCTGAAGATGGAGTCGATGACCATGCGCACTATCACCGAAAGGAGGAGTCACCTACCTCGTGACTAGAAGGACTTCTTCGAAGAAAAACAAAGTGCAAACATCCGAGCCCAACACTAGATGGCGATCTATGCATGAGATTCTACAGCTCTACATGCCAAGAACAGATGCATACTGGGTAAGTAGCATTTTCCTTATATAGAGCTTACTACCCTGATGAGGCATCAAAGCGATTTTTCGGCGAGTAGCACGCTACTCCAAAACCATAAAGAATTTGTGGTGAATTAGTATAGTGAAATATGAAAGTGATTTGAGTGATGGATATGTTAGTCAGTTATTTGGATTGAGAAGGATAGTGGAGTGATAGAGGGAAAAAGGTTTGCATTTATATATCGCTTGCTACCCGTGATGAGGTGTTGAAGTGCTTTTTCAGCGAGTAGCACGCTACTCTGGAACACATTAAAAAATTAGAGGTGAATTAGTATAGTGAAATATGAAATTAATTTGAGTGGTGGACATGTTAGTCTGTTATTTGGATTAAAAAGGATAGTGGAGGGATAGATTTAGAATTTTTGTTTTGTAGCTCATAGCAGTAAAAGGAGCTTTGGGATGAGTAAACGATGGGAGGGGGATGAGTAAGAGGGGGAGAGTCGGAGGGTTTTGAAAGGCTTGTTTTGGGGGATCGGAATAGTAAAGAGGTATGAGATGATGCAAGGTGGAGTAGGGAAGAGACTCGAAAGGGTTAATTTGGGGATCATAGTAGTGCTATAGCGTTAGGGATGAATGAGAGTTGAGGTAGAGGTTTTTATTGAGAGCGTTATAGGGTGAAAAATAGGTAGTGCATTGGATAGGCTGAATTAGAAGAAAAGTAATAAATACATGGATCCAAAAGTAATAAATATATAGATCCATAAGTACATGGAAGGTATATAGATTCATAAAGGAAGGTAGTATATGTAGATTAAAGATGCATTAAATAAACTCTGACATTCGTGTTGTACTTTAAATTTATATTATATATTTATATATATTTTTTTGTAGATCAATAGTGAAGCAATTGTAGATAAATAGTTATGATACAAAGATTTACTTTTTTATGCAGTCACTTATATACATGTTAAACTGAATAATGTAACTATTGGTAATATGTACATTTGTTAAGCAGAACTAATGAATATATATAATTTTTTTTAAACATAATTATTCTACACGTTAACACAAAGCAATACAACATAAATAGGTACATATCTATGGTACAAATAAATGCTTATATACAGAGATATGCTGTATATTTCTATTTGTTTGCATATTGGGGGAGAGCAAATTCTTGAGTAGTTTTATGAAGATAAGGAGGTTATCTGTGGACCTTATGTTGGGGGGTAAAGAGTTCCGTAGTTTGACTGCTTGAACAGAGAATGATGTGCCACCCATTGTTTTTTCTTGTATCTTGGGATTTTGAGGTGAGGTGCCACACTAGAGCGGAAGTTCCTTTGTTGAATGTGTTTAGTGATTTTATTCCTGATGAAGAGCGGTCCCGTTCCATGTATCGCTTTGTGGGTGGATACAAAGCATCTTGAACGTGGATCTTCTGGCAACCGGCAACCAATGCAGGGGAGATGTGGTCTTGCGGTTTTATATGCAAGAGTAGTCTGGCAGCAGAGTTCTGAATCCGCTGGAGTCTTTTCATGGTTGTTAAAGGTGATCCGTGGTAGAGGCTATTGTCTGCCTTACAATCAGATTTTCTTTGAACTCTTGTGTCTTGTGGATGATTATTCCAACTGGATATTCTGTTGGGTAGTTTGCAGGGGTTTGTTCTGTTTTCTTCATCTTTGACCTTCTAGGTCGCGTATATTGGTAAGTGCTTGCTGTTGGCAGGGGTTCACTTTCATTTATGTTCTCTTTTGGCGAGTACTGGCCTATTGGGATACTTTTGGCAGACAGCATTATTTTAATGCCTGCGGTGTTCGGTTGAAGGTGCGATGTCTTTTTTGATAGATATACGGAATTGAAACCAGTTCCAAATACTATACGATATAAGTATTCACATAAGGGTGTTGCATGTGTCTTACACAGACTGAGATATAGTTCAACTATATATTTAGTAAGTTTTAATTTTTTTTTTTTTTTTTACATTTCGGATTTTGGGATGCGGTTTGCTTCTCTCCATTGTTTGCGGTGTGTGATATGCATATATCCATACATATACACCAGGTGTGTGTGTGTATATATGTGTATGTATGTGTATATATGTGTATGTATGTGTGTGTATATATATATATATATAATTTTTTTTTTTGTGTATGGGTATATATTATTGACTCTGATCTATACGCATGCGTGAAGCTAAGTTATACAAATCTGGCATAATTGATCATTACTACTAACACTCATTTGTTTGATTCTTTCGTTCTCTGCTTACCAGCATTAAGTAAGGCACAACTGGCAAGTGTCTGCGTGGTAACACTAATTAAATTGTGGCAAAATGTGACATTTGGAGCCTTGTTTGGTGGTTTTGAATTCACACGGATGACCTCGAGCTGTCGGAGCCTGCACCAAATTGGGATTGGGTGTTTGTGGTCATGTTGTATCTAAGCTGCTGGGTCTGGAATCGGATGCCCTCTAGTTCAGGTGCACTGCCGTTGCTGGTGTTATGGGAGGATTGTATGATGGTACAGAACATGGAGTCTTGCTTGGTGGTATTGGATTCACGCAGATGATCTCGAGCTGTGTTGGAGCCCGCACCGAATTGGGAGTGTGTGTGTATGTGTGTATATATACACACATATATACATGTATGTGTGTGTAATATATAGGCATTCATATATGCATACATATGTGCATAATTGTGTGTATATTATTGACGCAGATCCATACACATGCGTGAAGCTAAGTTATATAAATCTTGCATAATTGATCATTACTACTAACAGATTAATTTCTGTTTGATTATCTTTCCTTCTCTACTAGCCTTACGAATTACGTAAACCTTTGAGTTGTCGTTTTGTCTATTAAAAAAAAAAAAAAGTTTTTTTTGTTCCATGGATGGATTAATATGCACATCTTTTTGGCGCATGCACTGAGTCTCCAGACCTTGTGGTTAAAGGGAATGGTTCTGGTAGTCCTTTTCTGGCTTTATCAGGGCAGGTTTCTCTCATATTTTCTTTACTGGTGTAGGTCTGGTATCATACCATTTCTTGCTATTTTCTATTTGTTGTAAAGAGTTATCTTTTTGGGACCCTGTTTCCACAGCCAGTTTCTGTAGTGGCTTGGCGTTCTGGCGCGAAAGTTTTGCAGAAGAAGCGGACGTCCGCGCACTGGAGAGGACTTCTATGGCTCCACTGACGTCACATCTGGAGTCTATGTAATTGCGGAGCCTTATGGCGCAGTGCCACGGCGTGCAGAGGTACTGCTGAAAAAAATATCCGGATCCAGTCTGAACCCTGGGGAAAATTCACAAATTAAGGAATCTGCGACTAGACTGTGTCTCTACCTGATAACACGATCAAAACTATCTCTTTTTTAGTAATACTTCAACTCTAGCAGAAACGTCTGTTGGTAAGTTACAAGACTTCTCATATCACAAAGGACTAAAGAAAAAAAAAAACGCTGTTTGCTAGACCCTTACATTTAGATCCAGCTGCATCAAAACAATCTCTAGCAAGGTGGATTGCTCGCTGTATTTTTTATTGCTAGTTAGCAAATAGAACATGGTCGAGAAAACCTAGACCTCACGCCTCTAGTGGAAATGTCCAAGTGAGTTTTACTTATTTCATTTAATGGAACATTTGTCTATACTGTTAAAGCTAAAACGTGTTGAATTCAGATGCCCAAGCAGATACTGCCGTAGGCAGAGCTGCTGTGCACCATTTTTGGTTGGAAATATGTACACAAACTCCTTTGTGGATGTGTTCTGGCATGCCTCACCGTGATATCAGATATCAGTGAGCTTACTACTTAAGTCTAACATTTATAACTAGTACTGAAAGGCCTACAATGCAAAATCCAAAGCTAGTTACTTGTATTTTCAGTTCTGCTTCATAGGTCTCTTCATTGAACTCAAACGACCATCCAGCCTTCTTGGTATCCAGTTAATGAATAGTAAAATACTCGGTACCCAAAATCTTAATTAAACCTTTCAGAAAGGTCTGACTGAGGCAGATGATAGTACAAGGAATGCTGGTATAGGGAAGCTGATCGCTCTTTGAAGTGACAGTGCACTATTTTCAGTCTTTTTTTGCAGTGCTGCCTGTGTCTGCAATTTTCTCCGTTTTTGGGCAGCATTACATTTTATGCTGCAGTGTTTCACTGCATAATATTTTTCACTTAAGCTGCACCTTTCAGAAAAATTTAGCTTCAATCTAAGGTACGAGTTATCTTCATTTCCTAATGCCTATTTACTTTAATACAGTTCCAGTTATGAGGCTTTAAAATGTACATGGGTTGCCCCAAGCATTTATTCTAGCATTTAACATCAGTGAACATGCCTACATTGCAGAACTGGGAATGAGTAATATCTTCCTCTAATGAAGTACATGCAGGATCCAAGTGCGTGTTCTTTATCGTTCATAGGTGATAACTCTGCTTCACATTCTAACATTTCATTATTGTTTTTTCTCTTCTCTGCTGTGTAGTTCCTAAACATCTGCAGGTACCTTAATCCTCTGCTAATAGGGACACTTAATTCTTGGGTAAAAGCCAATTCTGTTTGTGGCATCAAAAGACATAGTCTTTCAAGTATATACTACAAGATAGGCCTCTTATTAATCTAGCCTGATAGTTTTTCAGCTTTCCTGGCTAAACCAGCTTTTGATTTTTTTTCCCTGCTATCCATTTGGTAGCTATTCAGGTTAAGAAAAACACAACTATTTTGTGTAATGGACAACATTTTATTAACAACAAAATTCTACTCTTAAAGACTACTTTTACACACCGGTCACTTATACAGAAATTGTGAAAAATAGAAGGGCTTTCATTTTAGTCTTCATTGAGCTATCCAGTATATTTTGATTTTTAGAATCGATGTTGTACACATGATGTTCACTTGACAGGTAAATAGATACATTTTCCATATTTCTCAAACATTTGCCGGTCTGGGACGATGCATCGTTGGGAGATATCTAATCCTTTCTTGAACAATTTTTTTTTTTTTAATACTTACTATTTTCTGTATTCTGTTTTGCTGAAACATGTTCTCAAAGAGGTGAACCTCTTCCTAAACCTTGGGGAATCTTTGACATTCTTATGGAAACCTCGGATACAAGCGTTTCATTTATTTACTACAATGTAATTGATACAGGATTGGCAGAGACCAAATGATCCTTAGCCATAGGTTGTCTTCATCTCTTGTTACCCAAGGCCTACAGTGTTTGTAGACCAGCCTAGTGCCATCCCAATTAGAAATGTAGCTGCTGTTATGAGGTTCAATCAGTTTTCATAATTACACTGTTAACTGGGCATCCATTCAGTGGCTAGCCTTCTCTTGCTCGGCTAGACTCTTAAATCTATACAAGAGCAGGCCGTTAAGTAAGTAATGTCTCCAGATTTCATTTTACTTGGTGCGTAGCATTTTTTTCAACATTTTATCGTAATTTGTATTCTCCTGGTTTGATTAGTCTCATTGGACATGAGCTTGTTATTCCATTCAGAATTTATGAATATTAAAGAGGGTCCAATGAAGCTGATTCAGGATTTCAGGAAATATTTAATTTTCTATTATGGGGTCTTCATTATTATTCATACTTGCTTGTGAATTCTATCACTGGTATCTTAGCATTCATAAATGATGCTCTCTTTCCCGATGCCAACCAGCGATGGTTTTTAAATATTGGAGAATCGTTCCTCTTATGTTGACCTCGGGTCTTTTTGACTGGCCTGAGCCACTTTCTGGGATAACTGGGCAGCCTGTTTTCTTAGTGGACCTTCCTGCCATAAGGCTTTGCCAATGAGTTTGACGTACGAGTTACTTACCTTTGGTAACGATGTATGTGGTAGAGACGTTGTCTAGCCGCAGATTCATTAACTTAGAATATCCCCAGGCGTCAGACTGGATCCGGAAAACTTTTTGCAGCAGCACCTCTGCGCGCCGGGGGACGGCGCCACACGATCCCGCCCTGACATCGTCCACGTACGTGACGTCAGCGAGGTCATATAAGTCCCTCCCGGCACGCTGACGTCCATTTTCTTCGTAGAAACTTTTCCACGGCACAACGCGGAGCCACCAATAAAAAAACTGTGAAAGTATGGGAACAGTGTGCGAGGGATGAAAATCCATGAATAAAGGAGGAGGATGGTGCAAGACGCCATCGTAAAAGACAGAATTAGATACTGCGTACATATAAATGAAAAAACTGTGAGAGGACCCCGCAAGCAATGTGAAGACCCTTCCTAAGTGCAACAAGGGAAGAACATCTCAACAGAGAGAAATAGTCTGTTATTACCATGTAGAACAGAAGACAGAACTAGACTGTTATTACCATGTAGAACTGTGTTGTCTAGCAAGAACAGAGCACAGAGAGAACAGTCCACCGCAGGAAGGTATGAAAAAGACTGGCACTACCCCTATAGTAATAGAGGTCTGAAACAGAGGTTTACAGATCCCCAAAGAAGACGACTGTAGAGGAGACCAGAGCCAATAGAGAAGGCGGGAGGGAGGGAAGGCAGCAGGAGAAGAAAAGAAAATGAAGATGAATCTCCTGGTGAAGGTTAATCAAAAAGGCATTTTAGATGTAAGAAACCCCTGAGAGGGAGTCAATTGTATATGGCAACTCTCAAAGGAAAGCAACAAAGTGAGCGAAAAACCAATGGCAACAGAGAGGCCAGCGGAGAACCCCACTTGGCAAGATTTTCGCAGAACGGGGAGGCTGGTTGGGCGTTAAGGAATCTGCGGCTAGACAACGTCTCTACCAGATACATCGTTACCGAAGGTAAGTAACTCGTACATCTGATAGACATCTAGCCGCAGATTCCTTAACTTAGAATAGATACCACAGCCATACCCCAAAAGGGGAGGTGGGTCTGCGGCAAAACAACAGAAATCGCCAAGCACCTGAGCCGGCAACAGAGTGACGGACAATGGGGAATGCTATGGCGGAACAGCCAAACAGCAACCCAATTAGTTTTGAAGAACAAAAGATAACGGGATGCAAGACATTGTAAAAATGCCAGAATGGGGCTACACCATACTTGTATAAGTCTGAGAGACAGAAACGCACCAGCTATATACCAGAACAACCCTTTCAGCGCAATGGCGCAGTATGTGAACACCGACCAAAGGTTGAGAAGAAACATAAAGAGATACAACCAGAGCCTACCAGACTAGCCCACGGAGGGAAGGCCGGAGAGGCTACAGCCAAGAACCAAAGGTCAAGAGGTAGAAATCAGCAATATATTTAGAATTGCAGGCGGAGACCAGAAATACGCCAAGTGCACACCCAGTCCCAAAAGGGAGAACAGGGGCGAACAGTGACAATCATAAGCACGCTGATGCAGGCCAGCACAGAAACATGCCCAGAGCAAACAGCCACAGAGACCATAAGGTGGCGTAGCTAACATAAGCATAAGGCTGCTCGACCAGGCAGCTGGAAGACCAAGGTGAGAATGAACACCCGAAATACAGAATTGCAGGGTGTAGACGTAGGACATACAGAATTGCAGGGTGTAGACGTAGGACTACTGAAATTAGATGTGCCGTTCTGCACGCCCAGCTGATATCATATATGGCGAACTCAAAGAAGGAGGCACCCCCGAAGGAAGGTACAGCAGAGGCACCAAAGTACGAAGGCGTAGAAACGCAGAATTTTAGACCACCCTCTCCGACTGGAAGGAAAGTAATCCTTGTCCAGAAGAGATTGTTCAGTAACTTAACACGTAGAAGGGAGCAGTGTAAATCAGGGGAAGCACCCCAGAAAGCAGAACACAAATAGAGGTCTTATCGGCAATGCGCATGCATTACTAAAAGGCTCCCTGAAACATGGAGACTTGGGACCAGACGACGTAGCCTCGAAAAGAGGTGAAGAGTTAGGAATAAGAGTACCCATGGAACTTGTATATATGTGTATGTGTGTGTAGGAGGAGAAGACTGGTGGTGTGAATAAAACCAGTTAACCATCCAAGGAGAGTGCCACGTTTATTTTCTTGGTGAATAATATATATATATATATATATATATATATATATATATATATATATATATATATATATATATATATATATATATATATATATATATATATATATATATATATATATATATATATATATATAGCAAAAATGGGTTAACTAGCCACGACTATGCAACATGGTTGTAGAGGAACACACCTGTTGCAGTAATGGCAGACGGAAGCTGCCTATAAAGCGTGAAGAACACCCCAAAAACCTCCCAAGGAGGAAATGGAAACAATAGCCAGAGGACCTATGATGTATAGAAGAGGGTGCCAAGTCATAACATTGACCGCCCCATAACGGCAGAGAAGAGCACCTTAGGACGCATAGAGGCCAAAGGATGCTTTAGGCCCAGGTGACCTAACAGAGCTATATAATAGCAAACAAGTACCCCACACGGAGTATGCACACCCCAACAACAGGGAACACCTATCAGGACAAGCCACAGTCCGAGGAACAATCTGTGGAAGACTGCCACAGTAGGTTAACTGCCAGTATAAAACGCATAACGCATCCAAAGGATGCTAAATGAAAGAGTAATCATCCTCGACCAGCGAAAGGAAGACCTGAGGCTTACTACCAGCCGAAAACATAGAACGCATCAAAAGGATGCTAAATGAGAAGGTACCACACCAGAACAAACGCCTGAGGAACACAGGTCTAAGAGGGGGGGCGAAAGCCCGAAAGGAGACGCTGAACAGCCGAGTCGGCGTGTGCATCAAACAATAAAACCCCATCAAAGGGCAAATCAACAAGTCTCTCCCAGATATTTTCCGGAAAGACGCTATCTCGTAACCAAGCATGGCGCCGCAAGGCGACAGAGCCAGCCATAGCCCGGCCTAAGGAATCTACAGTATCCAAGGCGGAGCGGATCGTAAACTCAACAAGGTCACGGCCATCCTGGAGAAGATGGAGGTCAACATGAGCGCCTTCAGTGCTGGTGGAGAGCAAAGCCTCCGCAGAGTCCCACAGGGCAGAAGTAGCCCGAGCCAGGACACATACTGTATTAAGGTACCGCAGTGCAGCAGTAGTGGAAGCAAAGATGTTCCGACCCCATGACTCAAGCCATCTGGACTCCCGGGAGGGAGGAAGCATTAGCCGGGGCAAGGAAGGGAAGGCAGATTGCAAAACAAACCCCTGCGCGTCTGGTTGCACGAATAAGCAGACTGGATCATGTGGAGCAGGACGGTGGCGGTGCAAGACCGAACGAGCCACCGGGTCACCAGAAGCTGGTCGAACCCAGGTACCCAAAGGCATCATGAAGAGAGGCTTCAAAGGGCAGAAGCGGCTCCACATTCTGTGACCCACGGTGAAGGACCTCAAGTAAGGGGTCCACAGACTGGGGCGCCGAAGGGGGTTGCATGTTAAGAACCCGAGTGGCCAAGGAGACCACTCTCAGAAAAGACGCACCAGCCTCGGTAGCCCTCCGAGGAGGGGATAGTAGCTTGTCATTAGGCGAGGGCTGTAAGCTAACCCTCCCAAGACAGTGAGGGTGCGACCAATGCTCAAGTGAGGGGAGCCCCATTGAGGAATGGGGGTCCTGACGAGGCTCCTGAATAGGCGAGGAGCCTGCCGGTGTGGGTGCTGTTGAGGAGGCGGGGATCCTGCCGGATCCACATATTCTAAGGGAGGCACAGGCAAGAATACCACCGGCGTCGCCGAGCGGGAGGTCGACGCCAAACTGTCTTCCGATGCTTCCGGAGAAGATTCATCAACAACCCGGCATGGATGCGGCGCCAAAACAACTTTTAGTTGGCGCCGATGGAGCCTTGTCCGGTGCCGACTCGACTCCATCCGGCGTCGAGTCGGCTCCGCCCGGCTCCGAATCCACGACTAGCTCCCCTTCCGAAGAAGGAGGAGCCGGGGAGGCAAGGCGCCGCACCGGCGCCGACTCGGCCTCAACCACAATTGGCCCGACTCCGGAGAAAGAAGCGGAGGCAGAGCCGGGGAGGCGAGTCTACAGCGCCGACCCCGCGCCGACCCCGGACCGGCGTCTGCCTGTCCGGAAGGCCGAGGGGTGCACAAAGCGAGGCTTTGAGCACCAGCAACCACCTGCGATGCCACAGGGAGCCCCACGGAACTATGTGGCGCTGCAGGGGTGCAATGGGTCGTAGAGGGGGACCCAGCCGGGCCGCACCCGGACGACGCCATATGTATCGTAGAGGGTGACCCAGCTGGGCCGCGCCCTGACAATACCATATCTCCGACGTCCCCGGAGGGCAAGGGCTCATTTGACGCCGGGGGCGAACCCACCGGCGAGTCAGTCGGGGACCCCACAGGTAGCGGAGGCCCTGAGGACGCCCAAGGGAGGCCTGCAAAGCCGTGGCATAGGCTTCCATTTGGACCAGAGTTGCCCCCGCACCTGGATAGGGTGGACAGAGGGGGGGCGACTGTCGGGGGCGCACGTCTGGAACGTTCCGGGAACCAGTGCCCCTGGCAACAGAGGAAGGTGAGGTCGAGGACCTCGGCGACACACGCCGCGACTTACCAAGAAGTGGTGAACGACGGCCCCGGGCCCCAGAGGGCGATCGACGGCGGAACCGCATTGAAGCCGGGAGACGAGACGACTCCGACCGGGACAGCCGTGCCGAAAGAAGCTTCATCCGGCGCTCCCGCCGGGACTTTGGTTTGAGGTGTTGGCAGGCGTCGCAGTCCGTGGAGTCGTGGTGCTCACCTAGACACCACATACAGATAAGATGCGGGTCCGTCGCGGACATTTGCCGCGAACAGGAAGCACAGGATTTAAAGCCCGAGGGCATCGCACACTGTTCCAGACGCGAAGCGTCGAAAAAGGCCTGAAAACAGGCCAGAGGAACCGCTCACTCCGGATCGGCGTTGCACGTGGAAAAGAAGGAAACTGACGTTAGCGCGCCGGGAGGGACTTATATGACCTCGGTGACGTCACGTACGTGGACGACGTCGGGGTGGGGTCGTGTGGCGCCGTCCCCCGGCGCGCAGAGGTGCTGCTGCAAACAGTTTTCTGGATCCAGTCTGACTCCTGGGGATATTCCAAGTTAAGGAATCTGCGGCTAGATGTCTCTATCAGATACAAATCTATCAATTTGCTGCCTGTATTCAAGCATTTAGTATCTTAGGTGTGCTCTTTAAGGAAATGCAGTGATCTCCGCTTGCATTACTGACGGTTCTACTATGAAAATGTGAAGATTGCAAAATATAACCACTGTGGCTAGTTTAAATGCTCCCTGGTTATATGCAGATTGATGTATAAGCATGAAAGCAGGATTGGTTGCTTTCAAAATAAAATGGGAAAAAAGATTTGCAGCTTGGAAAAAAATCACTGCATTACTGTGAAACTTTACGGTTTCTGTGAGGCATTTACTAAAGCATGTTTGATAAATTACAATATTTAAAGAAAAGACTAACGGTGCCTTGCTTATAAACAATTATGAGCATCATTATAAGCAATATGAAATAAGAGCCCTTTCTTAGTCACAAGTGCGCTGTAGGTATTGGTTCTTGCATTTATTTTTTAATTCTGTTCTATTGATTTTGGAAAGATAAAAGTACAGTATAGATTAGCAGAGACCCACTTTTCCATACAGAGTCAATGTGACATATGTCATGGAGTACTTAACATGCAAGTCTAGCATATAAATACAGTGGGAGTAATTGTACGCATGACGGGTACTGTCGTAGCAAAGGGTTTAACATGAGAACTGGGGAAGGGAGGGGTTTTTTTTTTTAGAAGCGGTATAGCGGGATTAGTTTTATTCATGGTATCTGAGATGGGCAGTAGCAACGTGGGCGGGATTTACCATCGCGTAAGGAGTAATGTAGCATGTTTTTTATATGTGTATATGTGTGTATGTATATGTATGTTACTTACCTTCGGTAACGATATATCTGTAAGAAACATTAGTAGTGATAGATTCCTTACCTTAGAATATCCCCAGGCGTCAGACTGGATCCGGAAAGTTTTCGTCAGCAGTACCCCTGCACGTCGGTAGGTGGCGTCGTGCGGCTCCGCTTCAGTCGCTGGCATCGTGGTCGCCGAGATGACGTCGCGGGCGCTACTTAGACGCCGCCCACGCGCGCTGACGTCAGTTCTGTACACGACTTTCCGCGCCAGTAACGCAGAGCCATGCAAGATACTGACCACTGGTGCATTGAAACTAGGGCCCTGAAAGGGATGACCTTAACCCTAGAAATCAGTTCACAGAACGGGGAGGATGGGTGGGGCGGTAAGGAATCTATCACTACTAATGTTTCTTACAGATATATCGTTACCGAAGGTAAGTAACTTGTTCATCTGAAAGAAACACATGGTGATAGATTCCTTACCTTAGAATAGATACCTCAGCAATACCAACCCCGGTGGTGGGTCTGCGAACTAAGATCACACCAGAAAGTCACGGAGAACAGAACGGCCAAAGAAGCCGTCTCTCCGGACTTGGCTGTCCAGGCAATAATGCTTGGTAAACGTGTGCAGCGAGGCCCACGTGGCTGCCTGACAGATGTCTTGCAGGGGGACACCAGATCCCAATGCAGTAGTGGCTGCAGTAGCTCTGGTGGAATGAGCATGCAGCCCCACCGGAGGTTCTTTTTTAGCCAAAGAGTAACCGGCTTTGATACATAAGACAACCCAGTGGTAGATAGTTCTCTTGTGTACCGCCCGACCTTTCTTTGTGCCAACGTAGCCAACAAAGAGCTGGTCATCCACCCGGAACTGCTGTGTGCGGTTGAGATAAAATGAGCGGACGTTTTCGGTTCAGACGGTGGAGCCTCTCTTCCTCTCTGGAAGGATGCGGAGGCGGAAGGAAGGTGGGCAAGGTAATAGTCTGCCCAATGTGAAAGGCCGTAACCACTTTTGGCAAAAAGGAAGGACTGGGCCCGAGCACCACTTTGTCCGGATGGACCGAAAGGAAAGGAGGCTTACAAGAAAGAGCCTGGAGCTCATTCACCCGCCTAGCGGAGGTGATGGCCACCAGGAAGGCAGTCTTCAATGTCAAGAGACTAAGAGGACAGTTGTGAAGAGGCTCAAAGGGAGCGCACATCAAGTATGTAAGAACCAGATTCAAGTCCCACTGAGGCATTACGAAAGGAATAGGAGGAAAAAGGTGTGTAATGCCTTTGAGAAATCTATTTACAACAGGGGACTTGAAAAGAGAGGGCTGATCAGGGAGCCTGAGAAAGGCCGAAATAGCAGAAAGGTAGCCCTTGACAGTGCCCAGAGCAGAGCCCTGCTGGGCCAAAGAAAGAAGGAACAGTAGAACTTCAGAAAGGGGGGCAGAAAGGGGATCCACAGCCTTTGCTGTGCACCATGCCACAAACTTGTTCCACCTGCAGGCGTATACCACCTTAGTAGAGGGACGCCTGGCTGCCAGAATGACATCTCAAACTTCAGGAGGCAAGTCGAAAGAAATCAACTGCCGCCGCTCAATCTCTACGCAAAGAGGTGGAGGCTGGACAAGTTCGGGTGGAGGACCGTCCCCTGCTGCTGCGACAGAAGATCCTCCCGAAGAGGCAGTCTGATTGGGGGATCGATGCTCATACTGAGTAGCTCGGGATACCATACTCTTCGAGCCCAGTCCGGGGCCACAAGGATGACTTGTGCCCGGTCGCGCCTGATCTTCAGTACTCTGGGCAGAAGTGGTATAGGCAGAAAGGCGTACAACAGACCGCAACGCCACTCGCGACGAAAAGCGTCGCTGAGCGAGTGCCGCCTTGGAAATTCCAACGCGCAGAACTGATGACATTGCGCGTTCTCTTCGGTGGCGAATAGATCTAACCAAGGCTCTCACCACTGCTGAAAGAGACCTTGCACCACCTCCGAGTGCAGACGCCATTCGTGATCCAGCATGCACCGGCGGCTGAGTTAGTCCTCCCTGGCGTTCAGAGAACCTGCCAGGTGTTGAACCACCAGGGACATGCCCTGATGTTCCAGCCATGTCCAGAGACGCAGAGCCTCCTGACAGAGGGTCCACGACCCCACCCCGCTTTGCTTGTTGCAGTACCACATGGCGGTGGTGTCTGTGAACACCTGCACTACTCTCCCCTTGACAGAGGGAAGGAATGCCTTCAGTGCAAGCCTTATCGCCTGAAGCTTCAGAAGGTTGATATGGAGCTTGGACTCCGCCGGAGACCAGAGGCCTCTGATCTCCGCCTCTCCCATGTGGCCGCCCCATCCCAGGAGGGACGCATCCGTCACCACTGTAAACTCCGGTTAGGGAAGGGAGAGGGATCTGCCGTCGACCCAATGTCGGTTCGTGAGCCACCACTGCAACTGTTGTGCAGTGCCCTCCGAGATCTGGACGTGATCGGACAGGTTCCCCTGATGCTGCGCCCACTGGAACTTCAGGTCCCACTGCAGAGCCCGCATCTGCCATCTGGCATGATCGATCAGCAGGATGCAGGCGGCCATGAGGCCCAGCAGCCTCCGAGTCACTCTGACCGAAACCCGGGACAAGGGTTGAAAGATGAGAATCGGAGCCCGAATATCCGGGACTCGCTGTTCGGGAGGATAGACCCTAAACTGCGCCGTGTCCAGAACCGCTCCGATAAAGAGGTGCGACTTCGGCACGTTGATGGAGAACCCCAGCAAGTGCAGGAGGTCGGCCGTAGTCTGGAGGTGGGAGACGACTGTCTGGGGCGAGCCCGCCTTCAACAACCAGTCGTCGAGATAGGGGGAAGACTGAAACCCCTGATCTGCGCAGATGAGCTGCGACCACCGCAATCACCTTTGTGAACACCCGAGGGGAGCTGGTAAGGCCAAAGGGGAGCACGGTGAACTGAAAGCGCTCGTGGCCTACTGTGAACCGCAGGTAAAGCCGGTGGTCTGGCAGGACGGGGATATGGAAATAGGCATCCTGCAAGTCCAGCGCTACCATCCAGTCTTGTGAATCGAGAGCAGACAAGACCTGAGCTAGAGTGAGCATCTTGAATTTCTCTTTGCGGAGGAAGCGATTGACGTCCCGGAGGTCTAAGATAGGACGCAGGCCCTTGTCCTTCTTGGGCAGCAGAAAGTAGTGGGAATAGCAACCACGACCTACTTCTGGCGTCGGAACGTGCTCGATGGCCCCCTTGGCCAAGAGGGCCGCAACTTCCTGCTGAAGAAGCACCAAGTGATCCCCCGACATGCGGTGGTACTGAGGTGGCATGGCTGGAGGGGTAGTCTTGAAGGGGAGGGAGTAGCCCCTCCGGACTATCTCTAAAACCCACCTGTCCGAAGTGATGGTGCGCCAGTGGGGGAGGTGATGGCGAAGCCTGCCGCCCACTGGCGTTTGATGGGCCTGAAAGTTCGGACTAGGAAGGTTTGGAGGCAGTGGTGGCCGGGGTGGTGGTGGACTGACCCGCCCGCTGGCCCCTTGGTCCGCCACTGCGGAACCCGCGTCCGCGCTGTGATTGTTGCTGCGCAGGCCTGTGGCTCTGTTGCGAACGCTGCGGGGCGCCCCTTCCTGTGCCACGAAAGAAGCGGAAGGCGGAGGAGGGCGGACTGCCGAGATTCCCAAGGACTTGGCCATAGCCTGAGTCCTTAAACCTCTCCAACGCCCTGTCCGCTTTGTCGCCGAAGAGGCGACGGCCATCAAAGGGCATGTCCAGAAGGGTGTTTTGGACATCCCCCGAAAATCCAGTGGTCCTCAACCAGGCGTGACGGCGAACCGCCACCGTCGTTGCAATCAACCTGCCCAGTGAGCCGGCGGTGTCTAGGCCACAACGAATCATGAACTTTGCTTCGTCTCTCCCCTCTGCAACAGCCTGGGAGAGAGTGGCCGGGCCTCCTCCGGACACTGGGGCAGCACTTGCGCCACCGTATCCCACAGAGAGTGGGAATAACGGCCCAAGAGGCATGCGGTGTTCACGGACCGCAGCGCTGGTGGAAGAAAGTCTTCTTCCCAAACTGAGGGAAAATGGGGTCGCCCGGAGCCGGGCGATGGCGTCGGGCCACGTTCCTATCCACAGGAGCCCCTGTGGTGGGCCTGGACCAAGTGCCCAAAAGAATGTCAGAAAGGGCTTCATTGAAGGAAAGCAGAGGCTCCGCAGAAGTAGCTGCTGGCTGAAGCACCTCTGTCAGGATGTTAGTCCTGACGGCCACAGTAGGGAGCTCGAGGTGTAGGGCCTCGGCCGCCCTACGCAACACCACAGCATAACTAGCACCCTCCTCCGTAGCCACGGTAGGAGGAGACAGCATGCCAAGGTCTGGTGAGGTATCCAGACCACTGGCGTCCCTCAATTCCTCTGCCCAGTCCTGTTCAGACTCGCAAGCAGCTGCGAGAGGGTCCTCAGACCCCTCCCAGTCCTCCCCTTGCTCCTCAGACTGTTCAACAGGTCTAAAATAAAAAGCAGGGACATGGGGATAAAAATCCCCGAGCAACGTCGAACGGCATCGATCGACGCCAGCTCGACGCCGCGTCCACATCGGGGCTGAAACTGAGGTTGACGTCGTCCCGAGGAGCGGGCGGCGTCAGAAGTGGTGCTGACGTCGGTGGAGGTGTGACGAGGTCAACCGGTGTCGACCGGGATCCAGGCCTGGATCCAAGTGTGTCCTGTGGCGCCGAGGCCGACAGCGACGCCGGGGCCGGAGCCACCGGCGAGGACACCCAGTCGGGAACGCGGGGCCCGAAGGCACACCAGCGGGACCCGACGGCCCAAAGAGGCGAGCCATGGCCGACAGGAATTCCTGTATTTGGGCCGGAGTCGCCGACGACCCCGGGAAGGGCGGGTAGTCGGGCAGCGACTGCGTAGGCTCCGCCGGAGCCGCGGGGAGGCACCACCTGCACCCTCAGCCGCGTCGCGCGACCGGTGAGGGGAAGTCGGAGAATGATGGCGTTTCTTCGACTTCTTGTGCTTTGTCTTACCTGACCCCGAGTGCGAAGACTTGGATCCCGAAGATCGATGGTGATGACTCCGCGCACGGTCCCTCGACCTCCCACGGGACCGGGACCTCTAACAGCGCGGAGCTGACTGCCGGCCTTCCAGCAACTTTCGGGACCGCTCCCGCAAAGTCTTCGGCACCATGGCCCGGCAGTCTGGGCACGACTTGGGGTCGTGGTTGCGTCCCAGGCAGAAAAGACACACACGGTGCGGGTCCGTCACCGACATCATGCGGTGACAATCCCCGCAGGAGTTAAAACCGGGCATCCTAACTGCACCAGGAGTCGAAGACTCGATGGAAAAATAGAGAGAAAAAGCCTCAAAAAGTCAGTCAAAAATTGACTGGGGGTTCCTGCTCTTCCCGGATCTGCGCTTGCTGGCGCGGAAAAAGAAAGAACTGACGTCGGCGCGCGTGGGCGGCGTCTTAAGTAGCGCCCGCGACGTCATCTCGGCGACCACGACGCCAGCGACGGACGCCGAGCCGCACGACTCCACCTACTGACGCGCAGGGGTACTGTAGATATATATATATATATATATATATATATATATATATATATCTATATATATATATCTATATATCTACATATCCAAATCCAAACATGCCTCCGGGCACAGGAGCCCCAGACCCTGCAGGGCGGCCTCACAAAAATGGTCCCGGAGAGACCCATCCATTGACGCACCATCAAGAACAAAGGTGAGGCCCAATACCGGAGTGAAGTTCTTTATTTGCAGGTACAGCAGCGCAATGAAAACTCTGTCTCCTTACACGTTTCGGCAATCTTTTGCCTTGGTCACAGGTGGAGTATGCAAAGTGCAATCGTGCGTGCCTTTTCAGTTAAGTCATGTGACAGTTTTACAAAACTTCAGTCCCCATGATGCATTTCAGTGGGCATTTTACTGCATGGAATCTTATAACATCCGTCTGCCTTTAAATCAAAGTTCTTTATCATACCTGCATCAGAGATAGTGGGTTTAATTAATTCACACTGTCCAGTGCTTGTTTTGCGTGCCCAGTGCTCCGTATCATCATGTCCTTGCAACAAAGCCTGTCCTCCGGCACGATCAAAATGAGGGGTCCCCCCACTTCGAATCCCTTCCTGCAAAGCAACAAATTTGATAGATATATATATGAAACTGAATGGATTGACAGTGGATATCAGTTGGCGAGAAGCATTCTCTGGGCCTCCATAGAGAAAGTTAGTCATTGCTAGTGTGTTGCACAAACTCTAAGAGTGACCCATTGGGGGCAGATGGGTCTTTTGCTAAGGCCTCATATTTCCTTGTAGCTGAGGGTGTCCTCCCCAGCTGTGCCCCACTTACGGACAGCTCCATACCAGGCCTCCAGGGGGGGGTGGGGGCTGCTGTCTAGGATCGCCAATGCAAGGTGAGGGTGTGCCTGGCAGGAAGGATCGCTAGAGAGGCGAAGTGCGAGCATATTTTGTGGGATTTGCAGCATTTGAAAATGCCAAGTGAGCATGCCTCCCATATGTGGATATCGTGGAGCTCCTTGACTTGACGTAAAATTTCGTGTACCTTCTCCCAGAATTGGTATAGGATTGGGCAGGACTAAATCATGTGTTGTAAGTCTGCGCCCGGGAGCCTGGCATCTGGGACAGCTGGTGTCTGCTTGGGTGAAGAACCGGTTTATTTGGGTTGGGGTGAGGTATGCGCAGTGTAACAACGAGTTGCAAGTTTTTAAAACTAGAGTTACGGGACACCTGGTACAGGAACTGCAAGGCTATTTCCCACTCCTTATCATGCAGTGCGCACCCAAACTCCTCCTCCCACCTATGCCGGAGAGTGTCTAGGAGAAGCGTAGTTAACTCTCATATAGCTTTATGCAGCCAGGTAATTAGATGACGGCCAGGACCAGTCATTCAAATCATCTGTAGTACAGGGTGTGTTATGGGCTCTGTAACTGTGGCTTTCCACAGGATATGATGGGTATGGGTGAGCTGGCGGTGGAAGCAGAATTGCCCTGGGGGTAAACCATAATCTGTTACTAGCTGATCAAATGAGAGAAATTGACCATTGAGGTAAAGATCCCCTGCTGTGTCAATCAAGCGTTCTGTGCAGAGAGTCAGGTAGAGTCTCATATAGAACCTGGGTAATTTGGGAAGACCAACCAGGGCAGCGCAGAAGCATACACCAGTGATTTCGGGGACATGCGGTGTATGTGTGTCATGCTGGTGCGGGCCACAGCCACTTTTATGGGTGGTGAGGTGGGGGGGGGTATTGTTTTAAGAAGTAGGAGCCAATGGATTGCCGGGGATGACATCACGCCATCTGCATTGCAGGTCTCCCAACGTATCTCACAGCAGTCCAACGTGATACCCGCTGCAATTGTACTGCGAGATAATACGCCTCAAAAGACTGGGCACCCAACCCTCCTCGGTCCATTGGGAGCTATAATTTGCGAAGTGCTACACAACTCCATCCGTTGCTCCAGATAAGATCACTTAACAGGGAGTCTAGCTTTTGGAATGTGCTGGACGGGACCACAGGGAGGTTAGTAAAGTGATAAAGTGAGGCAGTATGATCATTTTCCCCTGTACAATTTTCCCTATCTGGTCCAGAGTTAACGAGCACCAGAAATGCATTTGTGCCTTGATGCCCTGCAGTACTACCCCGAGGTTCCCATCAAAGGTGTCTGAGGGAGTGTGGTAAAGACAACGCCCCCCCCTCCCAAATAGCGAGTGGCTGTATCCTGCCAGCGTAGAGGGGTAGTGCCCAGATGTATGGACCAAGGGGGTTGGTCAGGGTGGAGGGGGATGTATCGCTGATTTGTCCTAATTTACCCGGAGTCCAGTGGCTGTTGCGAACTCATCGAGTGTTTTGCGAAGTGGGGGTAAGATCTGACGTGATGTCTTTAAATAGAGAAGTTCATTGGCGTACAGGGACACCACATGCGTCCTATCCTCCAGCGGTATCCCCCAATCAGTGCCCTCGCATTGTAAGCGGATGGCTATGGGCTCTACTGCGAGGGCGAAGAGCAGTGGGGGAAAGGGAACAGCCCTGTCTGGTTCCCCCTGCTCACTGGGAATGGGGGCAGAGATGAGGCGACCCAGATGGACCAATGACGTCGGATTGGTGTAAAGGAGTAGAGTATGCAAGAAGCTGGGGACCAATGCCAGATTGAGTCACTGCCTGGAAAATGTAGCTCAATATTAGCAAATTGAATGCCTTCTCCAGGTCTAATATCAGCAAAGCGGCTCGTCGAGAACGCCCTCTAACTCTATCTTGTATGTGGAACAGCCTGCAAATATTTTGAGAAGTGCTGCGCTACGAGGCGAATCAATTCTGATCTATATGGATGAGATCTGGGAGTATCCGGACATAGCGTGTCTGCTAGTATTTTGCCCAATCTCTTATCTGCCCCCAGAATGGCAGTAGGTCAATATGATGTGTATTGGGTCAGGGTTCTACCAGGTTTCAGGATTGAAACCATGAGAGATTCCTCGGAGCGACGGTGGAAGTTCACCTGCTGCCGTGTCACTTAGTACATGTCGGTCAATTTGGGTGGGAGTTGTGAGGAAAAAGTGCTATACTACTAGAGGGGTAGGCCGTCAAGACCTGGGGTTTTGTTACGGGATGGGTCTCTGATTGCTTGCAGCACGTCCTCAGGGGTGAACTTAGTGTCCAACTCGAGTTTGGATGCAGTGGGCGATTGTGACATGTATTAGTTCTTGCATGGTGTAGATTTACGACTTTCATGAATTTACAAGCATGTACAAAAGTCTGCCTGGAAACGGAAATTCATAGAAGTATTCTAGGAACACAATTTTAACATGAACAAATGTATGCATATGTATTTTCTGATGTGAAAATCTGCTGAGTGATCGGAAGTTCACTTTTCCTACACCGCCTTTTTTCCTTGCACAGTAAAACGTTTTATTCTTGCCCTTGTTAGAGTAAATGTGTAACCTTTCCCATTGTGGGAAGAGATTGGAAAGGAGTTTAAGTACCCTTAAACATATGAATTTGTCAGTGTGCACGAACTTTCAGCTCATTCCACCCTAGACCAACAAATTCCCACATACTTATCTGTCCATGTTGGCAAATATGCGGTCAGGTGGCAAAATCTTATGTACATTTGTTATTTCAGTCTTGCAGTTGCACACCGTGCTTGTTTGATGGCTTATTTTCTGTGAGTTCTATCGATGCTTTTTGCCTCTAGCAAAGATATTTAACAAATTCAGTGACATCCATGTAATCTAAGTGTGACCTTGTAAACCATGTTTCTTGTTTTCACAGCCGTTGCATTGTCAGTGCTTCTTGCAATCATGATTGCGATATTACTTGGGGCAATGGTGGTGGTTTTCGTCAAGATGGCTAGACGAAACCAGCGCAACAGTGGTCTTGGAGGTGTGTGGAGTCCTATCGACGATAAGGAATGCCTCATGAATAATGCCTACACTCTTTAAATGGAAAGTGAATTAAAGTTTTGGCGAGCAAAACATCTTCTCAATGACTTTCTTTACAGGACTTTTATTGGACATTCATTATTGGAGATTGGGAAGGAAAGTGGGAGAGTAACTACTGAAATCCATTTTTATTATGGAAATAATACCCTTTTAATGTGGTGTTCAAAGCAAGTTTGCTGGTCCATCTGAAATAGACATTTTCTAAATTTAATTTTACACACTTCACGTAATCTACACATTTTAAAATATCTGAATTGTTATGCAGGACGTAGCATGAATCTGGTAATGAACTGCTGTAAAAAAATCATGTTAAAATGAACCTCAATTTGTTCCAGTACTAGAATCATTGAGGTTGCTACCTATCATGCAGTGGCTGAACGCCATTGCTAACCAAGAGCATGTCTCATTGCTTTTATGATGTTTGCACACATGTCCCTGGGGTGAAGAGTTGTGTAGTTCTTGCTGCAGTTTTTCAGAACAATGTAGTCCTTTTTGGTTATGGGGAAATAATGGGCAATTAAAATATGGATGAGTGCATTGATATACATTGAGTATACGGTTGGTACTTTTTGTTTTTCTTTTATGAGTTGACATGAGGTTAATTGCTTGTTTTTAGTTCTTGTGGGGAAATTGAAGAATCCCCATCCAATGTTGTTTGTCTTTAATAGATATTGAAGATATTCAATTCCTGTGGGTTTAATTGCTAAATGCTATTTCAGCACACTCCAATGTGTTTTCTATTTGCTTATGCAAAGTATAATTGTTACTGTTCTCCTCTGACTATATCAGTGGCTTAAGTGCCTCTTTTTACCACGTGTGTTAAATCAGATTTAGAACTTTTTAATAAAGATTGATCTTTTACCTTTGTTTGTGTGAGGGAGTTTTTTCTTTATTACATGCAAATTTACACTTAAATAGTAAGATCCCATAGGGCAAAATCCAAAGAGAATTAAGTTTAAACTTAACATTTGTGTGCTCTCCCGCACCCAATTCTACTCCAATAAATATTCCTCAGCAAGTGAAAACACATTTTAACTTGAGTTCATTTGGAAGGTGTCTCATTTTGTCATGGTTGTGTTCTAATTAGAGCGGGAATTAAATCCTAATTACTTTAAGCAGCTGCGCTCAATAGTTACAAATCTCTCAACACAGATGTTTTGTTGAAAGTGCTTGAGTGATTGGATCTAGCACTTAACACATTGATTCGTTATGCTATAGTTTTTTGACAAAGTGCAGCTCTCTGAATTCTTTACAACGTTTTCAGGCCTTTACATATATTTGTCTTCCAATTCCTCCTTCACTTCCTTTATGGCTTCAGCAAAGACCTGTTTCTGGACTGACCCCCCTGCGCTTTTTAAGCAAAAAGGTCCCTATTTAAAACATCAGCATAGTTGAGTGCAAGATGCCCAAAGAATGGTGCTTCTGGAATTTATTTTTCAAAATTCGCGAGGCAGTTTGATATTATACCAGATAGCCCAAGAACAGTAAATTGAAATGTCTCCACCTTTAGATCAAGGGTCGGTCTGTAGAGCTTGGAACAGGGGACATGTACAACTTCCTTCATCCCAGACACACTACATTTTGTATAGAATGAAGCAGTCTCACCTGGATGAAACCATTGCATTCACTGCAGAAAGAACAGGATGATAAAGTTTAGCTTACAATTCAGTTGGAAACCGCCATTTCAACTTGGCATAGAGTTTACTAATGTGAAGGCCTTACAAGTTCACAAAGCTTATCTTCCAAAAACTGGGGCATAATTTCTCAAAGAAACGTTTTTGCTTGATAATTCTTTGAAAAAAGTAGGATCCTGTGTGTTTCTCTTCCACAAACAGACTTTTTAACCTCCTGGAGTGGATTTAGATAAAGAGAAAACCTGCATACCCCATAAACAACAAAAATAAGATTGTTGTACAGATCAGAAGATGGAATAATGAAGGTAATTAAAGAAACTTACTCTTGCTGAAGCAGGAAAAACTTATTGCTGGTCGTGTGAGTTATCTGAAAGAAACAGTTATAGATTCCTTACCTTAGAATTACCCCCAGGCGTCAGACTGGATCCGGAAAGTTTTTCGTCAGCAGTACCCCTGCGTGTCGGTAGGTGGCGTCGGTCAACTCCGCGTCTGTCGTGGTCGCCGTGATGATGTCGCGGAAGTTACTTAGACGCCGCCCTCATGCACTGACGTCAGTTCTTTCTTTTTCCGCGCCAGCAAGTGCAGATCCGGGAAGAGCGGTACCCCCAGTCATTTTTTGACTGAGTTTTTGCGACTTTTGTTGACTTTGTTTTCGAGTCCTTCCGACTCCTGGTGTACGAGGGATGCCCGGTTTCAAGGCCTGCGGTTCCTGTGCCCGCATGATGTCGGTAACGGATCCGCACCGCGTGTGTCTCTTCTGCCTGAAGCGCGACCATGACCCCAAGTCGTGCTCCGACTGTTGAACCATAGCCCCGAAGTCTTTGCGGGAGCGGTCCCGAAAGCTCCTCGAGGCCCAGCAGTCTGCTCCGCGCAAGGTCCCGGTCGCATGGGAGGTCCAGGGACCGATTGCGGAGTCATACCACTTCTCTTCCAAGTCATCGCACTCCGGGTCAGGTAAGTCCAAGCACAAAAAGAAGTCGAAGAAGCATGGTCGCTCTTCGGCTTGCCGACGCGACGCAGGGTGCGGGTGGTGCCACTCCCGCGGCTCCGCGTGCGGAGCCTTCAGTGTCGACTCCAGCCTTCCCTCCCGGGACCGACCCCCTGCCCAGCTTCGTCAATTTTACGAAGCGATGCACGCCATCTTTGGGCAGACCGACTCCGCTGGCGCGCCTTCGGGCCCCACAGACTCGGCTGGGCTCCCTTGGATCCAGGCCTGGATCCGGATGGGTGCCGGTCGACCTCGTAACACCTCCACTGGCGCCGACTCCACCGGCACCACGCCCGCCTCCGACACCGGTTGCACCCCCAGCCGGCGTCAACCCCGGCTGGGGGCCCCTCCACGTAGATACGGAGTCGGACCGGCGTTGACCGACGCCGGATCAGACGCCAATGGGTACTTTTGTGCTTGCATTCCACCCTGGCCCTTTTCAGCCAGTTTGGCAGCCAGAGGAGGGTGAGGATGACTGGGAGGGGTCTGATGACCCTCTCACTGCTCAGTTGGAGTACGACCAGGACTGGAGAGAGGACCTGGGGGATGCCAGTGGTCTGGACACCTCACCAGACCGTGGCATGTTGTCTCCTCCTACCGTGGCTACGGAGGAGGGAGCGTCTTACACACAGGTTTTGCATAGGGTGGCCGAGGCCCTAAACCTCGAGCTACCTACTGTGGCAGTCAGGACTAACCACCTTACAGAGGTGCTTCAACCGGCAGCGAGCTCTTCGGAGCCCCTGCTGCCGTTTAATGAAGCCCTCACGGACATCCTTTTGGGCACCTGGTCCAGGCCCACCACAGGGGCTCCTGTGGATAGGATGGTTGCCCGACGGCACCGCCCGGCTCCGGGCGACCCCACTTTCCTCTCCCAACACCCCTCCCCCGAGAGGTTGGTAGTCCAAGCCTCAGCGTCCCAGAGCGCATTCCCTACCGCACCACCGGACAGGGAATCCAAGAAGCTGGATCAGCTTGGGAAGAAGTTGTTTTCTTCCTCCAGCTTAGGGCTGCAGTCGGTGAACACTGCATGCCTCTTGGGCCGTTATTCCCACTCCATGTGGGATACAGTGGCGCAGGTGCTGCCTCAGTGTCCGGAGGAGGCCTGGGCAGTGCTCTCCCATGCTCTCCTGTGCTGTTGCCGAGGGGAGAGATGCAGCAAAGTTCGCCATACGTTGTGGACTGGACACTGCCAACTCACTGGGTAGGACCATTTCAACGTCGGTGGCACTTCGCCGTCACGCCTGGTTGAGGACAACTGGCTTTTCTGGGGATGTCCAGAACACCTTGATGGACATGCCTTTTGATGGCCGTCGCCTGTTCGGCGACAAGGCAGACAGTGCGCTGGAGCGCTTCAAGGACACGCAAGCCACGGCCAAGTCCTTGGGCCTCGCCACCATGCACCCTGCACGGTCTGCCTTTCGCCCCTTTCGTGGCCACGGAAGGGGTGCCCCAACACGTTCCTTTCAGAGCCACAGGCCAGCGCAAGCTGTTCAACCTCAGCGGGGACGTGGGAACCACCTACATGGTTCTGGAGCAGCCTCCGAACCCTCCTAGTCCGACCTTTCATGCCCATCAAACGCCAGTGGGCGGCTGGATTCGCCATCACCTCCCCCACTGGCGCACCATCACGTCGGACAGGTGGGTTTTGCAAATAGTCCGAAGGGGCTACTCCCTCCCCTTCGAGACTATCCCTCCAGCCATGCCACCCCAGTACCATCGCATGTCTGGGGATCATCTGGCCCTTCAACAGGAAGCTACGGCTCTCTTGGCCAAGGGAGCCAACAAGCGCGTTTCTGTCCCAGAAGTAGGTCGTGGTTGCTATTCCCACTACTTTCTGGTGCCCAAGAAGGACAAGGGCCTGCGTCCTATCTTGGATCTCAGGGACATCATCCGCTTCCTCCGGAAGGAGAAGTTCAAAATGTTGACCCTGGCTCAGGTCTTGTCTGCCCTCGACCCTGGAGACTGGATGGTAGCCTTGGACTTGCAGGACGCTTATTTCCACATCCCCGTCCTGCCGGCCCACCGGCGTTACCTGCGGTTCACGGTAGTCCACGAGCACTTTCAGTTTACCATGCTCCCCTTTGGTGAACACCCGAGGGGCGCTGGTAAGGCCAAAGTGATGGAGGTTGTCGCAGCTCATCTGCGCAGATCAGGGGTTCCAGTCTTCCCCTATCTCGACGACTGGTTGTTGAAGGCGGGCTCGTCCAAGGCAGTAGTCTCCCACCTCCAGACTACGGCCGACCTCCTGCATTTGCTGGGGTTCTCCATCAATGTGCCGAAGTCGCACCTGACCCCCTCTCAGAAGCTCCTCTTCATCGGAGCGGTTCTGGACACGACGCAGTTTCGGGTTTATCCTCCCGAACGGCGAGTCCGGGATATTCCGATCTTTCAGCCTCTATCCCGGGTTTCGGTCAGGATGATCCTGAGACTGCTGGGCCTCATGGCCTCCTGCATCCTGCTGGTCGATCATGCCAGGTGGCATATGCGGTCTCTGCAGTAAGACCTGAAGTTCCAGTGGGCGCAGCATCAGGGGAATCTGTCCGACTTCGTCCAGATCTCGGAGGGCACTGCACGACAATTGCAGTGGTGGCTCACGAAACAGGATAGGGTCCGCGGCAGATCCCTCTCCCTTCCCCAACCAGAACACAGTGGTGACAGACGCATCCCTTCTGGGATGGGGCGGCCACATGGGAGAGGGGGAAATCAGAGGCCTCTGGTCTCCGGCGGAGTCAGAGCTCCTCAGCAACCTTCTGGAGCTCCGGGCGATCCGTCTTGCACTGAAAACATTCCTTCCCTCTGTCCGGGGAAGAGTAGTGCAGGTGTTCAGACAACACCACCGCCATGTGGTACTGCAACAAACAAGGTGGGGTGGGGTCGTGGACCCTGTGTCAAGAGGCTCTGCGTCTCTGGACATGGCTGGAACATCAGGGCATATCCCTGGTGGTTCAACACCTGGCAGGTTCACTGAATGCCAGGGCGGACGAACTCAGCCACAGGTGCATGATGGATCACGAATGGCGTCTTAACTCGGAGGTGGTGCAAGGTCTCTTTCGACAGTGGGGAGAGCCTTGGTTAGATCTATTCGCCACCAAAGAGAATGCGCAATGTCAGCAATTCTGCGCTTTGGCATTTCCAAGGCAGCACTCGCTAGGCGATGCTTTTCGTCCTGAGTGGAGTTGCGGTCTTCTATACGCCTTTCTGCCTATACCACTTCTGCCCAGAGTGCTGAAGCAGATCAAGCGCGACCGGGCCCAAGTCATTCTTGTGGCTCCGGATTGGGCACGAAGAGTCTGGTATCCCGAGCTGCTCAATATGGCCATCGATCCTCCGATCCGACTGCCTCTTCGGGAGGATCTTCTGTTGCAGCAGCAGGGGACGGTCCTCCACCCGAACCTGTCCAGCCTCCACCTCCTTGCGTGGAGATTGAGCGGCGGCAGTTGACGTCGTTTGACCTGCCTCCCGAAGTCTGTGATGTAATCTTGGCAGCCAGGCGTCCCTCCACTAAGAAGGTGTACGCCTGCCGATGGAACAAATTTGTGGTATGGTGCACAGCAAAGGCTGTGGATCCCCTTTCCGCCCCTCTTTCTGAGGTTCTCTTGTTCCTCCTTTCTTTGGCCCAGCAGGGCACTGCTCTGGGCACTATCAAGGGCTACCTCTCGGCCATTTCAGCCTTTCTTAGGCTTCCTGATCAGCCTTCTCTTTATAAGTCCCCTGTTGGAAATAGATTCCTTAAGGGCATTACTCATTTGTTTCCTCTTGTTCCCTTCGTAATGCCCCTGTGGGACTTGAACTTGGTTCTTACCTACCTTATGTGCGCTCCCTTTGAGCCACTACATAACTGTCCTCTCAGGCTTCTCACTTTGAAAACTGCCTTTCTGGTGGCCATCACCTCTGCTCGCAGGGTGAGTGAGCTCCAAGCACTTTCTTCCACGCCTCCCTTTCTGGCTGTTCATCCGGACAAGGTCGTCCTCCGAACTCGACCTTCCTTTTTAGGTCTCGCAGACCTAGCGCTGGAGCGCGCATGCGCTCCTCGCTCTGCGAGGCTTATTGTAATCGATACGATTTCAGAAGGGGACTTGATGCCCTGTCCATCATTCCTATTGGCTGGCGTCATCGTTTATGCTAAACGCTGGCCTCCGATTCAAAATGAGGCTTCTTGGTTACCGCACTGTCTCCTTTTGGGACGGCCCATCCGGACTGGATCTTTTGCTTGCGGCGTGACACGGTCTCCTTCAATTAGGTCTGTAAGCACTTTTTTTTCATTTTGCTTTTGCAAAGGCAGCCATGGGTTTATTTGTGTTGCGCTTTCACTTTAACTGCTATTGTTAAAGTGAAAGCGCGATGCAAACATAAACTTGCGGCTGCATTCGCGCATTGGTGACAGCATTTTTTTGGTAGGCAGCGCGGCAGCTTGCTCCATATTGCCGTTGCACACCTTTATTTTCCTTGCAACTTTGTCCTTTTTATTTTTATGTATTTATTAACATGCCGGTTCTTAGTAAAGTACGTTTATTGCCATTGTTTGAGGAGCCTTGGACATACGTCAGGGATCCCGATAATGTGGTGCTTTGTTTGCTGGCTGCAGACTAAGAACATGACCAACATGTGGCTCTGCAAATACACTTCACCCTGATCCAGGCCTTCTGCTGGGAGAATGACATCAACATTCTGCGAGTGGGCAACGTGGGTCGGCTGGAGGCCATCCTTTGCGGGCCCGGCACAGGAGTCCGGGGCGGACCTACACTACGTGCTAGTCAATGTAAGTCACCACCCGCTGACTGAGGGGCCAGCCGGTGGGGGTTGCTGGGGACCATTCTGGAGTCTCACCAAAAGCATTTTGTGAGCTGCCTGCAAGCAAAGAGGTTGGCAGCGCGCGTGTTACAGTTGCGTGCCAACTAAGCCCTCCCCTTTTATAAAATGCTTCCAAACAACATGCTCTTTTCGTGAGGTTCCCCAAAGTGAAAACTAAATGCCTCGTAGAAACAACGCGGTAATTTTCACCATCTGAAAGAGACACGTTAGTGACAGATTCCTTACCTTAGAATATCCCCAGGCGTCAGGCTGGATCCGGAAAGTTTTTTGCGTAGCAGTACCCTTGCGTGTCGGTAGGCGGCGTCGTGCGGCTCCGCGTCCGTCGTCGGCGTCGTGATCGCCGGGATGACGTCGCGGGCAGTACTTAGGCGCCGCCCCTGCGCGCTGTCAGTTCTTCTTTTTCCGCGCCAGCAAGCGCAGATCCGGGAAGAGCAGTGCCCTGGTCATTTTTTGACCATACTTTTTGGTGAATTTTTCACAGTTTTTCTCAATCGACTTCAAGGTGTCGTAGGGATGCCCGGGTTTAAACGTTGCGGCGCCTGTGCTCGGATGATGTCCGTCACAGACCCGCATTGGGAGTGTCTCTTCTGCCTCGGCCGAGGCCACGACACGGAGTCTTGTACCGACTGCCAGGCCCTCAACCCGAAAGCTTTGCGAGAGCGGTCTCGAAAGCTCCTCGAGGCCCGGCATTCGGCTCCGCGGAAGCCCGGTCGCGTGAGAGGTCCAGGGGTCGATCGCGGAGTCCACACCAGTCGTCGGCATCGAAGTCTTCTTCGTCCGGTAAGTCGAAACACAAAAAGTCCAAAAGCATCATCGCTCTAGGTCTTCGCCTCGCCGGTCTCGCGACTCGGCTGAGGCCCCTCCCGGCACCGTCCCCGCGGCCCCGGACATGCCTGTGGAGTCGCCCCCGCAATACCCGTCCTTCCCGGGTTCGGGGGCGGATCCGGCCCAAGTGCAGGAATTCCTGTCGGCCATGGCCCGCCTCTTCGGGCCTCCAGGTCGCCTTCGGGCCCCGCGGGCCCTGATGGGGTTGCTCTGGCGTCGCCGACGGCTCCGGCCCCGGCGTCGCACGTGCCTCCAGCCTCGATTCCGGCCCCGATCCCGGCTCCGCAACCCCCATTGACGCCGGTCGACCTAACGACACCGCCGGCGCCGATGTCTCCGGTGCCGTTCTTGACGCCGCCTGGGGCTCCGGGCGGCGTCGTTCCCCAGTTCCTTCCGGCTCCGGACATGGACCCGGACCGAGCGTCGCTCGACGCCGGTTCCGGCGCCGATGAGACCTTGGGTCCCATATGTCCCTCCTCCCCCTTATTTTGAACCTGAGGAGGACCAGGAGGACTGGGAGGGGTCTGATGACCCTCTGACACAACAGTGTCAGTACGATGAGGACTGGACAGAGGGTCTAGGGGATGCCAGTGGTCTAGATACTTCCCCTGACACTGGCATGCTGTCTCCTCCCGTGGCTACGGAGGAGGGAGCCAATTTTGCAACGGTGTTGCGTAGGGCGGCTGGAGCCTTACATCTCCAACTCCCTGCTGTGGCGGTCAAGGTTAATCTCTTGACAGAGGTGCTTCAGCCGGCAGCCTCCTCTACTGAGACTGTGCTGCCGTTTAACGACGCCCTCACTGACGTTCTTTTGGGCGCCTGGTCCAAGCCCAACACAGGGGCTCCTGTGGATAGGAACGTGTCCCGACGCCATCGCCCAGCTCCGGGCGACCCCTGTTTCTCTCTGTCCACCCCACCCCTGAGAGCTTGGTTGTCCAAGCCTCCGCTTCCCAAACCGCCTTCCCTACCGCCCCTCCGGATAGGGAATCCAAACGCCTGGATCAATTTGGGAAGAAGGGTTTTTCTTCCTCCAGTGCTGGCTTGCGGTCCATCAACACCGCTTGCCTTTTGGGCCGATATACCCACTCCTTGTGGGATTCGGTGGCGAATGTTTTGCCCCAGTGTTCTGAGGAGGTCCAGACACTGCTTTCCCGCGCCATTGCGGAAGGAAGGGATGCGGCCAAATACACAATCCGATGTGGCCTTGATACCGCCGACTCGCTGGGCAGGTCTATTGCAACGACGGTGGCGCTACGACGCCACGCCTGGCTGAGAACCACTGGTTTTTCAGGGGATGTCCAGAATACTCTCATGGACATGCCCTTTGATGGAGTCGGTCTTTTGGGTCCAAAGCAGACCATGCGTTGGAGCGCTTTAAGGACTCACGGGCTACTGCAAAGTCCCTGGGCCTTTCTGCTACACGCCCTCCGCTGACTTCTGCTTTTCGCCCCTATCGTGGCCACGGTAGGGGCGCCCCTTCACGTCAGCAGCCCAGCCACCGGCCCGCGCAGCAGGCGTCTTCGCGTGGCCGAGGACGTGGATTCCGCCGTGGCGGATCGGGCAACCAGCGTGCGGGTCAGGCAACCACCTCCACCCGTCCGCGGCCTCCAAACCCTCCTAGTCCCTCCTTTCAGGTGCACAGTACGCCGGTAGGGGGCAGGGTCCGCCATCACCTTACCCACTGGCGTACCATCACCTCGGACAGGTGGGTCTTGGACATTGTCCGAAGGGCTACTCCCTCCCCTTCGAGTCCACCCCCAGCCATGCCACCTCAATTCCACCGCATGTCAGGGGATCACTTGGTACTTCTGCAGAAGGAAGTCACGGCCCTCTTGGCCAAGAGGGCCATCGAGCATGTTCCGACCCCAGAAGTAGGGCGTGGTTGCTACTCCCACTACTTCCTGGTGCCCAAAAAGGACAAGGAGGACATGAGTCCTATCTTGGACCTCCGGAACGTCAATCGCTTCGTCCGGAAGGAGAAGTTCAAGATGCTCACCCTAGCTCAGGTCTTGACTGCCCTCGACCCTGGAGACTGGTTGGTAGCGTTGGACTTGCAGGACGCATATTTCCACATCCCCGTCCTGCCGGCCCACCGGCGTTACCTTCGGTTCACGGTAGGCCCCGAGCATTTTCAGTTCACCGTGCTCCCCTTTGGCCTTACCAGTGCCCCTCGGGTGTTCACGAAAGTGTTGGCGGTGGTCGCAGCTCATCTGCGCCGGGCAGGGGTTTCAGTCTTCCCCTACCTCGACGACTGGCTGCTGAAGGCGGGCTCGTCCCAGGCAGTCGTCTCCCACCTCCAGACTACGGCCGAACTCCTGCACTCGCTGGGGTTCTCCATCAATGTGCCGAAGTCGCATCTGATTCCCTCTCCACAGCTCCTTTTCATCGGAGCAGTTCTGGACACGACGCAGTTTCGGGCCTATCCTCCCGAACGGCGAGTCCGGGATATTCAGGCTATGATTCCGATCTTTCAGCCTTTATCCTGGGTTTCGGTACGGATGACCCTGAGGCTGCTGGGCCTCATGCATCCTGCTGGTCAATCATGCCAGATGGCATATGCGGGCTCTGCAGTGGGACCTGAAGTTCCAGTGGGCGCAGCACCAGGGCAACCTGTCCGATCACGTCCAGATCTCGGAGGGGACTGCAAAACAGTTGCAGTGGTGGCTCTCGAACCGGCAATGGGTCATGGGCAGATCCCTCTCCCTTCCCCAGCCAGAGCACACAGTTGTGACGGACGCGTCCCTTCTGGGATGGGGCGGTTACATGGGAGAGGCGGAGATCAGAGGCCTCTGGTCTCCGGCGGAGTCCCGGCTCCATATCAACCTTCTGGAGCTCCGGGCGATCCGACTTGCACTCAAGGCATTCCTTCCCTCTGTCAAAGGGAAGGTAGTGCAGGTGTTCACAGACAACACCACCGCCATGTGGTACTACAACAAACAGGGCGGGGTGGGGTCGTGGACCCTTTGTCAGGAGGCTCTGCGCCTCTGGACATGGCTGGAACATCAGGGCATGTTACTGATGGTTCAACACCTGGCAGGTTCCCTGAACGCCAGGGCGGACGAACTCAGCCGCAGGTGCATGATGGATCACGAATGGCGTCTTCACTCGAAGTGGCGCAAGGACTCTTTCTACAGTGGGGAGAGCCTTGGTTAGATCTATTCGCCACCGAAGAGAACGCGCAATGTCGTTAGTTCTGCGCGTTGGCATTTCCAAGGCGGCACTCGCTCGGCGACGCTTTTCGTCACGAGTGGAGTTGCGGTCTATTGTACGCCTTTCTGCCTATACCACTTCTACCCAGAGTGTTGAAGAAGATTCGGCACGACCGGGCCCAAGTCATTCTTGTGGCTCTGGACTGGGCTCGAAGAGTTTGGTATCCCGAGCTACTCAATATGAGCGTAGATCCCCGATCCGTCTGCCTCTTCGGGAGGATCTTCTGTCGCAGCAGCAGGGGATGGTCCTCCACCCGAACCTGTCCAGCCTCCACCTGCTTGCGTGGAGATTGAGCGGCGGCAGTTGATTCCTTTCGACTTGCCTCCCGAAGTTTGTGATGTGATTCTGGCAGCCAGGCGTCCCTCCACTAAGGTGGTATACGCCTGCAGGTGGAACAAATTTGTGGCATGGTGCACAGCAAAGGCTGTGAATCCCCTTTCTGCCCCTCTTTCTGAGGTCCTTCTGTTCCTTCTCTCTCTGGCCCAACAGGGTTCTGCCCTGGGTACCATCAAGGGTTATCTTTGTGCTATCTCGGCCTTCCTCAGGCTCCCTGATCAGCCCTCCCTTTTCAAGTCCCCTGTTGTTAACAGGTTCTTAAAAGGCATTACACACCTTCCCGTTCAGTTTGTGATGCCTCAGTGGGACTTAAACTTGGTTCTTACCTTTTTAATGTGCGCTCCCTTTGAGCCTCTACATAACTGTCCTCTTCGTCTTCTGACTCTGAAGACAGCCTTTCTGGTGGCCATCACCTCCGCTCGGCGGGTGAGTGAGCTCCAGGCTCTATCTTGTAAGCTTCCCTTTCTGTCTGTTCATCCAGACAAGGTTGTTCTTCGGACACGTCCGTCCTTCTTGCCAAAGGTGGTTACTGCTTTCCACATTGGGCAGACCATCACTTTGCCCACCTTCTTTCCGCCTCCGCATCCTTCCAGAGAGGAAGAGAGGCTCCACCGTCTGGACCCAAAACGTGCGCTTTCCTTCTATATCGACCGCACAAAACACTTCCGGGTGGATGACCAGCTCTTTGTTGGCTACGTGGGCGCCAAAAAAGGTCGGGCGGTGCACAAACGAATTATCTCCCGCTGGGTTACTTTGTGCATCAAGACCTGCTATTCTTTGGCTAAAAAGGAGCCTCCTGTTGGGCTGCGTGCCCATCCACCAGGGCAACTGCTGCTTCCACGGCCTTGGGCCGCGGTGTTCCGCTCCCGGTTATCTGTCAGGCAGCTACTTGGGCCTCGCTGCACACGTTTACAAAGCATTACTGCCTTGACAGTCAGGTCCGGAGGGACGGCTTCTTTGGCCGTTCTGTCCTCCAGGACTTCCTTGTCTGATCTTTGTTCGCAGACCCACCACCGGGGTTGGTATTGCTGGGGTATCTATTCTAAGGTAAGGAATCTGTCACTAACGTGTCTCTTTCAGATGCACAAGTTACTAACTTGTGTAACGATATATCTGTAAGAGACGGTAGTTAGTGACAGATTCCTACCGCCACCCATCCTCCCCGTTCTGCGAACTGATTTCTAGGGTTGACATCCCTTTCAGGGCCCTAGTATTTTTCAGACACCTATGTCAGCTTCTTGCATGGCTCTGCGTTTCTGGCGCGGAAAGTCGTGTACAGAACTGACGTCAGTGCGCAGGGGCGGCGCCTAAGTACTGCCCGCGACGTCATCCCGGCGATCACGATGCCGACGACGGACGCGGAGCCGCACGACGCCGCCTACCGACGCGCAAGGGTACTGCTACGCAAAAAACTTTCCGGATCCAACCTGACGCCTGGGGATATTCTAAGGTAAGGAATCTGTCACTAACTACTGTCTCTTACAGATATATCGTTACACAAGTTAGTAACTTGTGCATTAATTGCAAATGGCCCAGTCTAGCACTGGTGTGCGGGGTACGGGCCCTATATAAATAACTTTAAACAAAGGATGCGGCGTAACAAGAGCTGCCAACTTTAAAACTCGGGAACCGAGTTCAAGTCTCGTCGACGGCTCAACATCCTGTGTTTCTGTGCAAATTACTAAATCTCCCCGTGCCTACCAAAAATGAATAGGTCCTTATGTAACGCAACTGGTGCTCATGTAAAGGCACTCTGATACCTTCGGGTTGAGTTCGCACTATATAGAACTGCGAAAAAAACACTTAACTAAGAAGGAACATATCTCCCCTCCCACCCACCCCACCCCCTGCCGGCTTTGGGACTGGCTAACAAGGTTAGAGTCTTGGCGTCCTCTGGTTTTGTGCAAATCACTTAACTCTCCGCACCCCACAAATCTACCCCCACCCCCAAAGAAAAAAAGAAAAGTGACCTTATGTGATGTAACCAGTGCTCATGGAAAGCGCTCCAATACCTTCGGGTTGTGTTCGAGCTATTTAAAACTACACAAAACATTGGTTGAATTGGTGTGTACATCAGGAAATTATGTGAAATCGTGGGCCCAGGGCCGGACTGGCTGTAGCGGGCACCGGGCGTTTCCCCGGTGGGCCACTAGGATGGGGGCCGTTTTTGTTACCGGGGGTCGGCAATATCGGCCCCCTGTAACAAAATCGGCCGAAACCGGCCCTCGCAAACTGCTCTGCTGCACTCCCCTTCACCCCAGGGGGGCGGCTGAGCAGTTTGCCAGGGCCGGTTTCTGTTACCAGTCCGGCCCTGCTTGGGCCCTTGTGCTCCTCGAAAGGGATGCACGGTGGGCGTTAGTGCACTCCTGCAGTGGCTGCTCCGGTTTTACTCCCTTGCCCCTCCCCCTCCCCTCTGGCTGCAGACGGTCACACCTCACGCATTCCTTAGCAGCAGGGTTTCGGTGATGGCAGTGTGGGCACAGCAAGTGCTGAGCGAGCTCGTCTTTGCTAAACACGATCTCAGGCACTTGGCGAACTATACTGCAGTTCAAATTGAGTAACAATCTATGCTAGGAATGCAAATAAATGTCATTTAAGAGGTGCTAACACCGGTTTACACGTTCTCATTAATGAACAAGTTACCTTCGGTAATCATATATCTGTAAGAAACATTAGTAGTGATAGATTCCTTACCTTAGATTCCTTACCTTAGAATATCCCCAGGCGTCATACTGGATCCGGAAAGTTTTCGTCAGCAGTACCCCGGTGCGTCGATAGGTGGCGTCGTGCGGCTCCGCGTCAGTCGTGGTCGCCGAGATGACGTCGCGGGTGCTACTTGGACGCCGCCCACGCGCGCTGACGTCAGTTCTGTACACGACTTTCCGCGCCAGGAACGCAGAGCCATGCAAGATACTGACCACTGGTGCATTGAAACTAGGGCCGTGAAAGGGATGACCTTAACCCTAGAAATCAGTTCACAGAACGGGGAGGATGGGTGGGGCGGTAAGGAATCTATCACTACTAATGTTTCTTACAGATATATCGTTACCGAAGGTAAGTAACTTGTTCATCTGAAAGAAACACATGGTGATAGATTCCTTACCTTAGAATAGATACCTCAGCAATACCAACCCCGGTGGTGGGTCTGCGAACTAAGATCACACCAGAAAGTCACGGAGAACAGAACGGCCAAAGAAGCCGTCTCTCCGGACTTGGCTGTCCAGGCAATAATGCTTGGTAAACGTGTGCAGCGAGGCCCACGTGGCTGCCTGACAGATGTCTTGCAGGGGGACACCACGTCCCAATGCAGTAGTGGCTGCAGTAGCTCTGGTGGAATGAGCACGCAGTCGCACCGGAGGTTCTTTTTTAGCCAAAGAGTAACAGGCTTTGATACACAAGACGACCCAGCGGGAGATAGTCTGCTTGTGTACCGTCCGACCTTTCTTTGTGCCAATGTAGCCTACAAAGAGCTGGTCATCCACCCGGAACTGTTGCGTGCGTATGAGATAAAATGAGCGCACGTTTTGGGGCCAGACGGTGGAGCCTCTCTTCCTCTGGAAGGATGCGGAGGTGGAAAGAAGGTGGGCAAGGTAATGGTCTGCCCAATGTGAAAGGCCATAACAACTTTTGGCAAAAAGGAAGGACGGGGCCTGAGCACCACTTTGTCCGGATGGACTGAAAGGAAAGGAGGCTTACAAGAAAGAGCCTGGAGCTCACTCACTCGCCTAGCGGAGGTGTTGGCCACCAGGAAAGCAGTCTTCAAGGTCAAGAGACGAAGAGGACAGTTGTGAAGGGGCTCAAAGGGAGCGCACATCAAGTATACAAGAACCAGATTCAAGTCCCACTGTGGCATCAAGAAAGGAATAGTAATACCTTTGAGAAATCTATTTACAACAGGGGACTTGAAAAGAGGGCTGATCAGGGAGCCTGAGAGGCCGAAATAGCAGAAAGGTAGCCCTTGATAGTGCCCAGAGCAGAGCCCTGCTGGGCCAAAGAAAGAAGGAACAGTAGTACCTCAGAAAGAGGGGCAGAAAGGGGATCCACAGCCTTTGCTGTGCACCATGCCACAAACTTGTTCCACCTGCAGGCGTATACCACTTTAGTAGAGGGACGCCTGGCTGCCAGAATGACATCACAAACTTCAGGAGGCAAGTCGAAAGGAATCAACTGCCGCCGCTCAATCTCCACGCAAAGAGGTTGAGGCTGGATATGTTCGGGTGGAGGACCGTCCCCTGCTACTGCGACAGAAGATCCTCCCGAAGAGGCAGTCTGATCGGAGGATCGATGCTCATACTGAGTAGCTCGGGATACCATACTCTTCGAGCCCAGTCCGGGGCCACAAGGATGACTTGTGCCCGGTCGCGCCTGATCTTCTTCAGCACTCTGGGCAGAAGTGGTATAGGCAGAAAGGCGTACAACAGACCGCAACTCCACTCACGACAAAGCGTCGCCGAGCGAGTGCCGCCTTGGAAATTCCAACGCGCAGAACTTCGGTGGTGAATAGATCTAACCAAGGCTCTCCCCACTGCTGAAAGAGACCTTGCACCACCTCCGAGTGCAGACGCCATTCGTGATCCAGCATGCACCGGCGGCTGAGTTCGTCCGCCCTGGCGTTGAGAGAACCTGCCAGGTGTTGAACCACCAGGGACATGCCCTGATGTTCCAGCCATGTCCAGAGACGCAGAGCCTCCTGACAGAGGGTCCACGACCCCACCCCGCCTTGCTTGTTGCATTACCACATGGTGGTGTCTGTTAAGGGGAGAGTAGTGCAGGTGTTCACAGAGGGAAGGAATGCCTTCAGTGCAAGCCGTATTGCCCGAAGCTCCAGAAGGTTGATATGGAGCTTGGACTCCGCCGGAGACCAGAGGCCTCTGATCTCCGCCTCTCCCATGTGGCCGCCCCATCCCAGGAGGGACGCATCCGTCACCACTGTAAACTCCGGTTGGGGAAGGGAGCGGGATCTGCCGTCGACCCAATGCCGGTTCGTGAGCCACCACTGCAACTGTCGTGCAGTGCCCTCCAAGATCTGGATGTGATCGGACAGGTTCCCCATATGCTGCGCCCACTGGAACTTCAGGTCCCACTGCAGAGCCCGCATATGCCACCTGGCATGATTGACCAGCAGGATGCAGGTCTCCCTGACCGAAACCCGGGACAAGGGCTGAAAGATCGGAATCAGAGCCCGAATATCCCGGACTCGCTGTTCGGGAGGATAGACCCGAAATTGTGCCATGTCCAGAACCGGTCCGATAAAGAGGAGCTTCTGAGAGGGAATCGGGTGCGACTTCGGCATGTTGATGGAGAACCCCAGCAAGTGCAGGAGGTCGGCCGTAGTCTGGTTGTTGAAGGCGGGCTCGCCCCAGGCAGTCGTCTCCCACCTCCAGTCGTCGAGATAGGGGAAGACTGAAACCCCTGATCTGCGCAGATGAGCTGCGACCACCGCCATTACTTTCGTGAACACCCGAGGGGCGCTGGTAAGGCCAAAATGGAGCACGGTGAACTGAAAGTGCTCGTGGCCTACCGTGAACCGCAGGTAACGCCGGTGGGCTTGCAGGACTGGGATGTGGAAATGGCGCTAGACTTGCAGGATGCCTACCATCCAGTCTTTGGCTCAGGTCTTGTCTGCTCTCGATCCACGAGTGAGCATCTTGAACTTCTCTTTGCGGAGGAAGCGATTGACGTTCCGGAGGTCTAAGATAGGACGCAGGCCTTTGTTCTTCTTGGGTACCAGAAAGTAGTGGGAATAGCAACCACGACCTACTTCTGGCGTCGGAACGCGCTCGATGGCCCCCTTGGCCAAGAGGGCCGCAACTTCCTGCTGAAGAAGCACCAAGTGATCCCCCGACATGCGGTGGTACTGAGGTGGCATGGCTGGAGGGGTAGTCTCGAAGGGGAGGGAGTAGCCCCTCCGGACTATCTCTAAAACCCACCTGTCCGAAGTGATGGTGCGCCAGTGGGGGAGGTGATGGCGAAGCCTGCCACCCACTGGCGTTTGATGGGCCTGAAAGTTCGGACTAGGAAGGTTTGGAGGCAGTGGTGGCCGGGGTGGAGGTGGACTGACCCGCCCGCTGGCCCCTTGGTCCGCCACGACGGAACCCGTGGCCGCGCTGGGATGGCTGCGCAGGCCTGTGCTCTGTTGCGAACGCTGCGAGCGCCCCTTCCGGTGCCACGAAAGGAGCGAAAAGTAGAAGGCGGAGGAGGGCAGACTGCAGAGTCCCAAGGACTTGGCTGTAGCCTGTGAGCCCTTAAACCGCTCCAACGCACTGTCCGCTTTGTCGCCGAAGAGGCGACGGCAATCAAAGGGCATGTCCATAAGTGTGTTTTGGACATCCCCCGAAAATCCAGTTGTCCTCAACCAGGCGTGGCGTCGAACCGCCACCGTCGTTGCAATGGATCTGCCCAGTGAGTCGGTGGTGTCTAGGCCACAACGAATCATGAACTTAGCTGCGTCTCTCCCCTCTGCAACAGCCTGGGAGAGAGCTGTCCGGGCCTCCTCCGGACACTGGGGCAGCACTTGCGCCACCGTATCCCACAGACAGTGGGAATAACGGCCCAAGAGGCATGCAGTGTTCACGGACCGCAGCGCAGAACTGGTGGAAGAAAAAAATCTTCTTCCCGAACTGATCCAGTTTCTTGGATTCCCTATCCGGTGGTGCGGAAGGGAAGGCTGTCGGGGAAGCAGAGGCTTGGACAACCAAGCTCTCGGGGTGGGATGTTGGGAGAGGAAAATGGGGTCACCCGGAGCCGGGCGATGGCGTCGGGCCACGTTCCTATCCACAGGAGCCCCTGTGGTGGGCCTGAACCAAGTGCCCAAAAGAACGTCAGAAAGGGCTTCATTGAAGGAAAGCAGCGGCTCCGCAGAAGTAGCTGCTGGCTGAAGCACCTCTGTCAGGAGGTTAGTCCTGACGGCCACAGTAGGGAGGTGTAGGGCCTCCGCCGCCCTGCGCAACACCACTGCATAACTAGCACCCTCCTCCGTAGCCACGGTAGCCGGAGACCGCATGCCAAGGTCTGGTGAGGTATCCAGACCACTGGCGTCCCCCAACTCCCCAGTCCTGTTCAGACTCGCAAGCAGCTGCGAGAGGGTCCTCAGACCCCTCCCAGTCCTCCCCTAGCTCCTCAGGCTGTTCAACAGGCCTAAAATAAGGAGCAGGGACATGGGGATAGAAATCCCCAAGCAACGTCGAACGGCATCGATCAACGCCGCGTCCACTTCGGGGCTGAAACCGGGGTCGACGTCGTCCCGAGGAGCGGGTGGCGTCAGTAGTGGTGCCGGTGGGGTCGGTGGAGGTGTTATAAGGTCAACCAGCGTCGACGGAGATCCAGGCCTGGATCCAGGGGGGTCCTGCGGCGCCGAGGCCGGAGCGGACAGCGACGCCGAAGCCGCCGGCGAGGAAAGGCGAGGAGCCCCAGTCGGGACCGCGGGGCCCGAAGGCGCACCAGCGGGACCCGACAGCCCAATGAGGCGAGCCATGGCCGCCAGGAATTCCTGTATTTGGGCCGGAGTCGCCGACGAACCCGGGAAGGGCGGGTAGTCTGGTGGCGACTGCATAGGCTCCGCCGGAGCCGCTGGGGAGGCACCACCCGCACCCTCAGCCGCGTTTCGCGACCGGCGAGGGGAAGTCGGAGAACGATGGCGTTTCTTCGACTTCTTGGGGTGAGGTAAGGCGAAGCAAGAGTGCGAAGACTTGGATCCCAAAGACCGATGGTGATGACTCCGCGCACGGTCCCTCGGCCTCCCACGGGACCGGGACCTCGAACGGCGCGGAGCCGACTGCCGGGCTTCCAGCAACTTTCGGGACTGCTCCCGCAAAGTCTTCGGCGCCATGGACCGGCAGTCGGGGCATGACTTGGGGTCGTGGTCGCGCCCCAGGCAGAAAAGACACACACGGTGCGGGTCCGTCACCGACATCATACGGTGACAGTCCCCGCAGGACTTAAAACCGGGCATCCTATCTGCACCAGGAGTCGAAGACTCGATGAAAAAATAGACAGTCAGTCAAAAATTGACTGGGGGTTCCTGCTCTTCCTGGATCTGCGCTTGCTGGCGCGGAAAAAGAAAGAACTGACAGCGCGTGTGGGCGGCGTCTAAGTAGCGCCCGCGACGTCATCTCGGCGACCACGACGCCAACGACTGACGCGGAGCTGCACGACGCCACCTACCGACGCGTAGGGGTACTGCTGACAAAAACTATCCGGATCCAGTCTGACGCCTGGGGATATTCTAAGGTAAGGAATCAATCATTATGTGTTTCTTTCAGATAACTTACAGATGGAGCTCGAGAATCAAATCTTTATCACTAATTATTTGTAACAACTTTTATTGTTTGCTTATCCCTTTGCACGTAGAAACAACACTGCACCCTGTAAACTTTCTGCGCCATAAGAGATGCTCCTTAAAGCCATGATGAATTTCTGTTGGAGTTTGATTAGCTGCAGTGGCACTCAAATAAAACAAGCATTTGCAATGCAATAGGTCTCGCATTTACGCGAGTAAGCTATTGGCATTGTAAATGACTGCCTTTTATTTAGGTTTTAAAAACAAAATAAAAGGCATTGTTATTTGCAATGTCAATAGTTTAAACTTGCGTAAATGCGAGACCTATTGCATTGCAAATGCTTGTTTTCAAAGGTGGTCACTTCTTTTCATATTGGTCAAACCATCACTTTGCCCACCTTCTTTCCGCCTCCGCATCCTTTGAAAGAGGAAGAGAGGCTCCACCGTCTGGACCCAAAAAGTGCGCTTTCATTTTATTTGGATCGCACAAAGCAATTCCGGGTGGATGACCAGCTCTTTTTTTGGCACCCACGTAGCCAACAAAGTCGGGCCATGAACAAACGAACCATCTCCCGGTGGGTCGTTGCCTGCATTAAAGCCTGCTATTCTTTAGCAAAGGAGGAGCCTCCAGTGGGGTTGCGCGCCCATTCCACCAGGCGAAGGCAGCTACTACTGCTTTGGGACGAGGAGTCCCCCTAAATGACATCTGTTGGGCAGATACGTGGGCATCACTGCACATATTCACCAAGCACTACTGCCTGGACAGCCAAGTCTGGAGAGATTGTTTCTTTGGCCATTCTGTTCTCCAGGCCTTTCTGGTGTGAACTTGCCCCAGCAATACCAACCACGGAGGTGGGGCTGCGAACCATCTATTCTAAGGTAAGGAATCTATAACGTTCTTCTGAAAGAAACGTATCGTTACCGAAGGTAAGTAACTTTAACTATCTGTAAGAAACATAGGTTAGTTATAGATGCCTTACCACCCCACCCATCCTCCCCGTTCTGCGAACTGACTTCTAGGGTTAAGGACATTCTTTCAGGGCCCTAGTTTTGTACACCAGTGGTCAGTGTCTTGCATGGCTCTGCGTTCCTGGCGCGGGAAGTCGTGTACAGAACTGACGTCGGTGCCCGAGGGCGGCGTCTAGGTATCTTCCACGACGTCATCACGGCTACCACGAGGCCGGACGCGGAGTCGACCGACGCCACCTACCGACGCGCAGGGGTACTGCTGACAAAGCTTTCTAGATCCAGTCTGACGCCTGGGGGTAATTCTAAGGTAAGGAATCTATAACTAACCTATGTTACTTACCTTTGGTAACGATATATCTGTAAAACTTGTTCATTTGGCACCCAGAAAATACTAACAAGATGGCCTCCACTTTGATTGCATTTAAACACAGTTGCTTTTTTTCAACCCGGTCTTTTATCAGTAAACCATTTCAGTGGTGGTTTACTCAGCATAACGTTTAATTCAAGCAATTTCACTGAGGGATTAGCACTGCCTCTTAAAATGTTTTGGTAAAATAAGGGGGCTAGTGGTCCTGATTAAGCTCCTAATTAAAAATCCAATTTTTCAAAAGGACATGAAATGACAAATGATCTACGGTTAACATTTTTCAAAGGTAGCTACATGTGCCGCAGTCCACATTAGTAATAAACTGTTGCAGTCCATAACCTAAATCAATTGGTTTGGGCAGATCAGCTTGGATTGTTTCTAAATATTTATCCACCTTTTACCTCAAAGGAGCTACCTGGAATAGAGTCGAAAGCATTGCCAGCAGAAGGCACAGCTGAGTAGAATTACTGGACTTCACTTTCATGCACTTAACCCAAAGTGTTTGAGGGGGAATGAATATGTATATAATTTGTTCAGCATTGGATTTTGGAATATATTAAGGTATGTGAATCTTTCAAAGTACATTAGCTTGAAAAATAGTCCCTCTACTGTATTTCCATCAGAAGAACACCGTGCATACATATCATTCCACCTCATTGTGTCATCCAAACTTCAGCCTTCCCTTAACTCCAACTGCCAGGTTTTTCCACCATTCATTTGTGAAATGAACCCGATATGTAGCTCAGCTCTACATAAGAATTCTTCAGTTAAAAAGCAGAACTTTGGCTTTAGTGCACCTTTGCTCCTTACTGTCCTCTTCAGCAATAATGCTGAGTTGGTAGTGAAAAAGAATATGGAGAATGTCACTTTTCTAAAAGTATGCTGTTGTGGCAGCAGTTAAATGAGAAGAACAAGCCATTGCTTATTTTTTGGGGACATGGTTTGGGTGAAGGGAAGCAGTACATGTGACATTTGTGTCACCTTTCCAAAAAAGACCTTGCAAGAGCATGGCATCAGGATAGCACTTACCTTTTTGGCTGAGGATGTGCCCACACCGTCATCCCCTGTTCCTGCCACGAAGAGCAATTTGGAAAATAATTTCTAGCACCAAAAATGGTCGTACGAAGAAACTTAAGGTGTGATCCACAGCCTCCCATTAGGAGGTTTTCATAGACGACTAATGCATGTTCAACAAAGAGTTGCAATGGGTTTCTGCAAATGAAGAGGTAGCAGCACAAAAAACAATACCAGAAAATTTGTGGATAAGGACTCTGCCTTCCTGTTACAGTCCCAGTTGAAAGAATCTCGTCAGGAGGCAAGACATTCTCCATGTAAGTTATCGTCTGCCGACCTGCCATATACGATAGACTTCAGATTACCTGGTGTACCGTCAAACAGTCTACATGGACAAAATCACTAATCAAAGATGTCCAGAACAGGCAATCCATAAACCACAATTCCACTGCTTTTAAGCAGAATCTGCCTCTGAAAATCTCAACTGGTGGGGACAATGATATAGGAAGCATCTTAGCCTTGACTACTACCCCACCATCGTTGACTGAACACACTGATCTTACTTCATTCTCTCTGAGGCAGACCTCTTCAAAGCAATAGCTACCAAAGGCCAATTTATTTTAATGTCGCCATTAAGTTTATTCCTTTGCAGCCATCTGAGCTTTTGCTGCAAGAAGCAATAGTGTTCGGAGATGAGATTTCGAACAATGATGGCAAAGGTGAAGATATTATTTTCATCAGCTAATAATGAACGGATTGTTTTAAACAAGCTGCAAGCCTGGCCAAGTACATATTCTGTTGTTGCCAACCCAAATACTACCTGCTTTGTAAATAACTCCATTGGTGTGTTTTCTATCAACAGCTAGCACAAGTTTTGAACAGTGATGACTTCCAGAAACACTCCATCTGCTCCAATGGGTCAGGTCCCAACAGGCTTGCTTTTTTCACTGCAGCCGATGAATATTTTGTGTTTGTGGTCACCAGCAGGCTGGACTACGGAAACGCCCTCTACGCAGGAACGAAGGCTAAGCTCCTGAGACTGCTGCAACGCATCCAGAACGCCTCTGCACGTCTTATCCTCGACATCCCCCGACGCAGCCACATCACACCCCACCTGAGAGACCTGCACTGGCTCCCTGTCAACAAGAGGATAACCTTCAAGCTCCTCACCCACGCACACAAAGCACTCCACAACTCCGGACCAGCCTACCTCAACAGACGACTCAGCTTCTACACCCCCACCCGCCAGCTCCGCTCGACCAGCCTCGCCCTCGCCACAGTCCCCCGCATCCGGAAAACGACCGCCGGCGGCAGATCCTTCTCCCACCTCGCCGCCAAGACCTGGAACACCCTCCCCACCAACCTCCGACAGACCCAAGACCTACTGGCCTTCAGAAGACTCCTCAAGACCTGGCTCTTCGATCAGTAGCAGCACCACCCCCCTCTTCCCCCAGCGCCTTGAGACCCTCGCGGGTATGTAGTGCGCTTTATAAGTGACATGATTGATTGATTATGAAGATGTAAATGATGTACTCATCAATAATTGACTGTAGTAGGCTGATCTTGAACTTGATCTGCAACATTCAGATAGGGCTACTATTGAGTCAAATGCATCACACCTAAAGGAAAGGCTATCACCGAGGCAAACTGCAACCGGACCCTTTTGCTAAGGATGAAGATAACCAGGAAGCGTGTAGCAAGGAGGACCAAGAGAGGACTTGTTGTCTAAGCACATGACTATGTTAGAGTGGGTTGATTTGTAGCACCAGACGATGCAAGTCCACAACCCACACCAAAGGATTCTCAACCGGACTATATCTGCTGTTGTGCATTTAGGTAGGCTAAATTCATTAGAACCTCCTTCCACAAAAGCATATGTAGAAAACTGTGTTTTGGGATTGCTCTAATTGTCTTTGACTGTAAAGAAAAATCCCAATTCTTGAGCATCTTTGGGAGAAAGGGCTTCAAAACATGAAACGTCCCACATATTTTACGGTTAATATATCTAGATGGGAACAAAAAAAACAAAGCACCGGAGTCATTATGCCTACTCTATCAAACCAGTATAGAGTCTAATCTCAACAGCTGCTCAAAGATGGGAACAAAAAAAACCTTTGTCTGGTGTTGCAGTGCACAGTGTTAAAGAACATAGAATATGGGATACTATGGGGAAAAGAAATCAGCCACTGGTATGAAAAAACACAAATGCATCCACTACAGTTTCCAGTTACAATAGGCAATGTTGGAATGGCATGTCCTCTCTTCTTCAGACGTTACCAGTGGAAGATGAGATGCAGGCCTTTACCATATTGCAGGAAGATGAGCTGTCCTCAATAGATTCAGCCATGAACTGCTGGTTTATGATAGTCTTTAGACAAACTGCAAATTCAGCAGTAAAGACATGGTTGGCTTGAGAGCATTAGATCTATACCAGAAGCTCAAGCAAAAATAATGGCTATGCCATTTGACTGGAAATAACGTTTTCAGCAAAGAAGTTGATAAAGTCCACCAAGCACTATAAACTCGCTGATACGGAATCTTCTTTAGGAACTCTACAAAGAAGGCAAGACTGTTATTCATACAAAAGCTAAACCCAGTTCTGGGTGTATTGGCAAAGAAGCATGAATTCTTGGAACAGACCAGCCACCGTATTCGTCATGCCAATTTGATCAACCTCAAAGATGGCAAAGAAGTCATATAGGCTCTTCTTAAAAAAAATCGAATGAGTTGGAAACTGGCCCGACAAAAGACAGAAACCACTTGAAGACGTCCGTGATCCTATTGTCCCTGCCAATGATGGAACACAATTTTCAAACAAGACTGCAAACATATCAATAGACAAACAGGTCCTGAACATCGTATGAAGGGTCATGTGCTGGAGTTAATCATCAAACCTCCGACTCATCTGCCAAAACTTGAAAAGCACAAGTACCTACAGTTGCTCAAAAAACAAATTGCAATTATTTTACCCAAAAAACAATAGAAAAGGTGTACAAAGGGTACTATTAACAATTTTTCCTACTAATTCTGAAGAAGAGAGCGAAGACCAGTCCTGCACCTAAAAGGATTAAACAAATATATTGAAAAACAGTCTCATAATAGTGACTACAGGAAATCCTTTAGTTAAAAAAAAAAAAAAAAATGATTACAGTCTCAAAAGATGTAGTGAACACTTGGGTACATAGCCTGTGTGGCATCAACGGTTGGGCTCGGTCTGTTGCAACTTGTTTTTCTTTGAAGAAGTCTTAGTCACAAGGTCATGATGACTCATCCTCTGGTCATGAGCGCTCATTGTTAGGTTATTTTTAGGTCTCGCCTAGCGTTGCAGCGCATGCGCTGCTCGCTCGGTGAGACATATAGTTAGAGAGGAGAATTGAGAAGGGGGCTCGAAGCCCGGCCCCTCATTTTCATTGGCTGGCGTCACCGTTTATGCTAAACGGTGGCCTGCCATTGGAAATGGGGTTTTGTAGTCGCTGCCCTTTCTCATTTTCAGACGGCCCATCCGGATAGGCTCGTCTGCTTTGCGGCTGTCGCGAAGCAATTTCTTATCTTTAGGGGGCCATCTGTTTTCACTCAGCCGCGTAAAAACAGATGGCCCCCTGCCTTCCCGCAATGGCGAGCGCTGGTTCCCACTTTTTTTTTTCTTCACGTTTTTGGCCTTGTTCTGTTACCTTTGGCCCGGTTCTGTTACTTTTAGCCGGTTCTGTTACGTCCGGCCCGGTCCTTGCCTTTGGTCCAGCTCCGTCCCTCCAGGTCACGCTCTTGAGGCCCCGTCCCGGCTGCAGCGCTCACTCCCCATACCTCACTCAGTGCCCCGTACCTCACACCCCTCACTCTCCGCAGGACTCTCTCCCCCTCTCTGGACTTTGGGGCTCTCGGTCCAGGCTCTTCCCTCGCCCCTTCTCTCTGCATTCACCCCCGTCCTGCTCCGCACCCTCTTCTTGTCCCTCCTACACCCCCACCTCCCTTCCCTCCCCAACCCCTCCCGCCTCCTCTTCTCTCCGGCGCCAGCTCTCGCAGCAGGCGCTTTCCTCTCCGTGGTGTAAGTGTAACTATATAGCGCTTCCTCCTCCTGACGAGGCGCTGAAGCGCTTTACGGAGTGTAGCTGCCTCTTCCTCCCTCCATCTGCTGCTCTAGCCTCTTCCTTGTCTCGGGGTCTCCTCTCCATTTTTCAACACCCCCCCCCCCACCATCCGCTGCCTCTCCATAGTCTCTCCCCTACAACCCCAGAGTCCTCTGACCTCTTCCCCACCTCTCCGTCCCATGCCCCTCGCTCCCGCCATCCGGTGTCCCCTCCCCTCCTCTCCCTCCCGGCCATCTCCCTCGGGGGTCTGCTGAGTGCTCCCTTCCTCTCTTAAAGGGCTAGTGCCCGCATTCTTCCCTCACCTTCCCCCCCCCCGTTTCCATGGCTGCTCTGCATTCCTGCCCCCCTGCCCCTTCCGTTCCCATTCCACAGAGAGGCCTCTGAGAGGCCCAGCTTCATGTAGGGGAGGCAGGGGGCCCTCAGTCTGCACAGACCCCTGTGACGTCAGCCAGCGCCCCGATTAAGGCGCTAAAATCCCAGGCCTCGGAGCGCTGCTCCCTCCCAGTTTGGGGGTGCTGAGGGGCCACTAACCAGCACAGTACCGCGGGGGTGCAGCAGAACGGACTCCAAGATCTGACATGGGGAGCCCAAGGGCCCTCTAGTCCCGGGGTCTCCAGACTAGTCGCGGGGCCCCGCCTGGGTCATATGAGCCGCTTCATCTCTGGGAGCTGCTCTGACAATTGGACACTTTATTTATTCCAGACTGACTGGGGCAGGGTCGCCCGCTAAATCCCTAAAAGTGAGGGAAAGTCAGCCACGTGCCTGACTCAACTGTAACAGCGTGACTGAGTTGGGGTTGTGTAATCCTTCCTCCTATCAACTTTCAAAATGATGGTCGGACGGGGAGGGAATCAGTCAGGCTTCAGCCAGGTTTGAACGGGGCCATTCAGACCCAAAGCTTCAGTGTGCCTGCGTGTGTGATCACATGCTTCGGTGCACCCGTGTGCCTCTATGTATTAGTGTGTCTGTCTCACGGGGTGCGTGTTTCTCAGCATGTGCATGCATGTGTGCCCGTTTGTAGTGCGGTTTCTATGTATGTCTGTATGCGGGGGTCAACGGGGTAAAAGACATTGTCATTTACAACGCCATTACTTGATTAATGCTTCACGAAGGCAAAAAAAACAAAAAACATTTTCAATGCCAATAGCTCAAAACAATGTCATTGCGAGACCTATTGCATTGCAAATGCTTGTTTTCTCTGCCATTGCTCCCGGTCTTTGTGTTCGACGTTGACCGTTGCAGCCCTGGAGCCCGTTGTCTTTCCTTCCCATTGCCGAGGAGATTTTTCAACGTGTCTGTTCTTCAACCTCCTCCTATCCAACTGCCGAAGACCTCGTCAAATAACCAGGTCTCCTGGCCCTAGTGTTGCCACCAACCTTAGGAGCAGCACATCCATCCTCCCTACTGACTGGGGAATGACGGGCGGAAGGTAATGGAGTGGCATAGAGGGCATATTTTGAAGGGTATCCATTCCAAGTATCGTTGGGCCATCCTCCACACTATCTGTAACCTGTGCCTCTTGCCAGAGCACAACCATATCAGCTGCAACTCATGCTCCACCTTCAAGCGCTAAAAGGCCCTTCAGCAGCGGAGAGACAGGTGGTGGGCCAACAACAAAATTAATCAGTCATCCTCAAAGGCGTTGGACATCTTCGGCAAGGCAGATCTGCTATGCGCCAAAAAATCTGGTAAGTCCCCTGATCTTCCGGTCCATCAGCAATATTAGTCTCTGACTCCTTGGAGCCCAAGGAGGAAGATACTCAAACCTAGTTTGATGACCACGTTGAGATGCGCGAGTACCGTAGACACGCAAATCTCTTCTAAAACTCACAAGCAGCTGCACGTCGAGGCAGAGCACTGCCCCTCTAGGAGTTGGGCATCAAGCCCCATGCATAATCCACCAATGCACTCTTGTGCGCCACCACCCTCATGATAGTACTACTATTTCAAAATGTTGCCCTTCTGTGTCGCCTGTGGCAAATTAACAATAGATGATTAGAAATATAACCTAACAAATTGTGGGATGTCAGATTTGATTTCCAAGTTTTTATGGCAAATTTTTTTCCCCTGCTATTAAAAAAGTGGCCTGGGTGTAAAATTTTATTAACTAGGACTCAGATGCAAAAAAGAAAAACAAGTCTAAATTCTGTATTCAAATTATAAATGAATCAGTATAGTGTAAATGACTCGATTAAGTCGTTTATTTTCCTCTTTTTCACTCTGGGAACCACATGCCCGTTTATGTTCTACGTTGCGTCTCTCCTAGCTGTCCTTCTGTACTTCTTTCTGTCTCTTACCCTTTATTTTCGGAGTGGTTACTATGACTGAGTTTCGTTATTGTGTGTCTGGTTCGTCTGCACACATCTAGCTTGTTCAACTATTCCTCGTATGTTTTCAATCTCATATATGACTGCTACCGTTTTTAATTTTTTTTAGTGCGTTTGTTCTAGTTAGCCACCGGCACGTTTGATATGTGCACTTTCTTTCTGGCTTCTTGTTTGCCAGTGTGTATCTTTTTGAAAATCACTTAAAATGTTTTGAAACAAACTATAAATGAACATGGTTTATTGCAGCAGAACATGTCTACGTAGCAGTGGTTTCAAGGTTTGTGCATCCCCTACATAGGGCTAGAAGCATTCGATTAAGGCACCCATCTTTAGTGGAAGGGAACGGAAACCATTCTCAGCTCTGATGCCAAAACAGTGCTATCGGACAGAAGACAAACCGTCTCAAGACCCTTGTTGACATGGTCAGGCAGCTCATGCAATAATTCCCTGACCTTCATCTATGATTTGTGGCGTTGTCATAAGGCATGCAGCAGGTTGATTTCTGACTTTGGTATTAAGGTCTTATGGCTACAAATGGGTAATTTTGCCACTATCGCAGTAAGGGAAACCGCGTCCGTTACAACGACGGCGTTGTTACAACGCAAGCCATTACATCGCAAGTCGTTTCTACGACTTGCTGTAGAGGGCGCGCTAAACTAAGGAATAGTATAATTTACTATTCCAACACCTTCCCTACTGTTGCACACGCTGGAGTTGGAATAGTAAATTATACTATTCCTAAGTCCAGCGCGCCCCCTACAGCAAGTCGTAGAAACGACTTGCAATGTAATGGTTTGTGTTGTAACAACGTGGTCGTTGTAACGACCGCATTGTAATCGCATGCGTTGTAGCGAATGCAATGTAAAATTGCATATTCTCACAGTAAAGCTGAGGAGGCGGGTATGAGAAAGTGCCCTCTTTTTGCATGGTTGCCGCTGCTTTTTGCTAAACTGCTGATGTACTTTGACTGAGTGTGCCCTGGGTTCCTGCCAAACAGGTACCTGGGGCCTATGTTCTTTCCCTAAATTGCATTAAAAACAAAACCCAATTGGCACTCTTTGGCCACAGGTCAGTCCCTTGTAAATGGTATCTGAAAGAGACACGTTAGTGACAGATTCCTTACCTTAGAATATCCCCAGGCGTCAGGCTGGATCCGGAAAGTTTTTGCGTAGCAGTACCCTTGCACGTTGGTAGGCGGCGTCGTGCAGCTCCGCGTCCGTCGTCGGCGTCGTGATCGCCGGGATGACGTCGCGGGCAGTACTTAGACGCCGCCCCTGCGCGCTGACGTCAGTTCTTCTTTTTCCGCGCCAGTAAGTGCAGATCCGGGAAGAGCAGTGCCCTAGTCAATTTTTGACTACATTTTTTGGTGATTTTTCACTGTTTTCTTTTCGAGTCGTCGACTCCTAGGTGTCGATAGGGATGCCCGGCTTCAAGCCATGCGACGTCTGTGGTCGAATGATGTCGATCACAGACCCGCATCTGGAGTGTCTCTTCTGTCTCGGCCGAGACCACGACACGAAGTCGTGCCCTGACTGCCGGAAACTTCACCCGAAGGCTTTGCGAGAGCGGTCTCGAAAGCTACTCGAGGTCCGGCAGTCGGCTCCGCGCCACACCAAGCCCCGGTCCCGGGAGAGGTCGAGGGGCCGGTCGCGGAGTCCCCGCCGGTCGTCGGAGTCCAAGTCTTCGCGCTCCTCGTGTAAGTCGAAGCACAAAAAGTCTAAGAGGCATCATCGCTCTAAGACTTCGCCTCGCCGGTCTCACGACTCGGCTGAGGCCCCTGTCGGCACCGTCCCCGTGGCCCCGGACATGCCTGTCGAGCCGCCCCCGCATTACCTGTCCTTTCCGGGTTCGGGGGCGACTCCGGCCCAAGTACAGGAATTCCTGTCGGCCATGGCCCGCCTCTTCGGGCCTCAAGGTCCCTCCGGTGCGCCTTCGGGCCCCGCGGGCCCTGATGGGGTTGCTCCGGCGTCGCCAACGACTCCGGTCCCGGCGTCGCCTGTCCCGCCAGCCTTGATCCCGGCCTCGGCTCCGGCCCCGGTGGTGCCGCAACCCCCATAGACGCCGGTTGACCTAACCACGCCTCCGCCGATGTCCCCGGTGCCGTTTCTGACGCCGTCCGGGGCTCCGGACGGCGTCGTTCCCCAGCTCTTTCCGGGTCCGGACATGGAGCCGGACCGGCGTCGCCCGACGCCGGATCCGGCGCCGACGAGACCTTGGGTCCCAAATGTCCCTCCTCCTCCATATTTTTCACTAGAGGAGGACCAGGAGAGCTGGGACGGGTCAGAAGACCCTCTCACACGGCAGTGTGAGTATGATCAGGACTGGGCAGAGGAACTTGGGGATGCCAGTGGTCTAGATACTTCCCCTGACACTGGCATGCTGTCTCCTCCCGTGGCCACGGAGGAGGGAGCAAATTTCGCAACGGTGTTGCGTAGAGCAGCTGGAGCCTTGCACCTCCAATTGCCTACTCTGGCTGTCAAGACTAATCTCTTGACGGAAGTGCTTCAGCCGGCAGCCTCCTCTGCGGAGACTGTGCTGCCGTTTAATGATGCACTGATTGACGTTCTTTTGGGCACCTGGTCCAAGCCCACCACAGGGGCTCCTGTGGATAGGAACGTGGCCCGATGCCATCGCCCTACTCCGGGCGACCCCGTGTTTCTCTCCCAACATCCCACCCCCGAGAGCTTGGTTGTCCAAGCCTCTGCCTCCCAAACCGCCTTCCCTACCGCCCCTCCGGATAGGGAATCCAAACGCCTGGACCAATTTGGGAAGAAGGCCTTTTCTTCCTCCAGTGCTTGCTTGCGGTCGGTGAACACAGCTTGCCTTTTGGGCCGATATACCCACTCCCTGTGGGATTCGGTGGCGACTGTTTTGCCCCAGTGTTCTGAGGAGGTCCAGACACTGCTTACCCGCGAAATTGCGGAAGGTAGGGATGCGGCAAAGTACACCATACGTTGTGGCCTTGATACCGCCGACTCGCTGGGCAGATCGCTTGCAACGACGGTGGCACTGCGTCGCCACGCCTGGCTGAGGACCACTGGTTTCTCGGGTGATGTCCAGAATACACTCATGGACATGCCCTTTGATGGAGTCGGTCTTTTTGGTTCTAAAGCAGACCATGCGCTGGAGCGCTTTAAGGACTCACGGGCTACTGCCAAGTCCCTGGGCCTTTCTGTTGTGCGCCCTCCGCAAACCTCTGCTTTTCGCCCCTTTCGTGGCCACGGAAGGGGCGCCCAGTCACGTCAACAGCCCAGCCACCGGCCCGCGCAGCAAGCGCCTTCGCGTGGCCGAGGACATGGATACCGCCGTGGCGGTTCGGGCAACGAGCGTGCGGGTCAGGCCACCACCTCCAACCCGTCCGCGGCCTCCAAGCCCTCCTAGTCCCTCCTTTCAGGTGCACAGCACGCCAGTAGGGGGCAGGGTCTGCCATCACCTTCACCACTGGCGTCCCATCACCTCGGACAGGTGGGTCTTGGACATTGTCCGAAGGGGCTACTCCCTCCCCTTCGAGACCGCCCCCCCAGCCATGCCACCTCAATTCCACCGCATGTCAGGGGATCACTTGATGCTTCTGCAGAAGGAAGTCATGGCCCTCTTGGCCAAGAGGGCCTTCGAGCGTGTTCCGACCCCAGAAGTAGGGCGTGGTTGCTACTCCCACTACTTTCTGGTGCCCAAAAAGGACAAGGAGGACATGCGTCCTATCTTGGACCTCCGGAACGTCAATCGCTTCCTCCGGAAGGAGAAGTTTAAGATGCTCACCCTAGCTCAGGTCTTGACTGCCCTCGACCCTGGAGACTGGTTGGTAGCGTTGGACTTGCAGGACGCTTATTTCCACATCCCCGTCCTGCCGGCCCACCGGCGTTACCTGCGGTTCACGGTAGGCCTCGAGCATTTTCAGTTCACCGTGCTCCCCTTTGGCCTTACCAGTGCCCCTCGGGTGTTCACGAAAGTGATGGCGGTGGTCGCAGCTCATCTGCGCCGGGCAGGGGTTTCAGTCTTCCCCTACCTCGACGACTGGCTGCTGAAGGCGGGCTCGTCCCAGGCAGTCGTCTCCCACCTCCAGACTACGGCCGAACTCCTGCACTCGCTGGGGTTCTCCATCAATGTGCCGAAGTCGTATCTGATTCCTTCCCCACAGCTCCTTTTCATCGGAGCAGTTCTGGACACGACGCAGTTTCGGGCCTATCCTCCCGAACGGCGAGTCTGGGATATTCAGGCTATGATTCCGATCTTTCAGCCTTTATCCTGGGTTTCGGTACGGATGTCCCTGAGGCTGCTGGGCCTCCTGCATCCTGCTAGTCGATCATGCCAGATGGCATATGCGGGCTCTGCAGTGGGACCTGAAGTTCCAGTGGGCGCAGCACCAGGGCAACCTGTCCGATCACGTCCAGATCTCGGCGGGGACTGCAAAACAGTTGCAGTGGTGGCTCTCGAACCGGCAATGGGTCATGGGCAGATCCCTCTCCCTTCCCCAGACAGAGCACACAGTTGTGATGGACGCGTCCCTTCTGGGATGGGGCGGTCCCATGGGAGAGGTGGAGATCAGAGGCCTCTGGTCTCCGGCGGAGTCCCGGCTCCATATCAACCTTCTGGAGCTCCGGGCGATCCGACTTGCACTCAAGGCATTCCTTCCCTCTGTCAAAGGGAAGGTAGTGCAGGTGTTCACAGACAACACCACCGCCATGTGGTACTGCAACAAACAAGGCGGGGTGGGGTCGTGGACCCTCTGTCAAGAGGCTCTGCGCCTCTGGACATGGCTGGAACATCAGGGCATGTTCCTGATGGTTCAACACCTGGCAGGTTCCCTGAACGCAAGGGCGGACGAACTCAGCGCAGGTGCATGATGGATCACGAATGGCGTCTTCACTCTGAAGTGGCGCAAGGACTCTTTATTCAGTGGGGAGAGCCTTGGTTAGATCTATTCGCCACCGAAGAGAACGCGCAATGTCATCAGTTCTGCGTGTTGGAATTTCCAAGTCAACACTCGCTCGGCGACTCTTTTCGTCGCGAGTGGAGTTGCGGTCTGTTGTACGCCTTTCCGCCTATACCACTTCTACCCAGAGTGTTGAAGAAGATTCGGCACGACCGGGCCCAAGTCATTCTTGTGGCTCCGGACTGGGCTCGAAGAGTTTGGTATCCCGAGCTACTCAGTATGAGCGTCGATCCCCCGATCAGTCTGCCTCTTCGGGAGGATCTTCTGTCGCAGCAGCAGGGGACGGTCCTCCACCCGAACCTGTCCAGTCTCCTCCTGCTTGCGTGGAGATTGAGCGGTGGCAGTTGATTCCTTTCGACTTGCCTCCCGAAGTTTGTGATGTAATTCTGGCAGCCAGGCGTCCCTCCACTAAGGTGGTATACGCCTGCAGGTGGAACAAGTTTGTGGCATGGTGCACAGCAAAGGCTGTGAATCCCCTTTCTGCCCCTCTTTCTGAGGTTCTTCTGTTCCTTCTTTCCCTGGCCCAACAGGGTTCTGCCCTGGGTACCATCAAGGGCTATCTTTGTGCTATCTCGGCCTTCCTCAGGCTTCCTGATCAGCCCTCCCTTTTCAAGTCCCCTGTTGTTAACCGGTTTCTAAAAGGCATTACACACCTCTTCCCTCCTGTTCCGTTTGTGATGCCTCAGTGGGACTTGAATATGGTTCTTACCTTTCTTATGTGCGCTCCCTTTGAGCCCCTGCACAACTGTCCTCTTCGTCTTCTGACTCTGAAGACAGCCTTTCTGGTGGCCATCACCTCCGCTCGGCGGGTGAGTGAGCTCCAGGCTCTTTCATGCAAACCTCCCTTTCTGTCTGTTCATCCAGACAAGGTTGTTCTTCGGACGCGTCCGTCCTTCTTGCCAAAGGTGGTTACTGCCTTCCACATTGGGCAGACCATCACTTTGCCCACCTTCTTTCCGCCTCCGCATCCTTCCAGAGAGGAAGAGAGGCTCCACCGTCTGGACCCAAAACATGCGCTTTCCTTTTACCTCAACCGCACACAACACTTCCGGGTGGATGACCAGCTCTTTGTTGGCTACGTGGGCGCCAAAAAAGGTCGGGTGGTGCACAAGAGAACCATCTCCCGCTGGGTAACCTTGTGTATCAAAGCCTGCTATTCTTTGGCTAAGAAGGAGCCTCCTGTTGGGCTGCGTGCCCATTCCACCAGGGCAACGGCTGCTACCACGACTTTAGGCCGCGGTGTTCCGCTGCAGGATATCTGTCAGGCAGCTACGTGGGCCTCGCTGCACACATTTACAAAGCATTACTGCCTTGACAGTCAGGTCCGGAGGGACGGCTTCTTTGGCCGTTCTGTCCTCCGGGACTTCCTTGTCTGATCTTTGTTCGCAGACCCACCACCGGGGTTGGTATTGCTGGGGTATCTATTCTAAGGTAAGGAATCTGTCACTAACGTGTCTCTTTCAGATGCACAAGTTACTAACTTGTGTAACGATATATCTGTAAGAGACAGTAGTTAGTGACAGATTCCTACCGCCCACCATCCTCCCGTTCTGCGAACTGATTTCTAGGGTTAAGGACATCCCTTTCAGGGCCCTAGTATTTTTCAGACACCTATGTCAGCTTCTTGCATGGCTCTGCGTTCCTGGTGCGGAAAGTCGTGTACAGAACTGACGTCAGCGCGCAGGGGCGGCGTCTAAGTACTGCCCGCGACGTCATCCCGGCGATCACGACGCCGACGACGGACGCGGAGCCGCACGACGCCGCCTACCAACGCGCAAGGGTACTGCTACGCAAAAACTTTCCGGATCCAGCCTGACGCCTGGGGATATTATAAGGTAAGGAATCTGTCACTAACTACTGTCTCTTACAGATATATCGTTACACAAGTTAGTAACTTGTGCACTAAGGGCACTGTGGCCATGGAAGGCCTCTAAGGGCTTGCAGCACTTATTGTGCCACCCTTAGAGGCCCTGCACCTATATATATATATATATATATATATATATATATATATATATATATATATATACACACACACACACACACACACACACACACACACACACACACACACACACACACACACACACACACACACACACACACACACACACACACACACACACACACACACACTTTGCAGGCTGCGTGTTTTGGTGCAGAACAAAGTGAAGAGTCGACATGGTACACATCCCTATGTGCCATGCCTACAACCCACTGCCCTGGCATAGGTCAGCAACTCCTCTAGTTGGGTGCACTATACCAGTGGTGATGGTACAGGTGTAGGAGCCCTGTAACCCTACAGTGTCTAAGCCAATTCATAGACATTGTAAGTGCAGTAATGCCATTAAGAGTATATGGTGCTGGGAGTTTGTCATTACGAACTCCACAGCACCATAATGGCTTTACTGAAAACTGGGAAGCTTGGTATCAAACTTCTCAGCACATTAAACCCACACTGATGCCAGTGTGGGATTAAATGAAAAATGCACACAGAGGGCATCTTAGAGATGCCCCCTGAAAAACGACCTAACACTAGTGTCTAGGCTGAGTGGCAGCTCGCCTGCAACCACCAGACATGGTTTTGGACCCCTGGGACGAGAGTCTGCTGCTCTCGGGGGTCTGAAACAATGCACATCCTGGGACGAGGTGCCAAGCCTCCTCCCCCAGTGTTGGCTCGATGATTCCTCTGGAACGGTTCGATGCCGAAAAGGGGTCCACCTCTCGACAGTCCCAACCCTGAGTGCTATATTAGCTGATTTCATGAACTGCAGGTTTCGGTGACCTGAGTGCTATAATAGCGCAGGTGAATGGGATGATCAAGCGGGGGAAGGAAAGGGAAGGGGTCAGCAGGGAGGGAGATCTGAAAGGCAAAACAATACTGGTAAGTAATGGTTTGTATAATATCCCTGCTGGCTAACTATTTGGGCTTTCTGTACCTGTAAAACAAACAATAAATCCCCGTCCTATTGGAGAGGAATGAGTCAACGTTCCTGTAACTAGGTCAGCAAGGATAGGGGTTGCGCTAAGAAAAGGATATAAGCACAAGGGAATCTTAAAGCATTTGTTGCATGAACTACGGTATCACACTCTTAGTACATTTCTCATTTCAGTTTAACAAGTAACATGGAACCATACACACCAGCACACATAAAAGGTTCCGCTTCACAGGGGAAGAGCAGAAGGCCGCCTCTTGAACCCCCTGTTAGAGTTAAACAAACAATCACCAAAATGCTTCTTTTGATTTTTTACGCTGTGTGAGTTTATAACATATTCAAAAGAAACAGTTGATGGACGGAATGCTGGACAATGCAAACATTCACCCCCAGTCACAAGGATCTGGGTTTAATCCGTCATTCTTTTGCTCACCACACCACCCCAGTTTGGACCCAGCCATATGCAAATCAGTCTTGACCCTGTTCCTTGTGGGAACAGTCCAGCCCGAACTGCCAAGCCAGGTCCTCCCTGGACCGGAATCAAGCATCCTGGGAACGGTTTCAGGGCATCACCCTTCATCAATCAGGCTAGCTTGAATCCAGTGGTGTAGTGAGCACGGGACCCACGTTTTTGCATACCCGTCCCACTTAGGGTGACATATGCAAAAGAAACAGTTGATGGACGGAATGCTGGACAATGCAAATATTCACCCCCAGTCACAAGGATCTGGGTCGATGAAATTAGGCCCAGATCTCTGTACTGGGGTGAATGTATGACATTGTTCTGCATTCTGTCCAATTGTTGTTTTTGAGTTTATAACATGCCAGAAAAATAAATGCGCATCCACATATATTCACTTCATAATCCGTAGTTCCTAATCACCTAAATGATAATGCTTTGAATCCTTAGGCTTTTGTAGATCCATAAAATAAGCATAGAGTGAACAGAGTTCTTCTGCTAACACCGAAGACCTCGGTAGCAGACAATGGCACTGACAAATAGTCTCGTGATTTAATAGTGGTGCCAAAAATGCACTGCAGCTGACTGCAAGGATTCGAGGAAGGCCCCGATCAAAGTCAGTGCAAGTGCACCCTTACCGTACACAAAATTGAGCAGGCAAAGTGCAGCATGAAAGCGCTGCTCGGCAGAGGAATTATCGGCAGCTTTGTGATCCCCGGAGGCTCCTTATGAACTGTCCTCCTCTTCCGGTTCACAGGTTGAGAGTCCCAGGCAAACGTGGCTACCTCCGCTTTGCCTCATGGGAAATGTAGTTTATAGTCATTCCGACCGCGCGAACCGCACCACTAGTCAGAATGGTTTGCCGAGTGTTGTGCAGACCCGGGGACACCTCTATCTTTCCACCATTCTGCTAACCAGGACCAGGCCCTGCCATAATGGGTAAGGAGGTGCGGAGTGGAGGTTGAACCCTGATGTACCGCTAGGCTGTGTTCGTGCTTATGGGGGCAGAGTGTGTGTGTAACAGCACATCCCTCCTCTTAGGGGTGCCGCCAAGGTCGGGGTTTTTTAGGATTCCTTTTATGAAATGCAGACTTTTAAGCGTGGAGCGTGTACATTTGCAGCTGGTTCCCAGGAATTTTCTTTGGGACCATACTGCTTCCAAGCTATGAGCTACCACAGAGAACCCTTTCTTCTTTTTTGAATCAATCGTCTTCACCTCGTATTCAGGTTCGTTGTCCACCCAGATGGTTATAGGCTTTTACTTCACACGTTTATGAGAATTTTTCAACAGTGAAACATAGAATACCGGATGGATCCTCATGTTTGATGGTAAGGCCAGCTTACCTGCAACTGGGTTGATGCACCGCACAATTTTGTAGGGACCTATGAACCTCGGATTGAACACGCTATATCTCTTGAAGCGTATATTTTTTGTTGACAAGCATACAAAATCCCCTTTTTTATACTCCGGACCAGTTCGTCGGTGTCTATCTGCATGTCTTTTGTATTGCTCCTTGGCTTTTTGTAGATGTTTCCGAGCAACCATAAAGTGTCTTGTATTTTTCTTGATCATACCTTTAGTTCGGGAATTTTTTTTGTTAGTACCGGTTGGACCAAGGGAATAAACCTAGGATGAAATCCATAAGTACAGAAACACTGAGCCATTTTGATCGAACTGTGATGGGCACTGTTGTATGCTACCCCCGAAAGCCATAAAAAGTCTACTCATGAGTTTTTAGTGTTGTCCACATAGCAACGGAGGTATTGCTTAAAGTTTGGTTTAAGCGTTCCGTTTGGCCATCGGTCTGAGGGTGAAAGGTAGTGGAAGTGTTGGCTGAGATCTGAAGGGTTTTACACCATACCTTCCAGAATTGGCTAGTGAATTGCGAACCCCTGTCAGACACAATGACCGTTGGCAGACCATGTAAGCATACAATTTTTGTAAGTAACAACTGGGCCAGCTGTGCAGTTGAGGGAATTGCCGGTCACGCTATGAAGTGTCCCATCTTTGTGAGGCTATCAACTACCAATATGGTAGTACATCCTTGGTCTTTAGACAGGCATACTATAAAGTCCAGAGATATATGTTCCCAGGGCTTCTCAGAGGTAGGTAAGGGATGAAGTAAACCCTGTGGCTTTCCATGATCCGTTTTGGCTTGACTGCAGGTCTCAAACTGTTTGACTTGTCTTTGTATGTCTCGACGAACTGTAGGCCACCAAAACTGACGTAATACTTTCTCCAGCGTTTTATCCATTCCTGTATGTCCTGCACAAGTATTCTCGTGACACCACTGGAATACCAATTTCTGTAAATCAGTGCGGGGAACTAACAGTTGTTGTCCTCATCGGTAGCCCTTTCTTCAGATGCCAGGCGGGATTGTTCCCTGGCTAGTTCTTCCATTTGGGTTTCTTCCTGGTTTGTTTTATTTGATCACAAAAGTGATCCATTGTAGAAGGCCAGTTACCTTACTGGAGGGAATAATGGCCTGTGTTTTCGGTTTCTTCATTTCTGTTGTAGTGTCCTGTTGCGAAAGGGTGTCTGCTTTCTTGTGATCTACTCCAGGGCGATATGTTACCACAAAATCGAATTCCGCAAAGAACAGCATCCATCTTAGCTGCCTTGAGGTGAGTAGTCGAGCTGATTTCATGAACTGCAGGTTTCGGTGATCTGTGTAGATGGTTATGGTATGTTTCACTCCCATCAGGTCTCCATTCTCCAAAGGCCTCTTTGATCGTTAACAGCTCTTTCTCTGCAATGGTATAATGCGTTTCTGCTTGATTCAATTTACGGGACATATACGCAACCGGGTGTAGCTGTCCGGTATCTTTATTTCGTTGAGACAATACAGCCCCTACTGCCACATCAGAAGCATCTGCTTCTATTACATAGGGTATTTTATTGTCTGGATGTGCTAGGATAGGTGCAGTGGTGAAGGCATGCTTCAATACCATGAAGGCTTGCTGGGCCTCATCTGTCCATTGGAAGGAAACCTTCTTCCTCAACAATCTTGTGATGGGTGTCACTACACACGAAAACTGATTAATGAAGCGCCTATAAAAGTTTGCAAAGCCTAAGAAACACTGTACATCCTTCACATTTTGTGGCTGGGGCCACTCCATTACAGCCTGTATCTTGCGACGTGCCATTTCCTGTCCTTCAGCAGATAGTATGACTCCTAGAAACTCCACCTTCTTCACATGGAACTCGCATTTGCTAAGTTTACAAAATAGATGATTTTTTCGGAGTGTTTGTAATAAGGCTCGAACATGCGAAGTATGGTCTTCTTCTTTGTTGGAGTATATCAAGATCTCATTGATATAAACTATGGCGGTTATGTCTAGGTATTCTCTGAGCACATCGTTCAAGAAAAATTGAAATGTCGCAGTGGCATTGCATAGTCCGAATGGCATGACTCTATATTCGAATAGCCCATACCGAGTACGGAAGGCTGTCTTCCACTTGTCTCCTTTACGCATTCTCACCAGATGGTATGCACCCTTGAGATCCAGTCTTGTGTATAATACGGCTTGATGAACCTGATCCATTAAAACCGAAATTAAAGGCAATTTATACCCGTTTTTTACGGTGACGTTGTTTAACGCTCTGAAGTCCACACAAGCCCTTAATTCGCCATTCGCTTTAGGGATGAAGAACAGAGGCGAGGCTGATGGGGATTTGGATGGCCGTATGAATCCAGTTTTCTGATAGGTGTCTAGGAACTTCCGCAGGTGTTCATTCTCCGGCTCTGTGAGGGCATAGATTCTTCCACTTGGTAACACTGCTTCAGGGGTTAGGTCTATTTGGCAGTCGTATACTCGATGCGGAGGTAATACATTCGCCTGTTCTTCATTGAAAACATCCTCTAGGTCATTGTATTGTAGGGGCAATTCAACCTCCTTTTCTTCGGCTGTGGCGATTACATGTTGCGCGGATAATGCCTTTGCTGGGTTTTCCTGTGGTTTCTGACAGTGTTCCAAGCAATAAAGAGACATGAACTCCAACAATGCCTTGCTCCAATCAATTGAGGGGTTGTGTTTACGCAACCAAGGAAGTCCCAATATTCTACCATATTGTGGGGCTTGTATGATGTTAATGGTCAGAAGTTCCCAATGGTTATTTCCACATGTGACTTCCATTTCCTTAGTGTTGTAACAGATGGGCCCTGAAGCCAAATGTCGCCCATCTACTGCCACTACTGTCTCTGATTCTGGTTTTCTAAGGAGTACTAGCTGCAACTTATTGGCCAACTCAACATCCATAAAGAGTCCAGTGGCTCCTGAATCCAACATAGCCTTTAAAGTATGCCACTGGTTGTCTATGCGTACTTGCAGTGTTATATAAAAATGAACAGATGGATCTCTCAACCCCTGATTGACGGAAGGAACAATATTTACGCCCAAGAACTTCCCTTCCTGTCTTCTTGAGCTCTGGAGTTTTCCGCCTTCCTCACTTCTGTGGTGGCACTGGTTTGCACCTCCCTAACCCTACCTTTTGGTTTGACCAAACAGTCCTTTACATAATGACCTTTCCTCCCGCAGTATAGGCATAGACCATTATTCCTACGTTGTTCTCTTTCTTCAGCGGTGAGAGAAGCTTTTACTGTGCCTATTTCCATCAGCTCGGAGGTATTACTACCACTTGCCATGGCACTTCGGTTCCTCTCGAATCTGGGAGCGGGTCTGTCGACTCGCCTTCTTTAATTTTTGCGTTCTGCTAGTCTATGGTCCAATCTTAAAGTTCGATTGATGAGCTCCATACATGTGGTGGTCTGCGGGTCAATAGGTGCCAGTACATCCTTTAATTCATCCTTCAGGCCTTGGTAAAACAAGGAAGCTTGTTTAGCTTCCGGACAGTTGGTTTCGGCTATTAATCGTTGAAAGGTATTGATATATATCAATAAGTCTCTGTTCCCTTGCTTTAGCTCGAGCAGTTCACGGTCTGCGGTAAATGCAGCAGCTCTTTGATCGAACACCCTCTCGAATTCGGCACGAAAAGCCGTCCAATCATACAGTAATGGGTCATCACGTCGTACCAATGGAACAGCCCATTGCGCAGCACACATAAAAGGTTCCGCTTCACAGGGGAAGAGCAGAAGGCCGCCTCTTGAACCCCCTGTTCGAGTTAAACAAACAATATTCTGTCAGCTCGATGATTCCTCTGGAACGGTTCGATGCCAAAAAGGGGTCCATCTCTCGACAGTCACAACCCTGAGTGCTATAATAGCGCAGGTGAATGGGATGATCAAGCGGGGGAAGGAAAGGGAAGGGGTCAGCAGTGAGGGAGATTTGAAAGGCAAAACAATACTGGTAAGTAGTGGTTTGTATAATATCCCTCCTACGGCTAACTATTTGGGCTTTCCGTACCTGTAAAACAAACAATAAATCCCTGTCCTATTGGAGAGGAATGAGTCAACGTTCCTGTAACTAGGTCAGCAAGGATAGGGGTTGCGCTAAGAAAAGGATATAAGCACAAGGGAATCTTAAAGCCTTTGTCCCATGAACTACGGTATCTGAAAGAGACACGTTAGTGACAGATTCCTTACCTTAGAATATCCCCAGGCGTCAGGCTGGATCCTGAAAGTTTTTGCGTAGCAGTACCCTTGCGCGTCGGTAGGCGGCGTCGTGCGGCTCCGCGTCCGTCGTCGGCGTCGTGATCGCCGGGATGACGTCGCGGGCAGTACTTAGACGCCGCCCCTGCGCGCTGACGTCAGTTCTTCTTTTTCTGCGCCAGTAAGCGCAGATCCGGGAAGAGCAGTGCCCTAGTCATTTTTTGACTACTTTTTTGGTGATTTTTTCACTGTCTTTTCTTCGAGTCATCCAGACTCCGAGGTGTCGGTAGGGATGCCCGGCTTCAAGCCATGCGGCGCCTGTGGTCGAATGATGTCGATCACAGACCCGCACTTAGAGTGTCTCTACTGTCTTGGCCGCGACCACGACACGAAGTCGTGCTCCGACTGCCGGGCCTTACACCCGAAGGCTTTGCGAGAGCGGTCTCGAAAGCTGCTCGAGGTCCGGCAGTCAGATCCGCGCCGCACCAAGCCCCGGTCACGGGAGAGGTCGAGGGGTCGGTCGCGGAGTCCTCGGCCGTCATCGGAGTCCAAGTCTTCGCACTCTTCGGGTAAGTCGAAGCACAAAAAGTCTAAAAAGCACCATCGCTCTAAGACTTCGCCTTGCCGGTCTCGCGACTCGGCTGAGGTCCCTGTCGGCACCGTCCCCGCAGCTCCGGATGTGCCTCTGGCGCCGCCCCCTCATTACCCGTCCTTCCCGGGTTCGGGGGCGACTCCGGCCGAGATACAGGAATTCCTGTCGGCCATGGCCCGCCTCTTCGGGCCTCAAGGCCCCTCCGGTGCGCCTTCAGGCCCCGCGGGCCCTGCTCCGGTTGCCCCGGCGCCGCCGACGACTCCGGTCCCAGCGCCGCCTGTATCACCAGCCTCGCTCCCGGCCCCGGCTTCGGCCCCGGCCTCGAACCCGGCTCCGGTGATACCGCAACCTCCATCGACACCGGTTGACCTAACTACGCCTCCGCCAACGCCCATGTCCCCGGTGCCGTTCCTGACGCCGCCTGGGGCTTCAGGCGGCGTCGTTCCCCCGTTCTCTCCGGATCCGGACGCGGCGTCGGACCGGCGTCGCCCGATGCCGGCTCCGGCGCCACTGAGACCTTGGGTCCCTGACGTCCCCCCTCCTCCTTATTTTCTATCGGAGGAAGACCAGGAGAACTGGGAGGAGTCGGAAGACCCTCTCACACAGCAGTGTGAGTATGATGAGGACCGGGCAGAGGAACTTGGGGATGCCAGTGGTCTGGACACTTCTCCAGACACTGGCATGCTGTCTCCTCCTTCCGTGGCTATGGAGGAGGGAGCAAATTTCGCAACGGTGTTGCGTAGAGCAGCTGGAGCCTTACACCTCCAATTGCCTACAGTGGCTGTCGGGACTAACCTCCTGACGGAAGTGCTTCAGCCGGCAGTTACCTCCTCGGAGCCATTGCTGCCGTTCAATGACGCACTATCTGACGTTCTTTTGGGCACCTGGTCCAAGCCCGCCACAGGGGCTCCTGTGGATAGGAACGTGGCCCGACGCCATCGCCCTGCTCCGGGCAACCCCTGGTTTCTCTCTCAACATCACACCCCCAAGAGCTTGGTTGTCCAAGCCTCTGCCTCCCAAACCGCCTTCCCTACCGCCCCTCCGGATAGGGAATCCAAACGCCTGGACCAATTTGGGAAGAAAGCTTTTTCTTCCTCCAGTGCTGGCTTGCGGTCAGTCAACACCGCTTGCCTTTTGTGCCGATATTCCCACTCTGTGGGATTCGGTGGCGCTCGTTTTGCCCCAGTGTCCTGAGGAGGTCCAGACACTGCTTTCCCGCGCCATTGCGGAAGGAAGAGATGCGGCGAAGTACACCATCCGTTGTGGCCTTGATACCGCCGACTCGCTGGGCAGATCGCTTGCAACGACGGTGGCGCTACGGCGCCACGCCTGGCTGAGGACCAGTGGTTTCTCGGGTGGTCCAGAATACACTCATGGACATGCCCTTTGATGGAGTCGGTCTTTTTGGTTCCAAAGCAGACCATGCGCTGGAGCGCTTTAAGGACTCACGGGCTACTGCCAAGTCCCTGGGCCTTTCTGCTGTGCGCCCTCCGCTACCCTCTGCTTTTCGCCCCTTTCGTGGCCACGGAAGGGGCGCCCAGTCACGTCCGCTGCCCAGCCACCGGCCCGCGCAGCAAGCGTCTTCGCGTGGCCGAGGACGTGGCTTCCGCCGTGGCGGATCGGGCAACCAGCGTGCGGGTCAGGCCACCAACCACGCCCCGTCCGCGGCCTCCAAGCCCTCCTAGTCCTTCTTTTCAGGTGCACAGCACGCCAGTAGAGGGCAGGGTCCGCCATCACCTTCACCACTGGCGTGCCATCACCTCGGACAGGTGGGTCTTGGACATTGTCCGAAGGGGCTACTCCCTCCCTTCGAGACCACCCCCAGCCATGCCACCTCAATTCCACCGCATGTCAGGGGATCACTTGGTGCTTCTGCAGAAGGAAGTCACGGCCCTCTTGGCCAAGAGGGCCATTGAGCATGTTCCGACCCCAGAAGTAGGACGTGGTTGCTACTCCCACTACGTTCTGGTGCCCAAAAAGGACAAGGAGGACATGCGTCCTATCTTGGACCTCCGGAACGTCAATCGCTTCCTCCGGAAGGAGAAGTTCAAGATGCTCACCTTAGCTCAGGTTTTGACTGCCCTCGACCCTGGAGACTGGATGGTAGCGTTGGACTTGCATGACGCTTATTTCCCCATCCCCGTCCTGCCGGACCACCGGCGTTACCTGCGGTTCATGGTGGGCCGCGAGCATTTTCAGTTCACCGTGCTCCCCTTTGGCCTCACAAGTGCCCCTCGGGTGTTCACGAAAGTGTTGGCGGTGGTCGCAGCTCATCTGCGCCGGGCAGGGGTTCCAGTCTTCCCCTACCTCGACGACTGGCTGCTGAAGGCGGGCTCGTCCCAGGCAGTCGTCTCCCACCTCCAGACTACGGCCGAACTCCTGCACTCGCTGGGGTTCTCCATCAATGTGCCGAAGTCGCACCTGATTCCTTCTCCACAGCTCCTTTTCATCGGAGCAGTTCTGGACACAACGCAGTTTTGGGCCTATCCTCCCGAACGGCGAGTCCGGGATATTCAGGCTATGATTCCGATCTTTCAGCCTCTATCCTGGGTTTTGGTACGGATGACCCTGAGGCTGCTGGGCCTCATGGCCTCCTGCATCCTGCTGGTCGATCATGCCAGATGGCATATGCGGGCTCTGCAGTGGGACCTGAAGTTCCAGTGGGCGCAGCACCAGGGCAACCTGTCCGATCACTTCCAGATCTCGGAGGGGACTGCAATACAGTTGCAGTGGTGGCTCTCGAACCGGCAATGGGTCATGGGCAGATCCCTCTCCCTTCCCCAGCCAGAGCACACAGTCGTGACGGACGCGTCCCTTCTGGGATGGGGCGGTCACATGGGAGAGGAGGAGATCAGAGGCCTCTGGTCTCCGGCGGAGTCCCGGCTCCATATCAACATTCTGGAGCTCCGGGCGATCCGACTTGCACTCAAGGCATTCCTTCCCTCTGTCAAAGGTAAGGTAGTGCAGGTGTTCACAGACAACACAACGCCGTGTGGTACTGCAACAAACAAGGCGGGGTGGGGTCGTGGACCCTATGTCAGGAGGCTCTGCGCCTCTGGACATGGCTGGAACATCAGGGCATATTCCTGATGGTTCAACACCTGGCAGGTTCCCTGAACGCCAGGGCGGACGAACTCAGCCGCAGGTGCATGATGGATCACGAATGGCGTCTTCACTCGGAAGTGGTGCAAGGACTCTTTCTTCAGTGGGGAGAGCCTTGGTTAGATCTATTCGCCACCGAAGAGAACGCGCAATGTCAGTTCTGCGCGTTGGAATTTCCAAGGCGGCACTCGCTCGGCGACGCTTTTCGTCGCGAGTGGAGTTGCGGTCTGTTGTACGCTTTTCCGCCTATACCACTTCTACCCAGAGTGTTGAAGAAGATTCGGCGCGACCGGGCCCAAGTCATCCTTGTGGCTCCGGACTGGGCTCGAAGAGTTTGGTATCCCGAGCTACTCAGGATGAGCGTCGATCCCTCGATCCGTCTGCCTCTTCGGGAGGATCTTCTGTCACAGCAGCAGGGGACGGTCCTCCACCCGAACCTGTCCAGTCTCCACCTGCTTGCGTGGATATTGAGCGTCGGCAGTTGATTCCTTTCGACTTGCCTCCCGAAGTTTGTGATGTGATTCTGGCAGCCAGGCGTCCCTCCACTAAGGTGGTATACGCCTGCAGGTGGAACAAGTTTGTGGCATGGTGCACAGCAAAGGCTGTGAATCCCCTCTCTGCCCCTCTTTCAGAGGTTCTTATGTTCCTTCTTTCTCTGGCCCAACAGGGTTCTGCCCTGGGTACCATCAAAGGCTATCTTTGTGCGATCTCGGCCTTCCTCAGGCTCCCTGATCAGCCCTCTCTTTTTAAGTCCCCTGTTGTTAACAGGTTTCTAAAAGGCATTTCACACCTCTTCCCTCCTGTTCCGTTTGTCATGCCTCAGTGGGACTTAAACTTGGTTCTTACCTTTTAATGTGCGCTCCCTTTGAGCCTCTACATAACTGTCCTCTTCGTCTTCTTACTTTGAAGACAGCCTTTCTGGTGGCTATCACCTCCGCTCGGCGGGTGAGTGAGCTCCAGGCTCTATCATGCAAACCTCCCTTTCTGTCTGTCCATCCAGACAAGGTTGTTCTCAGGACGCGTCCGTCCTTCTTGCCAAAGGTGGTTACTGCCTTCCACATTGGGCAGACCATCACTTTGCCCACCTTCTTTCCGCCTCCGCATCCTTCCAGAGAGGAAGAGAGGCTCCACCGTCTGGGCCCAAAACGTGCGCTTTCTTTTTATATCAACCGCACACAACACTTCCGGGTGGATGACCAGCTCTTTGTTGGCTACGGGGCGCCAAAAAAGGTCGGGCGGTGCACAAGAGAACCATCTCCCGCTGGGTCACCTTGTGTATCAAAGCCTGCTATTCTTTGGCTAAGAAGGAGCCTCCTGTTGGGCTGCGTGCCCATTCCACCAGGGCAACGGCTGCTACCACGGCTTTAGGCCACGGTGTTCCGCTGCAGGATATATGTCAGGCAGCCACGTGGGCCTCGCTGCACACGTTTACCAAGCATTACTGCCTTGACAGCCAGGTCCGGAGGGACGGCTTCTTTGGCCGTTCTGTCCTCCGAGACTTCCTTGTCTGATCTTTGTTCGCAGACCCACCACCGGGGTTGGTATTGCTGGGGTATCTATTCTAAGGTAAGGAATCTGTCACTAACGTGTCTCTTTCAGATGCACAAGTTACTAACTTGTGTGACGATATATCTGTAAGAGACAGTAGTTAGTGACAGATTCCTACCGCCCACCATCCTCCCCGTTCTGCGAACTGATTTCTAGGGTTAAGGACATCCCTTTCAGGGCCCTAGTATTTTTCAGACACCTATGTCAGCTTCTTGCATGGCTCTGCGTTCCTGGCGCGGAAAGTCGTGTACAGAACTGACGTCAGCGCGCAGGGGCGGCGTCTAAGTACTGCCCGCGACGTCATCCCGGCGATCACGACGCCGGACGCGGAGCCGCACGACGCCGCCTACCGACACGCAAGGGTACTGCTACGCAAAAACTTTCCGGATCCAGCCTGACGCCTGGGGATATTCTAAGGTAAGGAATCTGTCACTAACTACTGTCTCTTACAGATATATCGTCACACAAGTTAGTAACTTGTGCATCACACTCTTAGTACATTTCTCATTTCTCTTCAACAAGTAACATAGAACCATACACACCAGCACACATAAAAGGTTCTGCTTCACAGAGGAAGAGCATAAGGCTGCCTCTTGAACCCCCTGTTAGAGTTAAACAAACAATCACCAAAATGCTTCTTTTGATTTTTTACGCTGTGAGTTTATAACATGCCAGAAAAAAAAATGCGTATCCACATATATTCACTTCATAATCCGTAGTTCCTAATCACCTAAATGATAATGCTTTGAATCCTTAGGCTTTTGTAGATCCATAAAATAAGCATAGAATGAACAGAGTTCTTCTGCTAACAACAAAGACCTCGGTAGCAGACAATGGCACTGACAAATAGTCTTGTGATTCAATAGTGGTGCCAAAAAGGCACTGCAGCTGATTGCAAGGATTCGAGGAAGGCCCGATCCAAGTCGGTGCAAGTGCACCCTTACCGTACACAAAATTGAGCAGGCAAAGTGCAGTGTGAAAGTGCTGCTCGGCGGAGGAATTATCAGCAGCTTCGTGATCCCCTTAGGCTCCTTATGAGTGGTCCTTCTCTTCCGGTTCCCGGGTTGAGAGTCCCAGGCAAATGCGGCTACCTCCGCTTTACCTCATGGGAAATGTAGTTTATAGTCATTCCGACAGCGCGTGAACCGCGCCACTAGTCAGAATGGTTTGCCGAGTGTTGTGCAGACCCGGGGACACCTCTATCTTTCCACCGTTCCGCTAACCAGGATCAGGCCCTGCCATAACGGGTAAGGAGGGGCGGAGTGGAGGTTGAACCCTAATGTACCGCTAGGCTGTGTTCGTGCTTATGGGGGTAGAGTGTGTGTGTAACACCCAGGGTGGGCAGGATCCACGAAGGGGAAGCTTCAAAAGCTTGCCACCTTTGTGAGCTTCCCCAGGCCTTTGCTGCTTCCAGCAACTGGCCCCCACCGGTTCCTGACCCCCCACTTCGGGCGGGAGAATCGGCAGGAAAACCAAGTGAGGAAGGGAGGTGTACCCACATTTGCCAACCTGCCCTGCCTTCCAAGTCAAAGACTTTGTTTCCCATGAGAACCGGATTTGCTCACCCACAGACTCTGGCTCCGGCCAAATCCGCTAGTCTGCACCACTCAGTACCCAATGCCTACGGCCCGAGTTCAAGTGGCCCAACACCACGAGGAGCTCTCCCCAGTGATCCTGACCTGAGATCTGGTGATGTCTGACCTGCCTCGAAACTCCAAACGAAGCCTGCAGCCTCTTTCTGGAGGATCCCCCCGATCGTGACCGGAGCTGATAAGAAAAACCCGACGCCTAAAGACACCCCTGCACCCGAAGTCCCAAGGCCTTGGGTGGCCCAACCGACAGTGTCCCAGCATCCCCAGGCATCCCAACTTACCTCTTCAACTGGTGGTCACCTCCAGAAGATCTTTGTCCCCGAGCCTGCAGTCTTTGTTGCAACTGGAGAATCCCCATTGAAAACAACAGGGCACCCGACGCCAAACCATCACCCTGCATCCAACCGCCCCTGCGCCACTGCAGGTGTACATTGGGTGCTAACTCGGATCCCCCTTTGCTCTGAGCCTAACACCATGAGCTTTGCTCCCACAACCTTGTGGCCTGCTCGTGAGCAGCCACCAACCAGAGGCCCCCTATCCCCCATTGGATAACATTGGGCCTCAGCACTCTGCACCCGGCCGCCCTAGTGCCGCTGAGGGTGTTTCACGAGTGCATCCTTGACCCTGGGGGAACCCTGGTTCTAACCCCAGAATACCAGCTCCCACAAAACAGTACTTACCTGCAAGTACGGAGTTGGTTTGTATGAAACATTGAAAAACTGTCTGTACTAAAAGTGAATTACTTACCTTTTGTCTAGGAGATGTCTCAGTGTGATATCTAGGCATATCACACTGATTAGAAAAGGAATCTGAAAAGTAATCCCAAAAGTAACGTACATAGTAATCTGAAAAGTAACTGAAAAGTAATTTCTAAACATTGACCTACCTGTAATTCAATCAACTGCATTTGAACCTGCATTCAATTGTAAAACATGGCATAAGATTTTGCAAAGCATTTATTTCACTTACTTGCACCATGCTTGGCTTGGTTCTAAGAAATAAAATAACTTAATAATATTTTTGATATAAACAAATTGGTCTGAGTTCAGTCTTTGAGTGTGTGACATCATTTGCTGCCTGTGTGTACAACAAATGCTTAACACTACCCTCTGATATAGCCTTACTGCTCGCCCACACTACCACAAATAGAAAGTAAGGTGCTATCTACTTTTATCTCTGCCTACCTTTGGGTTTCCACTGGACTCTGTGCACACTATACCTCATTTTGGTATAGTATATATAGAGCCAGCGCCTTACAGCGGGTCAAAGGAGTCTTTCAATCAATCAGGATTCATAAATCACAGCTAATCACCCGATAGGGTAACCAGGCACTTTATGCCGGTTGTGTCTGATGATTGTGCAGTGAAAATGGCTACAGAGCCAGTTCTTAGTACGTTACATCTGTTGACTGACATCAGCCTTGATAAGTCACTTGTCCCGTTCAATGATGTATACTACTAGACTGGTTCCTCTCTCCTCTTGGAGGTAGATTCAAGAGAGCTTCTACCATTAGTTAAAAGCTTACATCCTCTTTTGGGAAGCGATCAACGCTTGATATGTAACTTGAGTTGTTTCTATTGCCATTAGACCCCATCTAATGGGTTGCAGATGGAAGTGAAACTGACAACGAAGTCATAAAGGTAATCAAGATACCTGATGGCTGACCTTAAATACTAATGCCATTCGTTTGTAGAGGGATATGTTTTGGCAGCGAGACAGCCTGCTTGGGGGTGATAGGCTGAGGTAGGTATGTATAGAAGGTCCTACAGAAAAATTGAGAAGACTATGCAATGTAAGGAGGACATTCTATGGAAGATATAGAAGCAGACTACTTAAATAGTTCATGTATGAAAGTGCCCCTTTTTGCATGGCTGCCCCCTCTTTTTGCCTGACATTTGATGCAACGCGACTTGATGTGCCCTGGGTCCCTGCCAATCAGGCTCCCAGGGCCTGTGTTCTTTCCCAAAACGGTACCTTTGTATCCACAATTGGCATACCCGTGGCCACAGACAAGCACCTTGTAAAAGGTACCAAGGGTCCTGTGACCAGGGAAGGCCTCTGAGGACCGCAGCACCGATTGTTCCACCCTTAGAGGCCCTGCACCTTAACACACAAACTGCCATTGCAGGCTGCTTGTTTTGGTGCAGAGAAAAGTGAAGAGTTGACATGGCCCACATCCCTGTGGGCCATGCCTGCAGTCCACTGCCTAAGGCCTAGGTATGACACCCCTCTATCAGGGTGCACTAGCCCTAAGGTGAGGGCACAGAGGCATGAGCCCTGTACTCCTATGGTGTCCAAGTCCATTCTTAGACATTGTTAGGATAGTCAAGCCATAAAGTGTATATGGTCTGGGAGTTGGTCACTACAAACTCCACAGCTCCATAATGGCTTTACTAAAAACTGGGAAGTTTGGTAGCAAACGTCTCAGCACATTGAACCCATACTGATGCCAATGTGGGATTTTTTTTATAAAAAGCACTCGTAGGTCATCTTAGAGATGCCCCTGAAAATCAACCAGCCCTGGTCTGGTTCCTGAATGGCTGCCTGCCATTTGCCACCACCAGACAGGTTTCTGGACCCCTGGGTAGAGGGCCTCCGCTCTCTGGGTCCGGAGACAAAGCCCATCCTGGGCTGAGGTGTCATGCCTCCTCCACCAGGATGAGCTGGGTTCACAAAAGGGGAAGCTTCAAAGGCCTGCTGCCTTTGGACGCTGTCCCTGCCTATTGCTGCCTCCAGTAACTGGCTCCCACTGGTTCTGAGCCCCTGTTTGGGTGGGAGAATCAGCAGGAAATCCAAGTTGACAACTTGCCAACCCCACCCCTCAGGCGAGGGAGGCGAGGTGAACCACACATCTCAGTCCCCTCCATGTTGAAGATGAGGGGACTCAGCCAATTAGGAGGAGGCCCATGCCCCCTCCACCTGGAGGGTTGCATAATAGGGGGTGTACCCACCCAAAGGAAGGGACTCATTGGTCCCAACCTGCATACCCCTTTAGCGCCCCTAAATTTAGTGTTTAGGGGCGACCCTGAACCTTGCCTCCTCAGATTCGAGGAAGAAAGAAGAACCGAAGAGCTGTGCTGACCCAGGAAGAAACAGAGGACACCAACTGACTTGGCCCTGGCCCTACTGGCCTGTCCCAACCATGACCTGCCTACAGCAAAGAAACTGGCGTGTCCCACCGCAGCAAACCCACAGAGCCCGGAGGTACTGCTCTGCACTCAACAGACTGTCTCCTGTGAGCACCGAATTTGCTCACACCCAAAAGACTAACCAATGCACCACTCTCCACCCGCCTGCCATGGCTTGTTACCGAGTGGCCCAAAACTCCAGAGGTCTCCCCGGCGATCATAAGTTGGGATCCGGTGACCCCTGACCTCTCACAAGCTTCAAACTTGAACCTGCAGCCTTTCCTTGAAGGGTCCCCCCAACCAAGACCTAAGGCGGTAAGATAACCGCTCCCTTGACCGTAGCAGACCAGGAAGCCACTGCATCTGCCTGAAGGACGCCGACCACGACCGATCGCAATTCGAAGAAATCGACGCCTTAAGACACCCCAGCCCTCAATGCCTTCCCGGTCTTGGGTGGCCCAACTGACGGTGTCCAGGTATCCCTCCAGACCCCCAGTCGCCTTCCCAGTCGTGTTGCCTCCAAGAAGTCCCCTCGACCGAGCCTGCAGCTTTCTGAATCCGACAGTCTCCACTGAGGAGCCCAGGGACTCCGACATCCGCTTTTACCTCCTGCACCCGGCCTCCTCTGTGCCGCTGGTGGTGCAGTTCTTGTGTCGGTTGTTGGCCCCTGCAGTACCGACCACAACCTTAGGAGCTTTTGCTTCCACATTTGAGTGGCCTGCCTACCAGCAGACCCCAACCAAAGGCCCCCCTTAACCCCGTTGGCTAACGTTGGGCCCCTATTCTCTGCACCCGGCCACCCCAGTGCCGCTGCTGGTACAACTAGAGTATCCATCTGGACCTTGGAGAACCTTGGTCCTAACCCCCCAAAACCCAAACTCGTAAGTCCGATACCTCCGAGCTTGATAACCACTTTTTCCCCACAGGGACCCATGGTAAGAGATTCTGGGTCTAGCTAGAAATTCTTTGTAGAACTGCTAAATGTATGGGGAAAAGTGAGCACTATTGCAAAATAATCTGAAAGTAATTACTGTGTAAATTCTAATATCCTGAAAAGCAATCTCAACCTGTACCAAGTCCTGCCTGGTTCTACAAATAAACCATAAGTATACCTTTCTATATATACCTAATTAGTCTGGATTCAGTCTGAGTGTGTGACATCAGCCTTGATTGGATACAATAAATGCTTAACACACCCTCCTAATAAGCCTAACTGCTCGACCACACTACCACAAATAGAGCTGTTAGTCATTATCTAATTTAGCCTCTGCTCTACCTCTGGGGATCCTCGGGACTCTGTGCACACTATACCTTACTTGGCATAGAATATACAGAGCCAGCTTCCTACATTGGTGGATCAGCGGTGGGATGTAAAGCCTTGCATTTATTGGACTAACTTAGTCAACCTCTGATCACATGACAAGAATCCAAAAATTGCCTTTCATTTTTTAATTGAATATTTTTTTCCAAAAACACTAAAAGTCTTGATGGGGCCTTGCGTTAAGACCCTGTAGCATTTGTTTAGAAAAATAAAAAGTCACTGAAGTTAGGGGGGAAGTATCTCAAACTGTTAATGTAGGTCTTCCAAAAAGAACACCACTTTAGAAAAATGAGCAACGCAGGGAATATGGTTGAGGAGCTTGACTTCACCCCTTGCTCCAGCCTAGAGGTTAGAGAGTTAAGGCTTTTCTGCAAAGCTAACCAAATAAAAACTGGGTCCAACCCTACCAGAATACAACTCCTGGAGTTCCTGGCAGGGTATGCGAGGGACCACCCCACTGAAGAAGGTGAAGACCTTCAAGCGGATGTGAAACGTAGTGAGGAGGATGAGGCCTTAAACCAACCCCCCAGCTACTTAAGGAGGAAGGGAACTTTGTGTCCTACCCTCCACACCCAAGAGTTTCCGGGACTGTCTCCTACAGATTTAGGTCCAACTCTCTACCAGACAGTGAGGACAACCTCACTGAGGAGGACCTCCTTTTTAGCAAGGATGGCCAAGAGACTAGGCTCCTAGCTCTAGAAAAAGAGAGCGCAGAGATGGGCTTAGGACCCATCAATGGTGGCAGCAATTTAAAAGGTTTGGAGAAAGAAGGATCTTATGATCCTAAAATCCCCAAAAGGGATTGTCCCTAAATTCGAGGATGGTGATGAAATCACCAAGTGGTTCACAGCCTTTGAGAGGGCCTGTGAAGCCAGAAAATTAAGGAAATCTCACTGGGGGGCACTCCTGTGGGAACTGTTCTCTGGTAAGTGCAGAGACAGACTTCTGACCCTTAGTGGGGCAGAAGCAGAGTCCTATGAACTCATGAAGGGCACCCTGCTTGAGGGATTTGGGCTCACTACTGAGGAGTACAGAATTAAGTATAGGGGGATCAGAAATTCCAGAGTCAGTTTTGGGTGGAATTCATAGACTACTCAGTAAAAAAAAACTAGGTGGCTGGTTGACAGGAAGTAAAGTGCAAGATTATGATGGTCTTTATAATTTGTTTATGAAAGAAACATTTTAAGTAACTGCATCAATGAAAATTTGCATCAGCATCTGGTAGACCTAGGTCCAATTTCTCTCCAAGAATTGGGAAAGAAGGCAGACCACTGGGTCAAGACAAGGGTAACCAAGACAACCACTGGGGGTGACCAAAAGAAAGGGGTCACAAAGCCTCCCCAGGGGAAAGAGGGTGAGAAACCCAAACATAAAACACATGAGTCTTCTAAAGGCCCCCAAAATCCTGTTCAGGGGTTGGGCCCTGTTATATAAATAAATACATACTCTAGTATCCTCTACACGAGGGTACGACACAAAGCACACAATACTTTAGCAAAGAAACAGTTGTAAGTAGCACAATACACAGTGGGCTCCAGGGGGAGACCAAACCATATACTAAAATAGTGGTATAAGAACCACGACTGGAGTCGAGACAGTGTCTAGAACACGTAGAATCGCTGGGACCCCAAGGAACCACCCAAGGTGAGTAGATAGGGACCCCACGGAGGATGGGTGCAGTGTGCTAACACGCCCGCGGGCTCCGTAGAATTCTGTGGGGGAAGTCGCGGTTACAATTTTAAAGTTTAAGGACCCTTCTTGGTGGGCTTCGAGGACACCCTTTGGAACTTAGGAGGTTGGAGAGCCACCCCACCCATGGATACTGGAGTACCCAAGTTACCTATCCCAGGGAAGCTGGGTGCATAGGTCTGAAGTGGTGTTGGAAACCGCCGTCGTTTTCAATGGAGGGTTGCAAAGAAGAGCTGCTGCCGGGAAGTAAGAAATTGTCAGTCGGAATCCAAGGGTGGATTTGTGATGAAAGGAACCTGAAAGCAGAGGGGAGAGAGTCTGGGTCACTTCAGGGTGACCAGGGGCTCAGTGGACGAATGCCCACCGATGTCAGGTGCTTCAGGTGCAAAGAAGGGATACTTGACTCTGCAGCCACAAGGACCATGAGAGGTCAACGATGACCAGGAGCCAGGTGTGAGCTGTCCCATGAAGGATGTCGAGTGCTGAGGGGTCGGTGTCCGGCTGGAGTACCAACAAGCCTTGGCAACAGCAACCCACGCAGGAAGGTCAAGCAGGTTACGGTGTGGACCAGCAAGGTCCAGGGGACTCGCCAGGCAATGGGGAGTCAAGGCACATCTGGAGCAACCAGGAAAGCCCAACAGAATTCAAGATGACTCTCAGGAGGACTCACAGGCCGAATGACCAGGAGTCGCGAGGGGACCTCGAGCAAGATCACAAAGTACCAGCCCATGGAGCACTCGGTGTGAGGAGGCCAGAGTTCTTTGGTGGAAATACTGCTTGGGATCAGGACTACACGGAGTCCAATGCACAATCTCGGGAATTGCCAACAAGCATATGCCCTTGCAAAAGTAGGCGGTGCACAGAGGTTCGGGTTATGCGGTCTGCACGAGGGATACTGGCCTCAAACTCGGTGAGAGAGCAGCTCAACCTCAAGAAACATCCGAACCCACCTCCTGTGTTGCTGGAGCCTTTGGAGTCTGCAGGAGCTCAGGATCAGCAGACCGGTCAGTTGCATTACGGTGCCTGCGAATGCAGGGGAGTGACTCCTTCACCCCAAGGGAGATTCTTCAGATGTCCTTAATGCTCCACAGGTCCTGCACGGAGCCTGTATGGTACAAGGGCACAGACGATGCTTTGGACGGCGAGGGAGACGAAGTCGGGCCCAGTCGAAGTCCAGCGAAGTCCAGTGTGTCCAGACGGTCGAAGGTCAGTGGTTTCTTGTTCAGAATCTTGTCCACGTCAAATCTAAGGTCCTACAGCCAGGTAAGCCCTTATGTACCCACGGGAGAAGGTTGGACAGATTCAGGGGACCCTCCTAGGGGAGGGTCAGGACAGAGGGGAGGTTACTCCCATGTCCTTTGTCCAGTTTCGCGCCAGAGCAGGAGCCAATGGCTCCCAGAACTAGTTTGAGCTGGACTATGCACAGGGACACCAAGTGTGCCCCAGATGCAGACTTTCAGGCACTTTGGAAGTGCACCCACCCAGCCCCAATACACTAGATCCTGTCTGGGAGGTGTTCACACCTCCCTGTGACAGGATGCCTATTGTCCTGCCTTCCCCTGCTCGAGCTTGGCTCAGCAGCAGGAGGGCAGAAAAGTGTGTCTGGCCGGCAGCAACCATTTTGTGTTGCCCGGGTTGAGAAGGCTGGCACCGGAAAGACCAGTGACCCCATGAAGCTCGCATCAGAAGGGTGGAATCATACCTCCCACACCAGTTACCGGTGTGGAGGTATGATTCCAAGGTGTTTGATACCAAACACAACATGTTTTGTTTCAGCAGTTTTCGAGATAGCATTTACAGCGAGGTTATAATGCACCTCTACCTATATGTCAGGCTGAGTCACAGACAACCCGGGAGAATGGTCTCCGAAGGCTGCAGAGGGGCCCTGCTGATGCAGGGGCACCCTCTCACGTAAAACCCAGCACCCTGCCTTCAGGATTGTTAAGACCTGTTATAGGGGTGACTTATAAGTTTTAAGTGTAGTGACCAATTGATATAGTGAACCTATATCTAAAGTAAGTGGTGCAAGCACCAACTTACACAGGCTGTAATGGCAGGCCTGTAGTTCCATTTTGCATGGCCTCTCACCGGTGGCATAATACATGCTTCAGCCCATGGGAGGACTCTGGGGTACCTATGCCCTGGGTACATGTGTACCATATACTAGGGACTTTTAAGGGTACCCCAGCATCCAATCTAGAGTGTACCAAAGTACATGGCATAACATTTTGAGGCAAAAGCAGATAGACTGGGGTCCTGATTAGCAGGATCCCAGTCAGACTAGTCAAAACAGTGTAACATCAAGCAAAAAGTGGGGGTAACCATAAGAAGCAGATCCTTCTTTCCTACAGGCCCAAAAACATCATCCCAACCCACTAGTGGGTATGGGGAAAAAACTTTGATCCTACAAAGGCCTGGTGTTCCATCTGTTACAGAAAGTGACACCAAACTGGAGATGGTGCCTATCCCAACAACCAAGCCCCCATCAGTGCCTTCTGGTATGGCAAATCTCCAGATGGGACCAATGGTGTGCCCAGAGCAAATCGGGGTTCACACCGAGGCTGTTTTAGTCTCTGAAGGGGAGGGAAGGTTATCCACTTTGGCTGTCTGGCCCCCTAATTTAAAGAAATACCTGCAGTAACCCTTAGTGAATGGGACTAAGATTGAAGCCCTAAGGAATACAGGTGCCAGTTTCACTATGGTGAGAGATACACTGGTTTTCCCAGAGTAATACCTAACTGGATAAACCTATCCAGTTACCAATGCTGACCGTGTTACCACTAACCAGCCAATGGCTATGGTAATATTAGATTGGAGCGGGGGGTTGTTGGCCTGAAACCGGTAGTGGTCTCTCCAAAGCTTCCGACCGACTGCTTGGAAATGATCTGGAACTGTGGCGTAACACAGGCCCCCGTAGCCCCAGCGGTGCGGGGGGTCCCCATGCTCCAGGGGGCCCCCTCAGCACAATGCTCTGGATGGAGAGTTCCTTTTTTAGTCTGGTGGGGGGCCCTCCACGTACCGTGCAGGGTCACCCCCTCAAGTTTCGTTACGCCAGTGATCTGGAAACCGCAGTATGGGCTGAGGTAGTAAGAAAGACTCTTGCAACCATGCTGCATATCCCTGAAGTAGTGTGTGTGAAAACACAAGCACAATGCCTAGCACATGGTGAACAAGGAGGGGTGGGGCCTGAAAAGATGGCCCAACCTCCCAAGAGATAAGGTAGGAAGACTGGTGGCACAGCATCCACACATCAAAAGGAACTGGTCCCCTCTCCTCAGAGAGAGGACTTGGCCATCCCAGAGGGAACCAAGCCCATAGAGCTTGACCCTTACGAGGACTCTTGGGACCAGGGGGACCCACTAGGGAACAGCTGGGCCTTGGGCAGCAGGTCTGCCCCACTCTTGAAGGTCTGAGGCAGCAAACTGCTGCATAGAAGCAGGGAGATGTCAGTGGTACCCACAAAGTCTATTGGGAGGAAGGGTTCCTTCACACTGAGACCCCAAACCTGGAGCCACTAGGAGAGTGGTAGTACCTCAGCTGTATAGGGAGTTCCTACTCACTTTAGCACACAACATCCCCTAGCTGGACATCTCAGCCAGACCAAAACTTGGGAAAGATTGGTCACCCACTTTTATTGGCCCCAGATGTCCCAAAAAGTAAATGTTTGTAAGCTGCTGTGTCACCTGTCAAGCCAGTGGCAAGACAGGAAGGCACCCTTAATTCCACTACCAGTGGTTGGGGTTCCGTTTGAGAGGGTAGGAGTGGATATAGTGGGTCCACTTGAACCTCCCACAGCCTCAGGAAACAAATGTATACTACTAGTAGTAGATCATCCTACTAGGTATCCTGAAGCCATTCCCCTTAGGACTACTGCAGCCCCTGTGGTAGCCAAGGCCCTCATTGGTTTCTTCATCTGGGTAGGGTTCCCTAAGGAGGTAGTATCAGACTGAGGTACCAACTTCATGTCTGCATACTTGAAGCATATGTGGATGAGTGTGGGGTGACTTAAAAGTTCACCACACCTTATCACCCACAAACCAATGGCCTTGTTGAAAGATTCAACAAAACATTGAAAGGCATGATTATGGGAGTCCCTGAAAAACTCAAAAGGAGATGGGATGTTCTGTTATCCTGCCTGCTTTTTGCCTACGGAGAGGTGCTTCAGAAGGGAGTAGGATTTTCACTCTTTGAACTTCTGTTTGGCCCCCCCTGTATGGGGACTACTCTCACTTGTGAGTGAAGGATGGGAGAGACCCCGTCATGTACCAAAGCAAGATGTGGTGGACTATGTACTAGGCCTTTGTTCCAGGATGGCAGAGTGCATGCAGAAAGCAACCAAAAACCTTGAGGCCAGCCAGGAGATATAGAAACTCTGGTATGACCAAAAAGCCGCACTGGTAGGATTCCAACCAGGGCGACTGGTGTGGGTTTTGAAGCCAGTGGCACCAAGGGCCTTCCAGGACAGATGGAGTGGCCCTTACCCTATCCTAGAAAGGAAGAGTGAGGTCACCTATTTGGTAGACCTGGGCACTAGCAGGTCCCCCAAGAGGGTGATACATGTGAACTGCCTTAAGCTCTATTGCGACAGGGCTGATGTAACCATGCTGTTGGTTACTGATGAGGATCAGGAGACGGAGTGAACCTCTCCCTGACCTTCTCTCTCACAGCCCCCAAGATGGGTCAGTGGATGGAGTTGTCTACTCAGACACCCTCTCTGCCCAACAGCAGACTGCAAGCAAGTTCTGCAGAAGTATGCACTGCTCTTCTCCTTGACCCCTCGTCGGACACCCTGGTGTACCCATGATGTGGACACTGGAGACAGCTTGCCTGTCAAAACAAAAATCTATCGCCAGTCTGACCAAGTCAAGGAAAGCATCAAGGCTGAAGTCAGCAAGAGTTGAGGGTCATTGAACCATCTGAGAGTCCCTGGGCCAGCCCAGTGGTCCTATTCCCCAAACCTCATCCACAGGGTGGAAAGAGAAAAATTAGGTTCTGTGTGGACTACCAATGCTGTCACCAAGACCTCCTGGTCAGAGTAACTGCTCTCCCCTTGCGGAGCTCCGACCTTAAGGCACTGCCCCCAGAGCCTTCTGGTGACTCAGGTAGGTGGTGTTCGAGGCCCTCCTCCAGCCGCAGGCTCCTGCCTGCGCCTCATCCCTGGTGGTCCAGTGGAAGAGCCTGCTCTTCTGCTGATCCGCTCTGTCTGCCTTGTCTGTCTCTTTCTGTCTGCTGCTGTTCTGTCTTGCTCTGTTCTGATTTTCTCTGCCTTTGCCTTTTTTGCCAATTTTTTTTCTGTTTGCTTATTTTCTGTTTTTGCCCTGTTCTGCCTTTTTCCCCGCCGCTGCTACCCCCGCAGCCCCTTCCCCCCCTGCGTGTTCTTGCTCCTGCCTCCCAGGTGCTCTCCCTCCCCGACCCCTACTTAATGGCAACACTGCACGACAGGGCGAGCAAGACCTCTGACCTCCTGGTCAGGGTAACTGCTCCCCCCTCGTGCAGCTCCGTCCTTAAGGCACCGCCCCCAGCACCTTCTGGTGACTCAGGTAGGTGGTGTTTGAGGCCCTTCTCCACCCGCAGGCTCCTCATCCCTGGCGGTCCAGTGGAAGAGCCTTCTCTTCTGCTGGGCCGCTCTGTCTGCCTTTTCTGTCTCTTTCTGTCTTTCTGTCTGATGCTGTTCTGTCATTCTCTTTTGTGATTTTCTCTGTCTTTGCCTTTTTTGCTGATTTTTTTCTGTTTGCTTATTTTCTGTTTTTGCCCTGTTCTGCCTTTTCCCTGCTGTCCATGTGGGCCCCTCCCACCTGTGTTTTCCCGCTCCGTCTCCCAGCTGCTCTCCCTCCTCCCGACCCCTACTTAATGGCGGCCGCTGTGCAGCCGCAGTGATGGCAAGCCCGTCTGTGCCCATCCATGACCCGACTGCGACCAGCACCAGGGACCCTGGTCCTCTGACCCCCCCGCCGCTACGACTCAGGAACCCTCCACGCACTCAACCCTGGGCGCAACAACAATGCCAGCTCTCCACGCCGAGCATCACCCAAGGCCCATTCTTCTGTCGACACTGCCGCTGCACCTTCACCCACCTCCGGACCCTGACAGCTACCGCCAACCCACCGGACACCAGCACACCCAAACCCCTGAGCTGCATCCTCCTCAATGTAGGCTCCCTGCACAGACATGCAGTAGAAATCTGGGACCTCCTCAACACCCTCTCGCCCGACGACGCCTTCTTCACAGAGACCTGGACCAGCGCCAGCTCGGTACCCGACATCGCAACCGCCATCCCAGATGGGTACAAGATCCTGAGGAAAGACTGCCCCAACCACCCTGAAGGAAGCCTCGCCATCGTCCACAAAAGCTCCCTCTGACTGACAACCTCCATCTCGAACGACTCCTCGCCCTCTATGCAACACATACACTTCCAGATCCAGGTCAACCCCAGAATGACTCTACACAGAACTCTCACCTACAGACCTCCCGGACCACATGCCCGTTCACTAACACCATCGCAGACCACATCGCGCCCCAGGCCCTCGCCTCCATGGACTACGTACTGCTCAGAGACCTGAATTTCCACCTTGACAACCCCAGCGACCCCCACTCAATCGCCCTCCTAGACAACCTCGCCAACACCAGACTGAAACAACTCATCACCACCCCCACCCACACGGCAGGACACACTCTCGACCCCATCTTCGCTGGAGGAAACAACATTTGCTTCTGTCACATCACGCAACCTCTCTGGACAGACCACCACTGCGTCCACTTCTCCTTCTCAAAACCCATCGCACACAAGCCAACGCCACGCCTCCCACACAGAAACTGGAGCAAGATCACCAAAGAGCATCTCGCCTCCACCCTCAGCCACACTCCTCCCCCCACCACGACCGACGCCAACTCTGCAGCCAACGAACTCCACAAATGGATCGCCGACTGCGCCAACACGCGCGCCCCCCTCCAGAACTCTGACAGATGACACCATGAAAGCCACCTGGTTAACCACAGACCTCCAAGAATCCAAGCGCTCGTGCCGAAGACTGAAGAAAGCATGGAGGACCAGCAAAACCCTGGAAGCATGCACCGCCTACAGGACCGCCATGACGGCTCACCACCAACTCATCAGATCTACGAAGAGGAATTTCATCCAGGACAGAATCCTCTCCAACTCCTGCAACTCCAAGGAACTCTTCAACATCATACAAGAAATCACCAGACCCCACAGCGAAACCTCCGACGTCCCTCCCTCCCAGGACTTCTGCAACAAACTCAGCTCCTTCTTCCACCACAAGATCAGGACACTCTATGACAACTTCGACGAGCAAGACCAAGGCACCGACCCAACACCATCCACCGGCAACACCACTCAGCTGACCATCCTTGCTTGGACCCCTGTCACCACAGAACATACCGCAAAGACTATGAGGAGCATCCACTCCGGAGCACCCACTGACCCCTGCCCACCACACATCCTCCACAGAGCCACCTCCACCATCGCACCAGATCTATGATGGACAATCAACTATACCCTCGAAACAGACACATTCCCCGATGACTGGAAACGTGCAGAAGTCAAACCCCTCCTCAAGAATCCCTCCACAAACCCAACGGACCTCAAGAACTACATGCCCATCTCTCTCCCCCCCTTCGCCGTCAAAGTTACCAAGAAAATCGTCAACATCCAGCTAACGAACTTCATAAAATCCAACAACATCCTCAACCCTTCTCAATCCGGTTTCTGCAGCTACCACAGCACCGAGACCGTCCTCCTAGCCACCACGGACGACATCCGCACACTCCTCGATCAAGGCATCACTGCAGCCCTCATCCTACTAGACCTCTCAGCAGCCTTAGACACCATCTCCCACCGCATACTAGCCTCCAGACTCCACGACGCCGCCATACAGGGAACTGCCTTAGACTGGATCCGCTTCTTCCTACCCCACCGAACACAAAGAATAGGACTTCCGCCCTTCCTCTCCGAACCCACAGAGATCAGATGCGGAGTACCCCGAGGATTCTCCCTCAGCCCCACGCTCTTCAACATCTACATGGCCCCCCTCACAACCATCATCAGAAAACACGGACTCAGCACAGTATCCTATGCCGACGACACCCAGCTCATCCTGTCCCTCACCAAGGAACCCGACATCACTAGGCACAATTTCCAGGAAGGAATGAAGGACATCGCATCCTGGATAAGCAGCAGCTGCCTGAAGCTCAACTCGGAGAAAACAGAAGTCCTCATCCTCGGATCCACCCCCACCATGTGGGACAACACTTGGTGGCCCCCCGCCCTCGGAAAACCTCCCACCCCCATGGACCACGCCCGCAACCTCATCATCATACTCTACTCCCCCCTTACCATGAACCAACAGATTAATGCCGTATCCTCCACTTGCTTCAACACCCTCTGCATACTCCCCAAGACCTTCAAATGGATCCCCTGAATCCAAGAAGACCGTCACCCACGCACTCATTACCAGCAGGCTGGACTATGGGAACGCTCTCTACACCGGACTCAACAAATCTCTACTTCACAAACTCCAGACCATCCAGAACACCAAAGCCAGACTCGTCCTCAGCATCCCATGACAAGACCACATCACCCAGCACCTCCGAGACCTCCACTGGCTCCCTGTCGAAAAAAGAGTGACCTTCAAGCTGCTCACACACGCCTACAAAGTCCTCCACAACACCAGGCCCAATACCTCAATGATAGAATCTCCTTCCACGCCCCCAAGAAAAACCACAGCTCCGCTGACCTAGCCCTGGCCGAAATCCCCAACATCCACAGAGCCAGAACGGGAGGCAGATCCTTCTCCTACATCGTAGCCAAGACCTAGAACGAACTCCCCCTCAGCATCAGATGAAGCCCCACACTGCAAGCATTCAGGAAGGGCCTCAAGACCTGGCTCTTCGGATGACCTCGGAGCTGCCCGAACCCCCTCCCACCAGCACCTTGAGACCCTTATGGGTGAGTAGTATGCTCTATAAATCCCTGATTGATTGATTGATTGAAGACAGATGCTCACCCCATCCCCTGGGCAGGGCACTGGCAGATTGGCATTGCCCCTTGAGTATAAAAACAGCATTCACCACACCTGATGGGCACTTCCAGTTTACTGTGATGCCCTTTGGTTTAAAGAATACCCCTGCCACCTTTCAAAGGTTGGTAAATCAAGTTCTTGCTGAGTTGGAAGGCTTCAGTGCAGCTTATCTTGACAATATTGCTGTGTTTAGCCCTTCCTGGCAGGATCACCTGGTCCACCTGGGGAAGGTTTTATAGGCCCTGCAAGCTACCGGCCGAACTATCAAGGCATCCAAGTGCCAGATAGGGCAGGGAACTGTTGTGTACTTTGGTCACCTTGTAGGTGGAGGCTGAGGCCAAGTCCAACCCAAAATTTAGACCATTCTGGATTGGGAAGCTCCAACAACCCAGACCCAAGTCAGGGCATTCCTTGGCTTGACTGGGTATATAGGAGGCTTGTGAAAGGATATGGGTCCATTGTTACCCCCCCCCACCCCTCACAGAACTTGCCTCCAACAAGATGCCCAAGAAAGTAAACTGGACAGTTGGCTGCCAAAATACTTTTGACTATTCTCAGGGCTCCAGATTACTCCAGGCAGTTTATAGTAATGACTGATGCATCTGAACTAAGGATCGGAGCAGTCCTATCCCAGACAAATGATGGTGGATAAGACCAACCTGTTGCTTTCATAAGCAGTAGGCTCCTCCCTGTGAGCAGCGTTAAAGTGCCATTGAGAGGGAGGCCTTTGCTGTGGTCTGGTCCCCGAAGAAGCTGAGGCCATACCTGTTTGGCACCCACTTCCTTGATCAAACCGACCACAGACCTCTCAGATGGCTAATGCAGATGAAAGGAGAAAACCCAAAACTTTTGAGGTGTTCCATATCAGTACAGGGAATTAACTTTACAGTGGAACATAGACCCGGGACTGCCCATGCCAATGCAGATGGCCTTTCCAGATTTTTCCACTTAGACAATTAAGACTATCTTGGGAAAGGTTAGTTTCATCCTCTTTCGTTTGGGGGGGGTTGTGTAGGAAAGTACCCCTTTTTGCATGGTTACTTCCCACTATTTTCCTGACATCTAATGCAACCCCACTTGATGCGCCCTGTGTCCCTGCCAATCAGGCTCCCACAGCCAGTGTTCTTTCCCAAAACTGTACCTTTGTATCCACAATTGGCAAACCCCTGTCCACAGACAAGCCCCTTGTAAAAGGTACCATGGGTACCAAGGGCCCAGTTACCAGGGAAGGCCTCTGAGGACTGCAGCACCAATTGTGCCACCCTTAGAAGCCCTGCACCTTAACACACACACACTGCCATTGCAGGCTGCGTGTTTTGGTGCAGAAAAAAGTGAAGAGTCGACATGGCCCACATACCTGTGGGGCCATGCCTGCAGTCCACTCTGGCAGGGTGCACTAGCCCTAAGGTGAGGGCACAGAGGCATGAGCCCTATACCCCTACGGTGTCTAAGTCCATTCTTAGACGTAAGTGTATTCAAGCCATAAAGAGTATATGGTCTGGGAGTTGGTCACTACGAACTCCACAGCTCCATAATGGCTTTACTAAAAACTGGGAAGTTTGGTAGCAAACTTCTCGGCACATTAAACGCACATTGATGCCAGTGTGGGATTTAATCTAAAAAGCACTCAGAGGGCATCTTAGAGATGTCCCCTGAAAATCGACCAGCCATGGTGTGGTTCCTGAATGGCTGCCCTCCATTTGCCACCACCAGACAGGTTTCTGGATCCCTGGGTAGAGGGCCTCCGCTCTCTGGGTCCAGAGACAAAGCCCATCCTGGGCCGAGGTGTCATGTCTCCTCCACCAGGGTGGGATGGGTCCACGAAAGGGGAAGCTTCAAAGGCCTACCACCTTTGGACACTGTCCCTGCCTCTTGCTGCCCCCAGCAGCTGGCTCCCATCAGTTCTGACCCCCACTTTGGGCAGGAGAATAGCTGGAAATCCAAGTTAAGAAGAGAGGTGTGCCCACCTTGCCAACCCCCACCCCTCAGGCGAGGGAGGTGAGGTGAACCACACATCTCAGTCCCCTCATCTTGAAGATGAGGGGACTCGGCCAATTAGGAAGAGGCGCATGCCCCCCTCTACCTGGAGGGTGGCATAATAGGGGGTGTACCCACCGCAAGGAAGGGACCCATTGGTCCCGACTGGCACACCCCTTTAGCACCCCTAAATTTAGTATTTAGGGGCAACCCTGAACCTTGCCTCCTAAGAGTCGAGGAAGAAAGAAGGGCCGAAGAGCCATGCTGACTCAGGAAGAAACCGAGGACACCAACTGACTTGGCCCCAGCCCTACTGGCCTGTCCCAACTGTGACCTGCCTACAGCGAAGAAACCGGCATGTACCGCAGCAGCAGACCCCCAGAGCCACTGCCCTACACTCAACTAACAGACTCTGTCTCCAGTGAGCACCGGATTTGCTCAGACCCAGAAGACTAACCACCAGAGTGCGGACACCGCAACTCTGCACCACTCTGCACCCAGCCACCACGGCTCGTGATCGAGTGGCCCAAAACTCCAGAGAAGTCTCCCCGGTGATCCTAAGTTGGGATCAGGTGACCCCTGACCTCTCAAAAGCTTCCAACTTAAACCTGCAGCCTTTCCTTGAAGGGTCCCCGCGACCGAAGGCAGTAAGATAACTCCTCCTTTGACCGAAGCGTTCCAGGAAGCCACTGTGTCTGTTCGAACGACGCCTACCGATCGAAAACCAAAGAAATGGATGCCTAAAGATACCCCAGCCCTTGACGCCTTCCCGGCCTTGGGTGGCTCAACCGACTGTGTCCACCTCCAGACCCACAGTCGCCTTCCCAGTTGTGTCACCTCCAAGAAGTCCACCCGACCGAGCCTGCAGCTTTCCGAATCAGATGGTCTCCACTGAGAAGCTTAGGGACCCCGACGTCCGCTTTTACCTCCTGTACCCGGTCGCCCTGGTGCCGCTGGCGGTGCATTTCTTGTGTCTGTCGTTGGCCCCTGCAGTGCCGATCGCAACCTTAGGAGCTTATGTTTCCACATTCGAGTGGCCTGCTTGCCAGCAGACCCCAAACAAAGGCTTCCCTTAACCCCGTTGGCTAACGTTGGGCCCCTACACTCTGCACCCGGCCGCCCCAGTGATGCTGGTGGTGCAACTAGAGTATCCAGCTGGACCTTGGGGAACATTGGTCCTAACCCCCAAAACCCAACCTCGTAAGTCCGATACTTACCTCCGAGCTTGATAACCACTTTTTCTCCCACAGGGACCCATGAGATGAGAATTTGGGTCTAGATATTGTTCTTTGTAGAACTGCTAAATGTATGGGGAAAAGTGAGTACTATTGTAAAATAGCATGAAAGTAATTAAGTAATTACTGTGTAATTTCTATTATCCTGCCTGAAAAGCAATATCAACCTGTAACCGTTGCAATTCCGAGAACTGCATTTCCTTGTACAGTCGTGCATTTGCCAGTATTTATATCTACATGTACCAAGTCCTGCTTGGTTCTAAAAATAAACCACAAGTATACCTTTTTATACTTACTTAATTGGCCTCGATTCAGTCTCTGAGTGTGTGGCATCAGCCTTGATTAAGTGAATACAATAAATGCTTAACACGCCCTCCTGATAAGCCTAATTGCTCGACCACACTACACCACACAGAGCTGTTAGTGATTATCTAATTTAGCCTCTGCTATACCTCTGGGGATCCTCTGGACTCTGTGCACACTATACCTTACTTGGTATAGTATATACAGAGCCAGCTTCCTACAGTTCAGTTTACTGGGTGCTAGGGAACCGATCAGTGCTCTGTCACAGAATGAGGTGGGATAGAGAGAAGAAGAGGGTTCAGGACTGAGCCTTGAGGAAATCGAAGATAAGTTAAAACAGAGCGAAAATGAAGGATATCATGTAATCCTATCCAAATTCATATATAGAAAGAATCCTTAGACATCACTGCACAACAGAGATTTAGAAACATAACGCACTCAGTCAAAGGATCCTCCTAATACCCTTTGGAAACTTTACCACAAAGGTAATCATATTTGCAGCCATGATGTCTTTTCCTTATGACACACCACTAGGCCCAGCTAACTTCATATTATAGTTTTATAAAATGGTTTGGGCAAAATCATATAACCCTCATGTTAGGGTGTTCATCTCTTTCACTGAAAAGTTATTCCTTTCCATGTAACTAATAAAGCCTGGTTCTGTTAAGATTAGAAGAAACACAGGTACAAGATGACATGTTCTCCCATATCCCAGTATTGCTTAACCTGGGTTTCTACCTTGGATATCAACATTCCAACCTTGAGAAATGGGAAGGCACTGGACCTTAAGCTACTACGAGAACTAAGAAGAGTTTGGCAAAATACAGCTATCCAATCCTCGCACAAAGCTAGTAAATAACTAAGTTTCTAAGCGAGATGTTAGTCCAGTCTGACCCACAAGAAGAATTGGCAAATGGAAATGCTACACAAACTTTGAGAGGTATGTCAATCTGTGTGCAAAATGAGGAAAGCTGTAAAGTTATTCTTCAGATGATACATGAGCCTATGCACACAATGCTTTGGAACATCATAAAACTAACACCTTTCTTAAGCAAGCTCTTTCTTAGTGCTGCTCATGGCAATTTTCTGTGCCCCGTGATCTGCCTCCAGTCCTACGGCCCTACACTCTGCAGGGACTGTGTCAGGGGATGGGCTCTGAGGTGGCTCTGTTACTGCTTTTGGCTGAGGCTCACGTTCAAGTTTTAAGGACTCATTCAACTGTAGTCGTACCACTCTGGAGCCAAGCCTTGATGCCGTCATGAGGATATCAGACAAAAAAAGGGGGAATGATGTAGAGGAATAGATACTGCATGAATTTCAGCAGGAAGAACACAAATTAAATGCTACTTATAGGTACTTAGTCCCTAAATATTATTTACACTTCTTTCGAATATCACATACCACATCCAAATCCAGGTAAGATGGCATGCAACCGTTTGACCTCAAACGGTTGCATGCCTGCTGGCCAATTTAGCCGCACCACGACTTTGATAGTTCTGTAAAATGAAGATGGCTCCTAACACACTCATCTTCTTGGGGACTATCTGTGTTACCGCACAGACTCGCCTGGGGGTCCTAGGTTAAGCTCCTTCGTGCCCCCTTCCCCTGTTGGGAGCCATCGTCAACGTAGGGACCAGACAATTGTCTGGAGAGTTGGCAGATTTTCATCTGTAATATTATATATACATTTTTATGTGTTGGTGATTTGATCCTATTGGGACCGGTCCAGCCGCGTGGTGTTATATTTTCCTTTTGCCCATGTCCCGATGAGGGCCGAATTTGTGGACCGAAACGCGTCGACCCTACAGATCAGAGGAGTCCGACAGAATACTAGCATTCCAAAAAGAAATTGGATACACACTCATTTGGACTGAGTGGAGGGTTGATCTATCCCCTCCTGTGTGTACTAGACTACCTCGATGTTGGATTGCTTGAATTATGTAGCAAGCATTCTTCTTTATTGAGAATGGGTTGGAAGAAATTGTGAATGTATAATATTTGTTTGTCCTTTTGTGTAAATGGTTGAGATCATGAAATGATAACATGATCTCCAATTAAAGAAGCATTAGGAATTGCTCTTACCTGGATTTGGATGTGATATGTGATATGTGAAATAAGTGTAAATAATGTTTAGGGACTAATTACAGGGACTAATTACCTATAAGTAGCATTTAGTTGTGTTCTTCCTGCTGAAATTCATGTGGTATCTATTCCTCTACATCATTCCCCCTTTTTTTGTCTGTTGTTGTTTGCCCAGATGTAGTAGGAGGATTAGGGCAAACCCCTTTGCTGTTTGATAATTTCATGAGGATATCAAGCAAAGACTCCTACCCAAATGTGATGCCCCTTTTACCCTATGTCTGTGGCATAACGTAAACTGATGGGACCTCCCTGCAAAATGTGATGAGGGGTCCCAGGATTTCATATCTCCCAGATATTCATTGGCCTTCAGCTGAATGCATACAGGCTTCACAAGATTGCACCATGGAGCCTCCTTGAAGAAGACTCCTTGTGGCATCTCCTAGTAGATGGTAGCATTGTAGGAACCCATGCTGCAGCGTTTCCTTTGCTGCTAAGGACAAATGTATGTAGCGGACAGTTCTAGTGGCACTATTGCTTCTGCTGCTTTGTCGCCTTCCCTATCTGGTGCAATCTATGAGGAAAGGGTAAGCTGGCCCCACCCACTTGCTCTGCATGTGGTTCTCGATGACAACAGCCCACTTTACTTGAAATAACAAAGAGCAGAATATGGACTTAATCAAACCTTCCAACGGGATACTTAAGCAGTGTTTAAGCTTTTAGTAGTGGGTGGTAGGGCAGGAGTGGCAAGACAAGAACTGCAATTCTGATTGCTGTAATTTTTTTTACGCGGTTTGCTGGTATTTCAATAGGAAACAACATAACAGGCATCAAAATGAACTGGAGTGCTAAGCGGATACATCAGAAATCAGATTTCAATATAGGCAAACAAGGGTGATATATCAGTCGGAAACATGAATCCCCTCTGTTCAAGTAACACCCCTCGCCGTAAGCATCCAACAGTCGTTCATCTGAATACAGAATAGATCTTCAGTATCTCTAGATCATGAACTTGTAAATCATTATTTTATTCCAATCTTTTAATTTAATAATATGAAAGTAAATCTTGACTGAAAAGTTGGATGTAAATCTCATGAACTAATTTAACACTTCTGTTATCTAACCTGTCCAGTGGGAGATGCAGATCCCTGGATGATGCTACATTAATTCATTATAGGGATGCCAGGCTGAAGGGATTCAGTCCTGCTAGCATGCTAACACATCTGCATTGACTCAACATTAGGTGAAAGTGGCTTTCTTTGTCACATGACTGTGAGAAGTTGGCCTGGTATATGCTGTCCACTAATTATAGTGGGCACCTTGCACCAGTCCAAACAACCCCTTATTGGAGATAGGTTAAAGACAACCTTATTGAAAGCTATCCTAGTGGTAGCTATGGAGAGCAGCCTTCAGGCTAAGTCTTGAAGGAATGTAAAGCAGCTTGTTTTACCAGTCTATAATCTCTTGAGTGACCAAATGAAAGAGCACCACACCAGGTATATATTCAAAATATATGTATTTATTGCTAAACACACCCCTCTAGTCTCTTTATGAGGCTAGAGTTCGAAGTACATAAGTTATAAGTTATTAAATCACAGTAATAGCACAAATACACGTTTGGGCCCTAGGGGCGTACCAAACCATATACCAATAAAGTGGTATGCGAACCACGACTGAACTAGACACTAGGCCTAGAGCCTCTAGAAGTGCTTGGACCACAAGGAACCACCCAAGGTAGTGACACAGGGGACCTACGGGAGACGCGTGCAGTGTAAATACACAACCGCGATACGCCATTGACTTCTATGGAGAAAGTCGGGATCGGGAAAATAGAGAAAAGGGACACTTAAAAGAGGACTAGGACAAAACCCTTTGAGATCTAGGACTTTGAAGAGTCTCTACCCACGGGAGCACCGGAGTACTCGTGTTACCTCACCCAGGGAAGCCGGGTGCATAGGTGCCTTTCGGGGTCGGGTTTCGTCGTCGATTCGAATGGCGATCTGCTGCAAAGTGCTGCTGGCGGCCAAGAGAAAAGTGTCCGGGTGGATCCAAGAGTGGATCGGAGTTCTGAAGAACCTGAAAGCAGAGGGGACAGAGTCTGGGTCACTAGCCAGTGACCAGGAAGGCGATGGACAGATGCCCACCGATGTCGAGTGCTTCAGGTGCGTTGACGGTCGTCTTGACTCTTCAGCCACGAGGTCCAGGAGGCGTTGTCGGTGACCAGGAGCAGGATTCGGGCTGGTACACAATGTCTGTCGAGTGCTGAGGCGTCGGCGACCGGATTGGACCCAACAAGCCTTGGCAACGGCAAGTCTCGGTGAAGATGTAGATCGTCGATGGTGCAGACCAGCAAGGTCTGTGGAACTCACCCAGCAAGGGTAAGTGAGGGCAGGCCTGGAGCAACCAGGATGCCAAGTAAGAAAAGGATTGGCCTTCGTTAAGGGCTACTAGCCAACGGGCTAGCGACCGCGAAGGAGCCTCGTGACGCCGCACGTGGATCTGGCTTACAGGACACTCGTGGAGTGAGGGCCAGTGATCTTCGGTGCAGGTGGTGCTGGAGGCTAGGGCTACTCGGAGCCCAAAGCACGACTTCTTGGGAGACCCAGAAGAGGATGCACTTGCAAATGTGCTCGGTGTCCAGGGGTCACGGTCTCAAGTCACCCACGATAGCCACGGGCCTCAGCTTTGCTGGGGACTCAGGAGTAGCCTCGGGAAGTCTGAGAATCCACCTCTGGTGATGCGATGACTTCGGCGTCCGACGGGAGCTTCAGAAATGCGAACCGGACAGATGCTTCTTTGGTGCCTGCCAAGCAGGGAGTCACTCCTTGACCCCAAGGGAGATTCTTCAGTCCTCTAATCGTGAGTAGAGCGTCGAAGGTCCAGGATTCAGTTTCAGAGTTTCGTCCAGGGATAATCTAAAGTCCTAAGGACTGGGTTCCTACCTTTATTCTAAAGATAGGGGTTGGACTACTCTGTGGCCCCACCTATGGGTGGGTCAGGGCAGAGGGGTGGCTACACCCCTTTCCCTTTGTCCAGTTCGCGCCAAAGCAGGGGCTGCAAGCCCCTGATCCGGTTTGAACTGGGGTATGCACTAGGGACACCAAATGTGCCCCCAGTGCAGGACTTCAAAGCACCCGAAAGTGCTCCCGCCCAGCCCAATACACATTATCCTGTCTGGGGAGGTGGTCACACCTCCCTGGGACAGGAAACCTATTGTCCAGGCCTCCCCTGCCGGAGTTTCGTCCAGCAGCAGGAGGCCAGACTTGTGTCTGTGGCAGTAGCATCCATTTTGTGATGCCAGGGCTCTGGAAAGAAGTTACCGGACTAGTCAGAGTTAACATGTCTTTCCCTCTAGAAGGGTGGAATGCTACCCCCACCGCCAGGATTGGCGGGGGGTAGTATTCCAAGATGTTTGACACCAAACACGACATGTTTAGGTGCAGCCATTCCAAAGTTAGCATTTTACCGCGAGGATATAATGCGCTTAAGAGTATATGGTCAGGCTGCACTACAAACAGCATCAGAGATGGTCTCCGAACGCTGCAGAGGGGCCCTGCTCATGCAGGGGCACCCTCTCACATAGGAACCACGCACTCTGCCTTTAGGATTGATAAGGCCTGCCTTAGGAGTGACTTATAGGTTTATATGTGTGTATGTATTTCGTGATATAGGTAACCTATATCACAGTAAGGGGTGCATGCACCACCTTACCCAGGCTGCAGTAGCAGACCTGTGGTGTCAGTTTGGATGGCCTTCCAGGGGTGGCATAATACATGCTGCAGCCCCTGGCAGGCCTCTGAGGTACCTATGCCCTTGGTACATAGTATTACCATATACTAGGGACTTATAAGGGCACTCCAGATTCCAATCAGTGATGTGCCTAAGGCACATGGAAACCTTTTACAGAGAAAGCAGATAGACTGGGGCCCTGAATAGCAGGATCCCAGTCCAACTAAGTCATAAACCAGCAAAACACCATAAAAAAAGTGGGGGCAACCATATAGTCAGATTCCACCTTCCTACATAACCCCCCAAACGAAAGGAAATAAGGCTAACCTTGGCCAGTTGAGCCTTCATTGACTAAGTGGTCATATAAGGAAGCACCTGCACTAGCATGGTTGCCCCCTGTCTTATGGTCCACTAAGCAATCCCTCACCCTAAGGGTATGAGAGGGTCTCCACCATGGGGAATCACTACCTGTGGTGTGCTTAGGTAAAGTACAAGGCTGGTGAGGTGGCTGAGTAGGGAAGGGAGGCCCTAGGAATGTTGGCCTCAGCTTCCTCAGATCACTGGTCACCATGTATGCCCGTCTTTCCATGACTGAGTTGCACTTTGCTCTAAGGGTCAACCTTTGGCTGCCTACAGCTGGGGGTTGGGTCCCTTTGGATGGACTACTGGAGGGACAGGGCAGGTTTGGAACCTTCAGGTCCCAGGTTTGCCCTTGCCTACCAGAGTCCTTCTGGGGGAGGTCCCTACATAAAGGCATGGGGGATCCCTCAGTGTGTAGAGGAGTTTTCACCTGGCTAGGGCTACTAGACTGGGTGCCCCTAATCTGCTGATGGGGGTTCCTCTGGACAGGGGGCCCTGGGGGTCCACTGACCTCCCTGACCTCTGCAGCCCTGGGCTGGCTGAGGCAGGGTAGAGAGGGGCAGGTTACCTGCTCCAGACTGGGTACCACCTTGGAAGGGTCCTCTGCCATCAGGGGTGTGGCCAGGCCAGGCCTGACTACCTCTGGGGCAGTTCCTTCACTAGGGGTAGGGTCAGTTCCCTGAGGAGGCTGACCCTTACCTACTGTCTGGAGGGAAGAAGACTTTTCTTCAACCCTTGTGCTCTCTTTTGGGGAGAGTGGGCCATTCTTTCAGGCTCCACCTCTCCAAATTCTTGGGCTGGGGCTGTGGCCATCACAGCCCCACTAACCTTTGCAGGGACGCCCAACATCCTAAGATGGGTTTGGTGTTCAACTTCAGCCCAGGCTGAAATTTCCAAATCATTGCCCATCAGGCAATCTACAGGTAGGGTTGGGGACACTGCCACTCTTTTGGGCCTGTGACCCCCTCCCAGCTGAGATTGACTATGGCCATGGGGTGATCTGTTCTGACACCATCAATGTTGGTCACCTGGTATTTAAACTCAGGTAAAAGCTGGTGAGGGGGACTAGTTTCCTTGCCACCATGGTGACACTAGCCCCTGTGTCCCTAAATGCCACAGCTTTCTGACCATTAATTATTGGCTCCAATCTGTACCTGCCCAATGCTATGGGACCCATGGTAAAGGTGGCAAATCCTATACCACCATCAGAGTCAGAGGAGTCTGTCGAGGGGTCCCTGTCTAAACTAGGGCCCACCTCTGTTCCTCTTGCAAAAGCACCTAACTTTTTGGGTGCACTACTCCCAACTGGAGGATTACTACTGGTAGTACCAGGAGGGGTGGTAGTAGTTGTGGGAGGAACATTTTCTTTATTGCCAATCCTGGGGCAACTGGGATCAGTTTTCCAGTGCCCAGGCTTTTTACAGACATGGCAATATGGTTTCTTTTCAGGAGAGGAAGGAGTTTGGGACCCACCCCCAGAAGAGGAATTTTGGGGCCCTGTAGGGGACTTATCCTTAGATTTATCCCCACCTTTCTCTTGGGACTTAGTAGAATCTTTCTTCTGGTCACCACCCTGATTTCTAGTTTTTACTCTGGTTCTGACCCATTTGTCTGCCTTCTTTCCCAATTCTTGGGGAGAGGTCAGATCAGAGTCCACCAGATACTGGTGCAAAAGCTGGTTTTGACAATTATTAAGGATCTGCTCCCTCATAATCAAATTGTACAATCCTAAAAAGTCATGCACTTTGTTGCCATGTATCCAACCTTCCAGAGCCTTTGTAGCACAATCTACAAAATCAACCCAGTCTTGAGTCTGAGCTTTTTGGGTGTCTCTGAACTTCAACCTATACTGTTCAGTGGTTAGGCCAAACCCATCTATCAGAGCACTCTTCAAGACTGTGTAATTGTCAGCATCCTCTTCTCTTACAGTGAGGAGCTTGTCTCTACCTTTGTCTGCAAAGGAGAGCCACAAGATTGCTGCCCACTGCCTCTGGGGGACCTTCTGAACTTTACAGGCCCTCTCCAGTGCAGTTATCCATTTGTGGATGTCATCCCCACTCTGGTAGGGAGGGACAATCTTGTTTAGGTTTCTATGGTCATAAGACCTGTCCCTATCTCTAGGGATATTGCTGCCACCATGGGACTCTAGTCCCAACTTTCTTCTCTCTCTAAGGAGATCTAGGGATTCCCTATCTAAAGCCAATTGCTTTTTTCTGATTTCCAGCTGAGTTTCCTCATACTGGACCAGTCTGGCTCTCCTCTCATGAGAGGATTCCCTCCTGTGAGAGGAGACAGAGCTCCCTATAGAGGTGCCAGAGTGGTTAGACTCCTGAGAAGGAGATCTAGACTTCCTGGGCACACTCTTAATCCTTCCTGGGGGACAAAGAGGGCATCATCTTGATCATCCTCATCATCATCCACAGGAGGGATTGGGTTTTCCAGGTCAGGGTCATTGTCACCCTCCTGGCCAGTTTCAGAGGGGGCTGGGGGTATTGGTACCCCTGGCCTCATCCTCTTCTTCTGCCCCACCCTCAGCTCCTACCCCTTCAGTCCCTACAGGCTTACTAAGGTCATAAGCCACCAACAACTCCTTGAGGTGTTGGGTGGTGGGGCTTTGGCCTGTCCTTATTTTTCTCAAGTTACATAAAGCTCTCAATTCCAAGAATGGGAGTGTATCATACTTGGAGGGTGGAAGCTCAATGGCTTCCTGCAAGGATTCCTTGGATCCTGCCCTTAAAGACATTACTAGTGTGGTGTGGTGTATGCACTACCTACTCTAGTGTGGCCTACTAAACTCTCTTGAGTTGTAGAAAGGGTTGTGCTATCCCTTAACACACAACTCTAAGTTCAGTAGAACTTACTGTATTCTAAGCTTAAATTATATGTACCTTAGGTACCTTTAGTGGTTTTCAGTTGATCAATTCAATTGAGATTATCTGGTAAAACAATAGCAAGCTGGAATCACACACGCTGCACACCAATGTGAGAAGTTGGCCTGGTATATGCTGTCCACTAATTATAGTGGGCACCTTGCACCAGTCCAAACAACCCCTTATTGGAGATAGGTTAAAGACAACCTTATTGAAAGCTATCCTAGTGGTAGCTATGGAGAGCAGCCTTCAGGCTAAGTCTTGAAGGAATGTAAAGCAGCTTGTTTTACCAGTCTATAATCTCTTGAGTGACCAAATGAAAGAGCACCACACCAGGTATATATTCAAAATATATGTATTTATTGCTAAACACACCCCTCTAGTCTCTTTATGAGGCTAGAGTTCGAAGTACATAGGTTATAAGTTATTAAATCACAGTAATAGCACAAATACACGTTTGGGCCCTAGGGGCGTACCAAACCATATACCAATAAAGTGGTATGCGAACCACGACTGAACTAGACACTAGGCCTAGAGCCTCTAGAAGTGCTTGGACCACAAGGAACCACCCAAGGTAGTGACACAGGGGACCTACGGGAGACGCGTGCAGTGTAAATACACAACCGCGATACGCCGTTGACTTCTATGGAGAAAGTCGGGATCGGGAAAATAGAGAAAAGGGACACTTAAAAGAGGACTAGGACAAAACCCTTTGAGATCTAGGACTTTGAAGAGCCTCTACCCACGGGAGCACCGGAGTACTCGTGTTACCTCACCCAGGGAAGCCGGGTGCATAGGTGCCTTTCGGGGTCGGGTTTCGTCGTCGATTCGAATGGCGATCTGCTGCAAAGTGCTGCTGGCGGCCAAGAGAAAAGTGTCCGGGTGGATCCAAGAGTGGATCGGAGTTCTGAAGAACCTGAAAGCAGAGGGGACAGAGTCTGGGTCACTAGCCAGTGACCAGGAAGGCAATGGACAGATGCCCACCGATGTTGAGTGCTTCAGGTGCGTTGACGGTCGTCTTGACTCTTCAGCCACGAGGTCCAGGAGGCGTTGTCGGCGACCAGGAGCAGGATTCGGGCTGGTACACGATGTCTGTCGAGTGCTGAGGCGTCGGCGACCGGATTGGACCCAACAAGCCTTGGCAACGGCAAGTCTCGGTGAAGATGTAGATCGTCGATGGTGCAGACCAGCAAGGTCTGTGGAACTCATCCAGCGAGGGTAAGTGAGGGCAGGCCTGGAGCAACCAGGATGCCAAGTAAGAAAAGGATTGGCCTTCGTTAAGGGCTACTAGCCAACGGGCTAGCGACCGCGAAGGAGCCTCGTGACGCCGCACGTGGATCTGGCTTACAGGACACTCGTGGAGTGGGGGCCAGTGATCTTCGGTGCAGGTGGTGCTGGAGGCTAGGGCTACTCGGAGCCCAAAGCACGACTTCTTGGGAGACCCAGAAGAGGATGCACTTGCAAATGTGCTCGGTGTCCAGGGGTCACGGTCTCAAGTCACCCACGATAGCCACGGGCCTCAGCTTTGCTGGGGACTCAGGGTAGCCTCGGGAAGTCTGAGAATCTACCTCTGGTGATGCGATGACTTCGGCGTCCGACGGGAGCTTCAGAAATGCGAACCGGACAGATGCTTCTTTGGTGCCTGCCAAGCAGGGGAGTCACTCCTTGACCCCAAGGGAGATTCTTCAGTCCTCTAATCGTGAGTAGAGCGTCGAAGGTCCAGGATTCAGTTTCAGAGTTTCGTCCAGGGATAATCTAAAGTCCTAAGGACTGGGTTCCTACCTTTATTCTAAAGATAGGGGTTGGACTACTCTGTGGCCCCACCTATGGGTGGGTCAGGGCAGAGGGGTGGCTACACCCCTTTCCCTTTGTCCAGTTCGCGCCAAAGCAGGGGCTGCAAGCCCCTGATCCGGTTTGAACTGGGGTATGCACAGGGACACCAAATGTGCCCCCAGTGCAGGACTTCAAAGCACCCGAAAGTGCTCCCGCCCAGCCCCAATACACATTATCCTGTCTGGGGAGGTGGTCACACCTCCCTGGGACAGGAAACCTATTGTCCAGGCCTCCCCTGCCGGAGTTTCGTCCAGCAGCAGGAGGCCAGACTTGTGTCTGTGGCAGTAGCATCCATTTTGTGATGCCAGGGCTCTGGAAAGAAGTTACCGGACTAGTCAGAGTTAACATGTCTTTCCCTGTAGAAGGGTGGAATGCTACCCCCGCCACCAGGATTGGCGGGGGGTAGTATTCCAAGATGTTTGACACCAAACACGACATGTTTAGGTGCAGCCATTCCAAAGTTAGCATTTTACCGCGAGGATATAATGCGCTTAAGAGTATATGGTCAGGCTGCACTACAAACAGCATCAGAGATGGTCTCCGAACGCTGCAGAGGGGCCCTGCTCATGCAGGGGCACCCTCTCACATAGGAACCACGCACTCTGCCTTTAGGATTGATAAGGCCTGCCTTAGGAGTGACTTATAGGTTTATATGTGTGTATGTATTTCGTGATATAGGTAACCTATATCACAGTAAGAGGTGCATGCACCACCTTACCCAGGCTGCAGTAGCAGACCTGTGGTGTCAGTTTGGATGGCCTTTCAGGGGTGGCATAATACATGCTGCAGCCCCTGGCAGGCCTCTGAGGTACCTATGCCCTTGGTACATAGTATACCATATACTAGGGACTTATAAGGGCACTCCAGATTCCAATCAGTGATGTGCCTAAGGCACATGGAAACCTTTTACAGAGAAAGCAGATAGACTAGGGCCCTGAATAGCAGGATCCCAGTCCAACTAAGTCATAAACCAGCAAAACACCATAAAAAAAGTGGGGGCAACCATATAGTCAGATTCCACCTTCCTACAATGACCATGTGACCAGTAGTCACCACCTGCAACAGATTGGAGGGGTGAGTGCATAGAACCAGCTTGTCTGGATAGAAGGCAGCTTGCACACCTCTTGTCCTAGGACCAAAGTAATCGCCACCGGTAAAGCAGTTTAAAGGGTCAAGAGGTCCAACTATGCAATGGTTTGAGCAGTGATTCCATGACAAAGGTCATAACTCAGTATTGTGCTGTAGAACACTAAAGGACTTCGGCGGGAACCTATACAGCAAACGTTTCAAGAAGTCCAGCAAATAATTCTTTGTGAGGTTGTGGAAACCATCTTTTCTCAGTTGATACCAAATGTCTAAATTTTCAGGTCCTCGCAAAGTTGACATAAAATCAACAGACAAATGCTTGTACTTTTCCATGGCTCAGAAGTGAAGCTGCTCTCAACGCAAGGCTCGTGCAAGAACTACATTAGAACAGCACAGGATGCTAGCTCAGCCCCAAGTGTTTCAGCATATATTTAGAAATAGCCCTGCCATGTGCTAGATATTGCAATTATTTATATGGAAAAGTACTAAGGCTAATACATTTCATTACAATGGAGAGTCCCAAAGTTGTCACGTACTGAGGTCACATGGTCAGCAACAGTATATCTCGGACCATAAAAGGGATAATGCAGCTTAGGCCTCCTCTGATTGGACAAATATTCAATGCTTAATTTGTCTTCCGTGCATTATGATGCTCTTTCCGTTTGTGGTTTGTACCAATAAAAGCTGTCAGAAACGTCACATCTTTGGACACTCAGTGACTATGCTTACTGTCTCCGTGCTGCACGTATTTGCATTATCTTTTTGACCTATAATAAATTCTATTCATGTTATGTGCTCACAGAGAGTTGGTATTATTTGTTTATTCTTCGTTACAGGCTTCCACATTTGGTGTGAGAATGCGGCTCCAGTATCCCTGACTTCTGCCACCACCGGGCTGCTGGCCTTCACCTTCGCTCAGGGGTTTTGAGGTTTGACCACTTCTTGCTTTCTGCGCTCTCTCTCTCTCTCTCTCTCTCTCTCTCTCTCTCTCTCTCTCTCTCTCTCTCTCTCTCTCTCTCTCTCTCTCTCTCTCTCTCTCTCTCTCTCTCTCTCTCTCTCTCTCTCTCTCTCTCTCTCTCTCTCTCTCTCTCTCTCTCTCTCTCTCTCTCTCTCTCTCTCTCCTTAGAGGTTGGAAGCCTCCGCCTGCCGTGGGTTGGTATTTGTCACATCACTGGTTGCTCCTGCTTTTCACTTTCTCTCAGCACATGGGGGATACTATTATTTATCCTCTCTTGGATATCTTTTGGTATATTCTTTTTCCTCTCTCTATTCTCTTCAGCCTTCTCCTTGGCATTATTTGCTTTGTCCTTTGCGATTTTTCTTCCTAAATGGCTGTTGTGGCAGCTGTCTTGGTCTCTTTCTTTTGTCTGCTCTTTGTGGCTTTGGTGATATATTTTTCAGTCTGTCATCACTCTGCTGAAGACTTTGCCACTGTTTGAGGTTAGACCTCACTTACTTGTGCTGACTGTGGTGTGTTAACTCTTGTCTGTTTCCACAGCCTACAGTGTTTGCCTCTGGCGCTGCTGCCTGGCTCTGCTCCTCTCTTTAATGCGCATTTTGCTCTACATTTTAGTTCCCATGCTGCACCTTCACCCCTAAAGGCCGGAGAGGGTGTCGGTCCACATTTTTCCTTGCAAGCTGTGACTCTCTGGTGCTGGCTGATGGTGTACCAGGGAGGTCGAATTTCTGCGGTCCCCTGTGTTGCCTGCGGAGACTCCCCGGCTGGGGAGGGGAGGAGTTCGGCGGCTTCATCCATTGCGAGGAGCAGAGGTCGGTAGGCATTGCCAGTATGGACGTCTTTCGGTGAGTTCTGATGGAGGACTTCCCTCCTCAGGGTTGGGTGGTAGCCCCTTGTTTTAGAGTAGCAGCAGTTTTGCTTCCCAGGTTCAGGGTGGTAGCGAGAAAGGCTCCCCTGGGATTGCACAGGGTTTGTGTGCAGGAACGATATTGTGGGAGTGGTAGCCATGTGGGCTCCTCCTTTTGTTGCAACTGGTTTTTGGGTGCGGTTTGACCGTTTGCATAAACTCAGGTTTGGGTGCTGGCAACTCGCCCCAGTGCCGCCGGAGAGCGGTTAGCTCTGGGGCGCTGCCTCCTGCTGGAGACCAGGTGTGGTCTCCAGCTGTGCCTAGGTGTCGGCCTAGGTGTCTGCCTATGCACAACAGGGAGGGAGTTTGGTTTTATTGAGTATGACTTTGGGCATAATTGCATTATTCACTGTGTTATTATCATGTGCCTCTCATTTATTGTGGTTAAGTATTGTTAGTATAAGTCTTACCGTTTCAGTTGTTACAGGGTGTTTTCAGTCCTCTTGAGATTTTCATTTTGGGTATTACAGATGCTACTTGACTGACATTAATAGGCTGCTAACTCTCAGATGACTGTCTGACTTCCCCCTACTGTTACAGCTGCCACTTTAAACATGGCACTAAATAATATGACACAAATAAGATGGACTGGCTGACAGACTTATTGATTTTCGCTGTCTGCTTTACATTACCACCTGCCTGTGTGTTACTTCTTATTACCTTTGAAGTACCACTAATACTCTTCCTATTTCCCCTACTGTTATTCTGGGACTAGGATAGTTATGCATTATTTAGTCATAGCACACAGCACAACACAGCGCTGCAGCGCAGGGCCTACAAACATTGCTTTTCATGTTTCATGTGTATGCCTGCTCTGTTAACTTGAATGTCTGCCCCCAACGGCTCAGCCCGAGGGGTCTTTAATTCTGTTCAGCCGCACCCTTCACCCTATGGGGAATAACGGAGTAACGCAATGGGACAGAACTACTATTATCTTTCTTCCTACTTTCCTGTCGCCTTCTTTTCTGTCCATGGAGAGCCAGTACCGCTGGGCTACCAGCGCCCCGGACGTTTTCTTTCCTTTCCAACTTGTGAATGCTTTGGTGAACTAGTAGCAATTGCACCATCTATTGACTGACGGACGGCTTCCTCTGCTTTTGCAAAAGATGCAGGTTGGCTGAAGGTGTGTGATAACGTTTGTCCTCCCATTGTGCTATCCGTCATCAATACAGTGCAACACCCCTTGCCTCCCTGTGTCCAGTATAACTGAGTTGTTGTTATACATAAATAGGGCTTGTGCTTGCACATCACAACTACATCACGCCACATCACTACTTATAGTATGGGCAACCCTCTGAGTAAAAGTGACCTAAACAGTAGCCAGCCATCCCCACCAAAGGATTCCCCAGCATACCACGTGGCTTTACGCCAAGGACTGGGTTATATCCTCTTTATACAGAAGTGGCATGACATCACAGCGAAAAGACCCGACTTGCAATTTCCGATTCATGGGACGTACAACCTGAATAAAATGTCATATCTGAGACAGATGTTGAAGTTGAAAGGGAAGAAAATAAGACCAAAAGAGTGGGAGTCATTCTGGGATTGGGATTCGGTTCTGCGAGATATGCGCGCACAAGTGATGTTAAAAGCAAAGTGCATAAGGAATTGTTAGAGGTTAAGAACAGATTGTTACATGAGAATGCAAATAAAAGATGATTGAGAACTGTAGAAGGACACAATTAGACGTTGTCTGAGTGTTTCCATGCATTGCAGTGGGGGGTAAAAAAGAACAGAACAATGGGGGGTAGGGAGAAGAGGATACAGTCCTCGAAGACCTACTAATGGGTAGAATGACGGGTAGGCAGCAGGCTCCCCTTCCCTACACAGATAACACATTGACATTATCCACCACTGGAACACAACACACTCAGTTGTCTGACAAGGAACAGACAGCTTGCAGAGCTCTCACACGCAAGCTTCTGAATGAGGAAGTTCCAAAAATAGAACTGGACGCCATTTCGAATGTTGCTTCTCTCGTAACAACGAGGCCGGAAGCAACGCACACGGCTTCAAAATACAGTAGCAAGGAAGCAGAACTGATAAAATAATGCATAGAAAAAAAATTACAGTGCCACGTCTTATCAATAATACGTGGAAACAACTTTTTGACGACACATCAATAGACCACACATTTACGGTAGAAGTGTGGCGAGATCTGATCTGGGACATCTGCACATATGCACATCAGACAGCACATGACATCACCATGTTAGAACAGGCTCTAAGAGGAACACATCCCGTTCCGTCACAGCCCCAAAAACACTGTGTTAGTAGCCCAAATTCCGCCACCTCCTCCCCCCACTGCTCACCTGCCACTAAGAAGAACATGCTGAAGGGAAACACTAGCAAATGCCAGGACTTATTAGATCAAATGGTGGAAGGGAAATTACAAGTAGATGCATTTATAGCAACAAATTGTAGATTATACCAGGACAAAGTGCTTTCATTGGCACTCGCGGACCTAATGAACAAAGTCCCCCAGGCACACTGTGCATACGCACAGCAAGCAAAGACTACACACCATGATGGAATACAGGAATTAACACCACTGCCTCCACAGTACCGCTGGGATGTAGCAAAATGTAGTTTTACAGACTCAGACCTGCCAATATGGGATGATGCTAGGATAACAGATGCACTAAAATATGTTGTAGATAAATTACAACAGTGGAAGAAAGTAATAAATACAATGGCAGTCATAGAAGTAGTTCAGACTCTTACTCCGTGTGCTCAGGTCACCGACACTGCCCCAGCAGCACCTACATTGATTATGCCCTTGCTAGAGGTGCCCCCTCTGCCTGGAGGCAAAGACAATGAACTAGCATATGTCCACGTGCCATCGTCTAGGGCAGATCTCATGTCTTTCACCAAAGATTTCCCTAAATTAAGAGAGGAACCAAGGAGGTGGTACACCGAATTAGAAAGGATGGCAGTGATGGGAGGATTGTTGTGGAGAGATTTTGATGTTTTATTCAATGTGATTGTGCCAAAAGATTTATGGGAAGACTGCAAACGAAAAAGTGGATTGGCCAAAGAAGGAGCCAGAAAGGGGAGTAGGAGGAATGCCAGAAGAGATAGAGGAGAGATACAAAGTAGTAGTAAAATACTTGAAAGAAAAAGTTCCAGAGGACAAGGTAGATTGGAATAAAATAACACACACAAAACAGGAAAAAGATGAAAGTGTAAATTCATACTTTGGCCGCCTTCTGCTTGTGTACCTGCAAAACAGCGGACTAAAGAACCCAATGGGAGATGCAATGCCTACATTTGTCACTACCTTTTTTCAGGGATTAAGACCCCCTATTAAGGCACACCTACAAACATTATTCGTGTGTTGGCAGCAAGAACCAATAGAAAAAGTATTAGCGGCAGCTAAATACTGCGCTGATTACCAGTTACATGCACAAACAATGGAGGCAGAGAAAATGTAGAAAGAGAAAGTGAGGCTGATGGTAGCACAAGAAAAGTTTTACAACAGTCAGCAAGGCAGAGGTAGGGGAAGGGGGAGAGGAAGGGGCACAGGCTGACCACAAGGGGATAGAACAGCTTCACTACCCCCACCGGGAACTGCATGCTTCTATTGTAAAGACCCCAACCACTGGAAAGCAGAGTGCGCACTACTCGTACCAGCAATGATGTGGAAAAGGTGTTAGATTACCCACCAGTACAGATCAAATTGATACCAGTGCCACAGGTGCCACAGTACAACATTTCCAAAGAAGGGAGGAGGGTATAGCACCAGTCATAAAGACCTTCTCCAATAGGGAATAATAAAGGAAATACGTTCCAGCCCATGCAACACACCAATACTGCCTGTAAAGAAGGCTTCCAAGGGCCCGGATGGGGCCCCTGTATATATCGTTTTACACAAGACCTAAGAGAATTGAACAAAATAGTGGTACCTTCCTTGCCCATAGTTCCAAACCCAGCTACAATATTGTCCAACATTCCAGTGACAGCTACACACTTTACAGTGCTGGATCTTAGGTCTGCCTTCTTCACCATCCCCCTACATCCTGACAGCCAGTATATTTTCTCGTTTTCTTATTGATCTAGAAGATTTACGTGGTGTCGTCTTCCTCAAGGGTACACAGTCACCCTCCATCTTCATTCATGCACTAAAGACTGATCTGGACTCCTTAGTACTAAAGGAAGGTTCTACCCTTATCCAGTACATTGACGACTTGCTACTAGCTTTACCTTCCAGGGATGCTTGTGGAAAGGACACTGTTACCCTCCTGTGCCACCTAGCGCTGAAGGGCTACAAGGTCTCCCCAAAGAAACTACAGTTCTGCCTCACCACAGTTAAATACTTGAGACATGAGTTGTCCGAAAGGGACAAGAAAATTGCTGCCTGACAGAATATCCACCATCACCCACTTTCCCTGACCCCGCACACAAAAGGAGGTCCAGGCTTTCCTGGGGTTGCAGGATATTGCAGGCACTGGATTCCAAATGGTTTTCGAATTGCGGAATAGCGTTGAATGCTCCCCCAAGCAACAGGTCCATTTATCCAAAGGATCGGCTGGGGAGGACATACCGCGATACTGCGTGCTTAACCGAGGGTGATACAATAACCTGGTTATATCGGATGAGGGACTGAATTGCCTCACACAAACGGAACGTATATTATTAGGACGACTATAATCTGGTGCTATTCACATTGCCAAAAGTTCTCCAATATATCAACATAGGATTGCTTAATCTCGGATGACCTATGCTTTGTGAAACAAGAGGATATTTATATCTCAGAATCAACAACTCCTGATTAGAAGATTTTAATATGGGCACCACGCTGCAATCGAGTTCTTATTCCTTTGCTGAGAAACAGTATAATCGTGAGGCACATATGATATTGTGCTTAATCTAGGAGAGACAGATATTTTGGAAAGTCCTGAAGAAGGTGGCGCAAAATCATTTAGCACACCGAAACGCGTTAACGCTCTTTTATTTGTTAAATTCGAGGAACGTTTGAGTCTAATTTCTGAGAGTGATAGACTCCAACGCTACAGATTCAGTCGAATTAACGTAACTTGATGATTTTTAATATGTCACTTGTCTTTGTCTCTCATGTATATTGATTTGTTATATGTATGAATTGTTTTTGATATAATTTGCATTTGTTGAAGTGTCTTTTATATTATTGATTTTTTTAAATAAAAGTAAGAAGTTTTTTATACAGTTCAGCAAAATTTGTTCTGTGTTTATAATTGGTTGATGGGTTCTCATAATTATAAATTTATGACATGTGTATGATGTTTGGTTGAAGGTAGTGATTGATTTTCTGTGAACTGTAGTCCAAGAGAAATCTTTTTTTATACATTTTTTTTATACAAAATAGTGGTACCTTCCTTTCCCATAGTTCCAAACCCAGCTACAATATTGTCCAACATTCCAGTGACAGCTACACACTTTACAGTGCTGGATCTTAGGTCTGCCTTCTTCACCATCCCCCTATATCCTGACAGCCAGTATCTTTTCTCGTTTTCTTATTGATCTAGGAGATTTACGTGGTGTAGTCTTCCTCAAGGGTACACAGTCACCCTCCATCTTCTTTCATGCACTAAAGACTGATCTGGACTCCTTAGTACTAAAGGAAGGTTCTACCCTTATCCAGTACATTGACGATTTGCTACTAGCTTCACCTTCCAGGGATGCTTGTGGAAAGGACACTGTTACCCTCCTGTGCCACCTAGTGCTGAAGGGCTACAAGGTCTCCCCAAAGAAACTACAGTTCTGCCTCACCACAGTTAAATACTTGGGACATGAGTTGTCCGAAAGGGACAAGAAAATTGCTGCCTGACAGAAGATCCACCATCACCCACTTTCCCTGACCCCGCACACAAAAGGAATTCCAGGCTTTCCTGGGGGTGGCGGGATATTGCAGGCACTGGATTCCAAATTTCTCCTTGATTGCCAAGCACTTACAAGCCCTAACACACAAGGACGTGCCAGACATTGTGCCCTGGTCACCAGACTGTGACAGAGCTTTCCACAAACTGAAACATGAACTCAGTGGGGCCTGGGCGTTAGGCTGCCCAGACTACAGTAAGGACTTCCTCATGATCTGCCATGAAAAGGGGGGCTGCTCACTAGGGGTCCTGACGCAAAAGCACAGATCTTTCTACCGCCCAGTGGCATACTACTCTGCCACCTTAGATCCAGTAGCTTCTGCACTTTTGCCTTGCCTCCGAGCAGTTGCGGCAGCAGCACTGGCCGTAGAACAGTCAGAAAATATAGTGCTGGCACACACCATGGTCTTGCATGTTCCCCACACAGTGGACACGCTCCTCACGTCCACCAAGACCCGGCACCTGACAAATGCATGCCTTACCAGATACGAGCTGACACTTCTAGCACCACACATTGTCATCAAAAGATGCACCACTCTGAACCCGGCGTGCCTTCTGCCCACAGAACATGACCTGGATGATTTTGCCACAGATGATGCATTCCATGATTGTGCACTGGCTATAGACAGGCATACAAAGGTGCGCCCAGACCTCAAAGAGACACCACTGTCAGATGCTCAAGGAGATTTGTTTGTGGATGGGTCATGTCTCAGAGATGACAATGGAACTCTTGTTAGATTTGAAAATCCCATTCTCGTTATATACTCGTTTTACGTTATATTAGGTTAGCAGTGTGCGGCTAAATGAGACACCATTCGTATTCACGTTATGTAACCCACTGAGTTATCCACGCAATGTGCGAGCTTCAGTTAGCAAGTGTGCCTCCATTTTGTATTTCGTAATCCCAATTAGGCTGTGTCTTTACCAGGCCTCACTATTCGTATTGCTTGCCTCAGCAGAACGCTGTATTCAGTTATTATTTTCTCTTCTGCTCAAGGTTGCCTTTTGACTTACTAATGAATAGGCCATTTTGCCCTCGCATACTTATCTTTGTGTGTAGCTCTGCTCCCACGTTAGGAGACGCCGAAACCCAGCACGGCAACCTTGAGATAGTGATAGCGTGTACCCATCTGGCAGGTGGTAGCCCATCCTTCTGTGCCTCCTTTGTTCATGTTCGGCCTAAGCCGGTAACTTTCCATTGTGGGCGTGGTTAGGAGGCCTTTGGGAGGGATGATTGTGTTGCCGACTGTTGGGGGTGCAGTCCCTCGGCAGACATCTTCGGGTGCAGGTCAGATTGGACTCCTCTGCAGAGTATTGGTAATAAACAATTGTTTTGTATTCTCTACTGTCTGACCGACTCTTCATTTTGGGAAAGGCGATTAGGAGGTTGTAGAAAACCCGGGTGGCCCTTTGCGGGCCACTTCCTTCAGTTGGCGCCCTAACGGGGACTCCGCAAGGTGACCCGACTCGCCCGTAATCGGGTTGTAGGGTCGGGGTTGCGTCCGGTCGGTCGGTTGGGCGGATCGAGAATCCCCACACGATAAGAGCCCGGTTCTCTTGGCTGCCCCGCCCGTCTGATCGGATGACTCCTCGTCTAGTGGTCACCGGCCGGAGTCCTGAGAAGGCGGAACCTTGGATTTGACCGTTTGGTCCGAAGAGTCGGCAGTGGAGAATAATATTGCTCGACCTGAGTGCACCAGGTGAGTAACTTGAAGTCTTGGAAAATGTGGCGCCATGGTTGAACGGCACGAGCCTACGGGCTGTGTCTGGTACAATCTCCGGACTGTCTTGAACTTGGTGGGTTTGCGGACCCTTGAAAGACACAGAGTGTTTGTGAACGCTCTACCAGGCCAACTGGAAATTCGGCCCAATCTTGAAAAGGTTTGGGGCTGTTTGCGAACAATCTGCCAGGCCAACTGGAAATTCGGCTTATTCTTGAAAAGGTCTGGGGTTAGAGCCTGTCTTCTTGTCTTGGTACAGTCTGTGGACTGTCTTGTGCGGTTTTGGACCGCTTTGATTTGGTTCTTGGATCATTTGTTGGTTGGTGTTCTATTTGTCCATTGGGGATAGTGTATGCGTCTTATATTAAGATGCCTTGTCTAAGTAAGTTAGGGTGTTTTGGATGTCGGTGTTGTTCCACTGAAGCTCGATTGGAAGAAAGGCAGCCGGCGCCTCCAGAGGGTACCCCAAATTTTGATGTATACGTCAAGCATGGCATTGGCCCTATTATGTTTAGCACGTTGTGGAATAAATATACGAGGGACAATGTCGATCTACAGTGGCCGCTTACTGGCACATTTGATGAGCAAAATTTGAATTACTTGCAGGACAAATTATTCGCCAAAAAGAGCAGACAGTCGATGTTTGATTCTCTGAGAACATGGCAGAAGGAAGCGAAGCAACGACGTATGAGAGCAGAGAAGCAAGCCCGGAGGGGACAGATGCAAATGATAACGCAGAAGGCAATAGCTTATGATATAGAAAAGATCGAGAAAGGCATAGAGTGCGCAGACAGGAAGTTTCGATTGCAGAGTGATAAGTGTTGTGTCTAGAGAGGAAGGTGATGTTTTCGTTGAGGAGTTGTTGGATTCTCGACCCCCACCTCCTTATGCCCCCGAACGGATATATCCCGTAATCCCGACACCGTAGTCTTCGGCCTCTGGTTCTGTTATTCCTACTCTTTCTGTTTCTAGTTCTACTGCTTCTGCCTCGGCCCTGCCTGCTTCTTCCCCACTCTCGCCAGTTACAGGGGCGGGTGCCGTCCGTTCCTCTACTCTGTCTCCTGACTCCGTGCCTGTGGTCACGCCTCCTCTTACTCCTGCGGCACAGTCTTTGAGCGCGATGGTACCTGTTTCTTCATCTGCTCTTTCCCCTTTGAGTGTGTTACCTCAGGCATCGCAAAATGCTGAGACGCCTGTGCGTGGAGTGCATGAAGTGAATTGGGCAGCGGCACGTGAACACATGGATAAAGTGTTGGTACGCTCTGCGTGATGAGGAAAAGAGAATGGTGGCTGACCAGGCTGCACAGTGGGCCTGGAATCCGATTTATAGTGTGGAAGATGTGTGGAGCGTGATGAAAGATTACGAGCCGTTTATACAGCAACATGCTCTTAAGCATATGTCGGCCACACTGATAGGATTGTGGGAACAGTGTTTCAAGGGTATTGCACCGCAGATAATTTATGACATTCGGGACAGGGTATATACTACAGATATGGCCCCAAATGAGGTTTTCAGTAATGTGACGACATTGGTGGGTTATCGGGGTAGATTGCTTCAGAAGGTCCCGACAACAGTGTCACAGTTCCCCAAGAGGGAAGTTCATCCCATTTATCACCCCGAAATACCAGAGTTGCGAGATGGGAATAATATTGTTACTCGCCCACGAGTGGCGGCCCATTTCCAGGAACAGTGGATCTACACTCCTTGGAAGAGGAGTGAGGTAATATCCCTAAAAGGACAGTTGCCGGACCCTCGGAAAAATCCAACTGCGTACTATAAAGAATTGACGGAGGCGGCCTCCTCCACAGTGATGTCATTAGCTGATATAGAATTGTTCTTCGGTCTGTTGGTACCCGTAGACATATGGAGACAGGTGCATATGCAGGATCATGTGGTGGAATTGGGTGGAACAAGGGATGAGATCAGGGCATGGGATAAGGAGCACAAGCCCGGCGAGAAACCGAAGGCGGAGTTATTAGCCTTGCCGGGGCGTATTATCACTTACATGCATTCCCTTATCCCGCTGAGACGAGTGGATTGGGACAAGTTGACTGCATGTCGTCAGAAGAAGGATGAAAGTGTGTCCGATTTCTTTACTAGGTTTGAAGGGGTGTTTCTGGATTTTAGTGGCCAAGATCTGTCACTGGAGGGTGGTGTTCGTTTGTTTGTCAACAGGTTTGTTACTAATTTGCTTCCCGAGATTGCGACTAGGTTGCAGGCATCGGAAAGTACTTGGACCACCTCCTCCCCATCAGTAATATTGAGTATGGCACAGTACTACGAGCATAGGGAGAATGAGGACAAAGAGAAGGTGGAGAAAAAGTCAAAGGAGTTGAAGACAAGGGTGTTGATGCAGCAAGGGGAAATGGAAGGGGTTTGGGTCCTGCTCAGCGGGGACCCCGGTCTGACCGGAACAGCATATCGGGTGTGCCCGTGGGGTACAACCAATGTGCGTACTGTAAAAAGGAGGGGCATTGGCGAAGTGAGTGTCCGGAGTTGCTGCAGAAAGTTGAGGCCCCGAGAGGTAGGGGTTTTAGAGGACGTGGTAGAGGAGGAGGGGGCCGAAGAGAGGGACAGTTTGAGGATACATCGTATGCTCAGCAGAGCAAGAACTATTTCGATGAACCCCAGGGAAGGCAGTACTATCATGACGACTATGACATGGATGAAGTGACGCGGATGTCCCACAGCTAGGACAGCCAGGGACAGGGTAAGGGACCGGTTCCGGTGCCTGTGGCTCAGCGGGGACCCTATGTCACTGCGGATTTGCAAGGCACGCCCAAGACATTCTTACTTGACACGGGTGCTATGAATAGCTCTGTTTCTCGTTCACTGGTCCCTGGGGCAGCTCTGTCTGGCCAAAACAATGTTTCAGTGGGTTTTTCAGGCATGCCGGTTGCTAGCCCCATTTCCAAGCCTCTTGCTTTGACTATTGGTCCCTTTACGGTGGACTCGCCGTTTCTGTTAACGACAAATTGTGGGGAGAATTTGATGGGATTGGATTTGTTGAAGAGATTACATGCCACCATCTTTTGTTCTCCAGATGGTGTTTACATGACCGTTGGGCCACAAGTGGCTTGCGCAAAACAATGCTTTGCAAAAGACGCACCCCTCCCGCAGAGTTCAAGGAGGTGCCCCGTAGTTTATGGGCAGCAGGAGACACGGATGTGGGGTTACTCCAGATCCAGCCGGTCTCTATTACGATTAAGGACAATGCTGTATTGCCATGTACTCCCCAGTATAAGATTTCCCAACCAGGAGAAAGGGCTTTGTTGCAAATAATACAGGATTTGATTGTCTGGTGTGGTTGAGGAGACCGTGGCGAATGTGTGTAATAGCCCTATCCTTCCGATTCTCAAGAAGGCACCCTTGGACTCTTCTGATGCTCATCCTGATGTTTATCGCTTTGCAATTGACCTGAGGGAGGTCAATAAAATTGTTGTGCCCCAATATCCTGTAGTCCAGACATTACCACGATATTGACAATGATTCCCCCGTCAGCATAGTTCTTTCCGTTATTGATTTGAAGAATGCTTTCTTTAGCATTCCAATTCATACAGATAGCAGATATGTTTGGATTCGCCTTAGCCGGCAGGAGTTTTAGATTCTGTCATGCTCCTCAAGGCTATACAGAAAGTCCTAGTATTTATAGTCAAGCTTTAAAAAGTCAATTGGATTCTTTGGTGCTTCCCACTGGTAATGTGCTATTGCAGTACGTTGACGACCTCCTTGTGGCCTCTGATACTGAGGATGGTTGTAAAGATGCCACTGTTAAATTGCTGTTGCATTTGGCACGTTATGGCCATAAGGTGTCCCTTTCCAAATTTCAATATTGTCGACAGGAGGTCACCTACTTAGGTCACCTACTGTCGAAGGAGGGTCGCAGACTAACACCTGAGCGCATAGCTGCTATCACTAATATGCCTGTTCCTAAGACCCAACGTGAAGTACGTGCATTTATTGGTATTACCTCGTATTGTCGACACTGGATCCCCAATTATTCCTTACTAACAAAACCCCTCCTTTACCTGACCACCAAAGAAGTGCATGAACCCCTAACTTGGACATCTGCATGCCAGCAAGCTTTTGAGCAATTAAAAGCTGCACTTTGCTCGGCTCCTGTGCTTGGTACTCCTGATTACCAGAAGCCTTTTGTGCTTTACGTACATGAGGCGGACGGTTGCGCGCTTTCTGTTTTAACACAGGGTTTTGGTGGTAAGCAAAGACCCTGCGCTTATTTTTCTGCGATGCTGGATAACGTAGCCAGGGCGCTCCCAAGCTGCCTGAGAACTGCCGCGGCAGTTGCAGTTTCTATCAGACAATCTGCGGTGCTCGTTCTTGATACTGCTCTCACGGTAATGGTACCCCATGCTGTGGATACGCTTTTGAATAAGACAAAGACACAGCACCTTACTAGTGCACGTCTGACTGGATATAAACTAACTTTGTTTGCTCCGCACATTACTATCAAAAGATGTGCCACTCTGAACCCAGCCACATTACTACCCCTCCCTTCGACGAGTAATGACACAGATGTACATGATTGTGTGTACAGAACGGAAGAGGAGACGAAAGGACGGGTAGACCTGACTGATGTTCCCCTATCTGAACCCCAAGGGGAACTATATGTCGATGGCTCTTGCTTCAAACTACCAGATGGCACCACCACTGCAGCATATGCAATTACAACGTTACACACTATAGTTGAGACATCCCGTGTCCCATACCAATCAGCCCAAGCTGCGGAGCTGGTTGCTCTTCTTAGAGGTTGTGAGTTGAGTGAGGGACTGACTGTCAATATTTATACTGACAGCCAGTACGCCTTTGGAGTCGCCCATAATTTTGGACGCCTCTGGGCGGAGAGAGGGTTCTTAACATTACATGGATTACGAATACAGAATGGCCCATTGATACATAGTCTCTTGTCAGCTCTAACACTTCCCAAAAGGTTAGCGATAACAAAATGTAGTGCACACAAAGCAATAACAGATGATGTTGGTAGAGGGAATACGTTTGCAGATCAAACAGCTAAAGAGACAGGGAGATCAAAGATGAAAAAGATGTTTGTGGCAGGTCCGGCTAGGTGGGTCCCAGACAATGGAATGTTCGAGGATTCATTATAAAGCGTCAAGGAGATGCAAAGCGAGGCAACCCTAGACGAATTGGCAATATGGCAGGAGAGTACGGGGCGTCTGGATGAGGATGGGTGCTGGACTGATAAGTCCGAGAAACAGCGATGGATGTTACCTAATGCCTATATACTTCCTGTGGTTACCATGGCCCAGCCCACATTAGCGCCAAGGGAATATGTAAGGTGTTGGACCCAGTGTGGCAGAACGACAATATTTCCAAGGTAGCCACTCATTTAGTGAAACACTGTATGATTTGTATGACACATAATCCTGGGAAAGGTACTCCTACACCCTCTGGTAATTTTGCACCGCCTTCCTTCCCTTTCGAGGTTCTCCAGATGGATTTCATCGAAATGGAACGAGTCAATAATTTGAAGCATGTGCTGGTAGTGATTTGTGCATTCAGTAAATGGATTGAAGCTTACCCCACTAAAGAGAATATGGCGACGGCGAAGGCACTCCTAAAAGAGTTCTTCCCGCGCTTCGGATTGCCACGTTTGATTTGGAGTGACAACGGAAGTCACTTCAATTCCAAGGTCATCCAACTGGTGTGCAAAGGTCTGCACATCAAGCAGAAGTTTCATGCAGCTAACCACCCCCCAATCAGCACGTCTAGTTGAGAAATATAATGGCACCACTCTCAAGCTGAAGTTAGCAAAAATACAGGAAAGCACAGGATTGCGATGGCCAGATGCGTTGCCCCTGGCCTTGTTATCCACCAGGGCGACGGCACACTCTAGGACAGGGTTGTCACCGTATGAGGTAGTGTTTGGTCGCCCTGCCAATATCTGGGGCGTTTCAAGGCCAAAACGCTTCTCTCAGATAGAGCACCCTTTGCTTATAGACTATCTGTATGAGTTAACTAAAGATCTTCGTTCTCTTCATCAACAGATTCAGGAGACACTGCAGCCGGTACCAGAGGGGCCCGGGCATCAGCTACAGCCTGGAGATTACGTCCTCGTCAAGAACTTCCAGAGGAAGAGCTGCCTGGAGCCCCACTGGAAGGGCCCCTTGTTGGTCCTTCTTGCCACTAGAACGGCGGTGAAACTCGACGGCTGGAAAAATTGGGTGCAAGGTACTCATTACAAGAAGATTCCTCTTCCCTACAACAAGTGGGTGCTCGACGGCATTGCTGACCAAGAAGGGGAAAGGGTGCCCCGCTTTGTTCCCTTCTCTGACGCCCAGCTAAGGGGGGTGCAGACGGAAGCAGAGAGTGACGCCGCCCTGCTTGAGGCGGTCCCTCCGGAGATAAGGGCGGCCCCAGTTTCTCCCCCATCTGATTCACAGGCACCTGAGTCCCCCTGCCTTTCTGAGCCCGAGTTTCAACCCCTTTTTGTTGATGAAACAGTGCCTGGAGCTGACAGGTATAACTTGCGCCCACGAAAAGGACAGTGCACCAGAGGGACAGTCCAGGAGTGAGGGAAGGACTTGAGACTAGGGTGTAGGTACTACGTCTGCAGTGCCTGCGTCAGATTAGGGTAAATCACACTGGTGCACTGCCTGAGACACTGGACAGGATCGTTGAGCGTACTTGCCCAGGAGGGAGGGTGCCCTATCCTGCAAGAAGAAGGATTTGTTTCCAGCAAGGGCCGTGATCGCGCGACCCCCACGAGGGAGTGTTTCAGAGCACCATCGTTGATGAACGATAGGAGCCTGCCAGCGAGGCTCTAAATGGACGCTGGGTAACTTGTGCCCCTCTGGTCGGTTGTATTTTTGTGGCTCCAGTTCTTAAGGTCTTTCTCATGTTCCTATTTGGCCGTGCTGTCATGGAAGAAGAACAGCCCCTAGCGTCACCACCACCAGGGCAGAGTAGTCCTGTGTGGTCTAGCTGGTCTATTAAGAGTAAGATAGTAGTGGCAGTGTTCATCCTCATAGTAATGATAACACTGTTTGGAGTAGTATGGTATTTAGAGGAACAGCATCCTGTGCACACTTTGATAGGGACTACCCCGGCTCCACCTGAGCATCTGTTCGTTACGTTGCCCCCACATAAAGAGAGGCATAGACAGACATATGTTGAAAACGCCTTCCTGAAAATGCTTCACCAAGTACACAATACGACGAATGCCACAAATTGTTGGCAATTCATTACTCCCCTCAGTTATGCACAAGAATGATTTGCTGGTGTCTTTACCACTGTCCTATCTAAGTAGTTGTGAGGCATGGTTCCTGTTGCTTTCCATGGTGTATATACATTATCATACTGATGCTATGAATATGACGGAGTCTGATTATGAGGCAGTGTTGGAATACATAGTAGTACACCAAGGTTATACACCTGGGACAGGAGGGAAGGAGGGTACCTTACATCCACATGCTTGCATGAATGTTTACGAAAGTAACAAGAATGCCACATGGCTGCAAAATGAAATGTTGGATTTTCAGGGGTTCAATGTTACCGAATATTTTAAATGTTTCCATGCACGAAATACCACTGAAGATAAAGCCATGCCCGTACCTGTGGTTCATACAGCAGCTAGTTTCTGTGTCGAAGGATCTGGGAATAATCCAGTGGGACAGAGCAGTTGCAACTATACCTATCAAGCAGTTGCAACTATACCTATCGATTAAACACTACTAGTAGCCCACCTTTGCTCACCCCCCCCTTAATGTATACTTTGTTTGTGGGGAGCAGGCTTACACCTGGCTCTCTAGGGGATGGTCTGGGCGGTGTTATGTCTCTTTCCTTCTACCCCCTGTTTACATTGCACCGTCCAACTATCACAAAGACCATAGGCTGCAGCGGAGAAGCGTATACTTGTCCCGGGTAAGGAGAGTTATTGACACAGCAGATATCGATCAAACTGATACTACTCTACAGCAATTCATGGATTCCATGAAGGGTATTGTGCCTTTCTGGGGACCTATGTATAACAGTGTCAGCATTCGTCGCCTCACCAGGGTTGTTGAAGGGGTCATCAACACTACAGCGGGCATACTCACTAACATCACAGCTGAGCTTCAGGCTACAAGACTTGTTGCTCTTCAAAATCGTATGGTTTTAGACTTCATCCTTGCAGATAGGGGTGGAGCTTGTCGCGTCATAGGCAGCAGTTGCTGCGTTTACATCCCAGACCACGCCCCTAACGTATACTCTGCTATCCAGAAGCTACACAGGCTTGCATCCGATATTCATCAGGAGAATGGTTCATGGTCCTTGACAGGGTGGTTTTGGGGTCTGATATCATCCTGGGGTTGGAAGATACTTCTTTTCCTAGTAGCTATTGCAGGTGTCATCTTCACGTGCTGCCTATGTGTCAATTGTCTTCCAGCATGCTGTACCTATTGTGTGAGTAAACTCACCCCTGCCCCTAAATTGCCAGTCCGTAATGATAAAGTCTCTAATATGATGATGCAGGAAGTACAGGATATGATGCAGATAGATGAGGGCATTTTTGAGTACTAGAAATATCTTGCTATACGTATGTTGCTTGTTTTCTTTGGATAGAACAGTCACTATGCATTTTCTATTTTCCCTGTTTAGAACTGTAAAGACCCTACCTGCTAGCGTCAATAAAGCATTTAGCCTCCCCTGCTAAAAGGAGGGTCTGTTAGATTTGAAAATCCCATTCTCGTTATATACTCGTTTTACGTTATATTAGGTTAGCAGTGTGCGGCTAAATGAGACACCATTCGTATTCATGTTATGTAACCCACTGAGTTATCCACGGAATGTGCGAGCTTCAGTTAGCAAGTGTGACTCCATTTTGTATTTCGTAATCCCAATTAGGCTGTGCCTGAACCAGGCCTCACTATTCGTATTGCTTGCCTCAGCAGAACGCTGTATTTAGTTATTATTTTCTCTTCTGCTCAAGGTTGCCTTTTGACTTACTAATGAATAGGCCATTTTGCCCTCGCATACTTATCTTTGTGTGTAGCTCTGCTCCCACGTTAGGAGACGCCGAAACCCAGCACGGCAACCTTGAGATAGTGATAGCGTGTACTCATCTGGCAGGTGGTAGCCCATCCTTCTGTGCCTCCTTTGTTCATGTTCGGCCTAAGCCGGTAACTTTCCATTGTGGGCGTGGTTAGGAGGCCTTTGGGAGGGATGATTATGCGTTGCCGACTGTTGGGGGTGCAGTCCCTCGGCAGACATCTTCGGGTGCAGGTCAGATTGGACTCCTCTGCAGAGTATTGGTAATAAACAATTGCTTTGTATTCTCCTATGCAATGGGCACAGCTAACAAATTGTTGGAGGGGGGAGGTTGATAGCTGCGAAAAGCGTACAACATGCCGAACTAGTGGCACTAACCAGGGCATACACCTTGGCTGAAGGGAAAAGAGTGAACATATACACAGACAGCCAGTATGCCTTCGGGTGGTCCACGATTTCGGGCACCTATGGTCAATGAGGGGATTCCTCACCTCAGCAGGTCAGCAAATACAGCATTCAGAACTGATAAGTGACCTTCTCCAAGCATTGTTACTACCGCGAAAAGTATCCATAATAAAATGGGTGACCTCTTGGCTGTTCGCAGGAGAAACGCATTTATTGTGCAACTAAATCGTAAGATATTTACTAAAGATCCTGAATTACCACTTTTTATTGGAAGGTAATACAAGATAAAAGTTCAAATTGAACTTGATGGGCTTGGTCTCTGCCTCTTGGTTTCATCCCATGGAGACTAGATATTACCAGCATGGTGAGTCCTTGTACTGCCTATGCTGTGCCCTGAGTTATTTTATCTCCACACTGAAGGATCTTGGACCATCATCGTATGGTGAATTCCAATTCATTTTTAATACTCACCCTGCAGTGGGAGTGTCTGAAATTGGCTGTCTATCCCCGTTGTCTGCCCGTCCTGAAGAAGACCCGCCGTGACACTCTCTAATTGCGCACTCATCTGGGTCGAAACGCCGACGTACTTTTCGGTCTATGTCCATTAGGTCTACCGGCTCCAAGAATTAAAAAACCCATTTAATGTGCACAGGAAACACTATATTTAGAATTGAAAAGGACAGACTCCATTTTATAGTTGTCTTCTGTATATTGTGTATATAGTTGTATGTCTTGTATCACTCATGTAGAAATCTCACCCAGTCACCTATGTCACTTTGTCACTTTATTCACTCAACTTTTTGTCACTGATATCATTTCCTGCCTATTAAATTGTGACAGCCATATATGATTCTCAGAAAAAAGAAAAAAGTAAGAAACTTTTATATCAAATATTTCTTGTCATTGAGGTTCCATCCTGAAATTAACAAAGAAATTCATTAGATTTATCAACTGTTTTTTCATGATCAATACCACACAATTTCAAAGCAATTGCTCTACCCGACAGAACCATTTGTAGTTTATCGTACAATAAAATGTACAGCACACACTTCATCAAAAGACTATGTACAAAAGGGAACGCTTTTATTGATGGGAAGGCTGAGAGAATAGCATTGACAGGCTGCCAGTTAACTTTGGTACAAAAGATTGATCAGAACAAAGAGATTCATGTAAAGAATGACTCGCCCATTTTGATCTTCTGCACATTCAGAAAATGGTTGAGGAACATGAAAAGGAGGAGCGGGCAAAGGGAGGGTGTGTGCAAACAAAGGAGGGGTTATGGACAGGACCGAATGGTAAAATATGTTTGCCTTCATCAATGCTCTTCTCTATGGCACGTCTCTTCCATGGCCCCTCACATGTTGGCCGAGATGGCATGATTCGCTTGTTTACACAATGTTGGTACAACTCCAAGTTCCGTCAGGTAGTGGAGAGACTTTGTAAGCAATGTACTGTTTGCGCACAATACAACACTGGGAACGGTACACCAACTGCACCTGGCCACTTACCACCTCCCCACGGACCCTTTGAGAGTCTCCAAATCGACTTCATTGACTTGCCCCCCCCACTCAGAAGTACAAATACGTTTTGGTAATTGTGTGCATGTTCAGCAAATGGACTGAAGCCTATCCAACAAAGAACTGTGACACACAGACTGTTGCTAAATGCCTTTTGAAAGAACTTATCCCACGTTTTGGGATTCCAGCACTTCTGAGCTCAGACAACAGACCTGCATTCATTTCACATATGATAGGGGGAATATGCAAAGGGCTCAGGGTCACACAAAAACTGCATTGTGCTGATCACCCACCGGTAGCAGGCCCTGTGGAAAGGAAAAACGGGGTGTTGAAAAATAAAATAGGGAAGATTTGTGCATCGACTGAACTATCTTGGGTAGATACACTGCCACTGGCTCTGTTGGCAATGAGGATTATGCCAGACAGAGTAACTAAGTTGAGCCCCCATGAGATTTTGTTTGGCCGCCTAATGAACATTCCAGGCCACATGTCCACTGCTCCACTGTCAATAGCAGATGAATTGCTTTTGGTCTATTGTAAGAAATTAACAGAGACATTGCATTATCTTCATCGCCAGGTTCTGCAGGGCCTTCCAGAAGCAGTGTCCCCACCATCACATGACCTGCAGCCAGGCGACTGGGTTTGGATAAAAGCCCACACCAGACAACACTGCCTCCAGCCAAGGTGGAAAGGTCCTTACCAGGTTCTCCTGACGACTGCAACCGCCATCCAGTGTGAGGGGCTGACCTCCTGGATCCACAGCTCCCACACCAAGAAAGCTACAGGGCCGGAGCAAGGAGGGCAAGCTCCAACTGCACCACCAGCTTCATCTGAGGCACCCTGCAGGTACAACCTTCGCTCCAGCAAACAAGCAACAGTAAGTAAGACATAAAAAGAGGCAGATCCCTGCTCACGGCAGGCCAGGCCACCAACAGCAAGCCCAATTTGACAGAGGCAGATCCCTGCTGCGCATCCTCACCGGACCAGCAAAAGCAGCAGGCCAGGCCTCTAGATATCATTTCACCCAGGATCTTTGCGTCTTCAAGTGCTCAGTGACGTCACGTACTGGTGACCTCTGACGGTACACCACAGGAGCACCAACGGTTTCTTTTGAAAGTGTTGCTGGCGCCTGCCTCAATAGGAGCACAGGACCTGCTAGTTAGATACAAAGACTAGCTGCTTCACACAGAGACTACAAAGTTTTCCAACTCCAAGAACTTTTGACAACGGCTAGGACAATGCCAAGAATAAGGAGAGTGGAAAGAAAATGGCCAGCGGTGCTGACAGCAATATTGTCCCCCGTTCCAGGAATTATAGTAACTGCAGTCATTATAATCTTTGCACAATACATTAAAATACCGTTCAATAATGGCCAGGTGGGAGATATGAACAACTCAAAAATATTTTTGGGGGAAATGAAAATGAACGGAACAAAGGAAGACATTATGGGAGAGGTTTAGGTCGGAGGAGGAGGAGAAAGGGAGCTATGGGATAAATATCAGGGAAACAAATATGTTGAAATGCTAAAAATGTATGGACGCATTATGAACATATCTGGATGTTATGTTTGCATGCATTTGCCAACAGATACAGAACACAGCATGAGTTACAATGTGATACCCTTTTCTAAGTACGTGGGGTGTGTTTTGATGAGTGACATGCTCCTCAGACAGCACAACAAGTCCATAGCGGTGGGACCCTCTAGGAAGAGTGAAATGGCTACTGAATAGGTAACAGCGATGCCTAGGACAAAGAGGGTACAATTCATGAACAGCCAACAAGGAGAGATCAGGTGCTGCTAGACACATTTGATAGAACATCTAGGAATGAGGAGTGGAAGGACAGGGCAGGTTGGGAACATTCAGCAAAGGAAAAGGAAGACAATATAAATATTCCAAGATTCAGGATAAAGAATAAGCTTACTGCCCCATCATGCATCCAGAATGACAAGGCAACACCCCCTACGCAGAGGCACCAAAAGAAACATGCACAATACAACAGTTGCTACAAGGAAAGGAAGAATGGAAGAAATGTGTAGCGTTTGGGTGCACTATACAGGAAATGGCAAGGGGTGGACAAGGACTAAGAAAATGTGAAAGGCGAAAAGAAATATTGGGAATTCCAGAAGAAATAGAAATTACACCTATTTTTGTTAGGCAAAGTAACTACTCACATGTCATAAAATTATCATGGGTTAGGAAAAGTGATCAGCGGTCATCACCAGGGCTAATGGGATACAAAGGATTGTTCTTTGTCTGTGGTCAGTGGGCATATTTCTATCTGTCCCCAGGATGGTACCGCAGTTGCTACCTTGCTTCCAACCTGCCCCGAATGACCCATGTTACTGACCTAGTACAGATTGAACGCCCAGGGTACCACCCAGGGAGAGCTAAAAAGAAAGCAGAATGGGCAGACGATGTGATGACAGAATTTGGAGTAATGATACCTGGTGCAGGGATAGTGTACACAACTATAGGGATACATCAGCTAGCAAGGATGATTGAGCATTTGGCAGACTCAAAATCAGCAGCCCTAGGAAACATCACTGAGGAGCTTACCGCCATGAGGGCTGTAGTAATACAGAACAGGGTTGCGTTAGACATTATCCTGGCCAAAGAAGGCAGAGTCTGCCACGTCATCAAGCAGACTTGCTGTTCCTATATACCTATATACCTGATAATAGTAGGAACATCGATAATGCGATCAATAAAATAAAAAAGGTTAAAGAAGAAGCACACAACATACACACAGGAAGCCTGTGGGAAAGAATAATGGTATGGTTGGGAAGCTGGGGTTCATGGATATTGGAGGTGATTATCATTGGGAGAGCAGCACTGATCACCTTTTGCATAATGATCTAAGTTTGCCCAGCATTCATTTCAGCTTTGGCATCCAGCTGTGCACGCTGTGTGCCAAACTACAAAGTACACGAACACCACAAGCACAGGGCTAACCTGAGTTATGAAGTAACAGATATGATGGTGAGACATGATCCGAATTAGTGATTTGGTATCAGATGGGGTAATGTGGAAACAATCTTTTCTTAGTTGATACCAAATGTCTAACTTTTCAGGCCCTCGCAAAGTTGACATAAAATCATCAGACAAATGCTTGTACTTTTCCATGGCTCAGAAGTGAAGCTGCTCTCATAACGCAAGGATTGTGTAAGAACTACATTAGAACAGCACAGGATGCTAGCTTAGCCACAGTGTTTCAGCATATCATACTTAGAAATAGTTGTGGATGTGTCGGAACGAGTAGAAGTAAACAAATATATCCCTGGAATCAGTTCCAATTTATTTTGTCGTGTTTCATAGTAAGGTAAGAACATTTTATAGCCAACACGTGTTTCGCCCCTTTACAACGGCCATCCGACCTGGGGCTTCCTCAGGGCTATACAAGGTGGAACAAGTAGCGTTATGTAAACCAAAGTTAAGAAAAGAGCATTGAAAAAGACGTACAGGGAAAGAGGTAGGTGAGTGAGTCCGACCCAACGTGTATGATGTGCAAGAGATTTCCAGGGCAGTGAATTGCAGGAGAAGTGGAAAGCTCAAAAGAGGACAGAAAAGCAGATAAGGACAGAAAGATGGAGCAGACGAGTTCGTTTGGGGCAAGCAGGAAAAGAGTAAGGGCGGAGGAGAACGTGAGGTGGGGGATGGACAGTGCGAGGGAAGCATAGGTATAGTAACAGTACCAGAGTGGAAGATGACCGGAGAGAGATAGACGTAATATTGGTCAGGATTCCATAGATAGCATGAGAAAGTTAGTGTCCGATTTGTGTGGCCAGGCAGAATGTGCAGTAGGTGCGAGGTAAGAGTGCAGACAACAGATGTCAAGGCATCACAAACAGTGCCGACCCAGGAAAGGGTGATAACGAGAGAGAGGCATAAGGCAAAACATATACAAAAAGGCAATTCGTATGAACAAAGAGTAAGGGTAAGTTGATGGACATTGCATTATCTGTAGAGAAAAAAGGCATATAAAATTCCGAATCAAAAAACATTGAATACGGGTCAGTTTTTGGACATCGCAAAACATGTAGCGTAGGGATAACATATTGAGCATCGTATTGCAATTGGACCAAGTAGAACAGACAAGTCAAGAGAGACATATCAAAAACATCATCATAATCATTCATCAGAATAGACCAAAAAAGAGTGCGCAACAAGATAGAAGAAGGCACAATAATAGGCAATGTCAAAGAAACAAGCAGTACAGGTAAATTAGAAGACATGGCATTACATGACAGCCGCGTCAAAAATACAAGTATATGGAGCAAATCAGACAGTCATGAATAATCATCAAGGAACATGTCGTATGCAGTATAGAGTAGATGGAATGACATAGTACATACGTGGTCCAGTGCACAGATGTCCCAGGGATGAATGTGCCGGTCATGGGGAGTATATAGCGATAACATTAGCATACATGGGACAATGTAGATGATAAGCAGTCCAGGACCGGTTTCATAGTTTTATAAGGCATATACGGATATATCCGGCTCGATGTTCTAGGGATAGTCAAGTTCCTGTGATGAAATAGGAGTCTGTGGCTTGTGTAAGTGCTCAAATTGCCGTGGGTGGTAAGGTCTTGGAGAAGGTCAGGATCGTTGTGGGGGCAGGCTAATGGTGCCTATACTGAAGCAGTAACTAGTCAAAATTAGTGAGGTTTAAATTTATATATAATATAATTACTGGGCAAATGCCGGTGTTCCTATCAGCGCTTACCGTTTAAATTCGGCAGCTGGGATAAGGGGGGATAGTAAGTCCTTCCTAGATAGTACTGACATGGGGGGGAGAAAAGAAAGAGAAACAAGCGGTCACATTTGGGCTGAAAAATAGGATCGAAGGACTGGTCTCGCCGTGTCCCTGGGGACCACGAGCCCAGCAGAGGTTGGGTTAAGAAAAGGGATCGAGCAAGGCCCTAGTTTTCTAGGCGCTGGCTTCTACTTACTTGCGGTCCGGTAGAGCGATAGGTAACAGGCGTCCGTTCTAGTCAGTCGGCGTATAAGCAATGGAGCCTTGAAGCAATGCGCTTTTGACGTCAGAAGCGTCCCGCATTGCTTTCGGTTCCGGGTTGGGAGGTCACGATCTAAAACGGGCGCCATTACTGAGTGGAGACCACTCACAGTATGCTGAGCTCGAGAATCAGAGGTGAAATTGGATGCAGCTGTGCAAGGTATTGGTGAAGGTAATGGAACTGCAACCTTACCAAGAGTGCACTGGGCGAAGAGCGAGCAGCGGAAACATCTGGCTTTGGGGATGCTGTCTAGCTATATATATGGGGTGATAAGAAAGTCCCCTGGGAAAGTCAAGGGATGTGTCAAGGCTAATGCTAGGAAATAAACCCATGAAAGAACATGGAGTGAACGACAGGTGTCTGGCTGGAATTGTATTTTATGAGAACGGATGCTAATGGTGGGGCCTGAGTTGCCCTTGTAGGAGAATAGAAGGCCCCTGGGAACAAATGGGGTCCTATGGGTGGCGGAGAGCCAGGCGTGAAGCGCCTCACACGTGAAAAGGAGCGCAGCTTGGTTGAGTCGGTATGAACAGACGTCAATAGGGGATGGCCCTTATCCTATTGTCATAATCAAAAAGCATACTAATGTAGCCGTACAGGGGGATCATAGGTAATACAGATAAGTCAGCTAATCGTCACCCAGCCATACATGCATTTCTGCATCTTTGTTGAGGTCAAGTTTCACAGAATTGTATTGCAGAATAAGTTCACTCTCTCTTCGGAGTCTGAGTTCCCTGTTCCTACCTCTTTTAAGTGGGTGAACCACTTCGAAGCCACAGAAGGTGAAGTCTTTCTTGTGTGGGTGGGCGCTGTGGAAATGGTCCGTAAGTGGGTGACCTGTGTCGTACTTGTTGACCATACATTGGCAGTACGATCAGACCCTTACGCACAAGAATACAGGAACACTACAGAAACATCAACGAGTACGACACACCTTCTGTGGCTTTGAAGTGGTTCACCCACTTATATATATAGCTAGACAGCATCCCCAAAGCCGGATGTTTCCCCTGCTCGCTCTTCGCCCAGTGCACTCTTGGTAAGGTTGCAGTTCCATTACCTTCACCAATACCTTGCACACTGATCTGTACCTCAGTTAGGGACACATCCTTTGACATTGTCTTATCGTCGTTTATCTCAGTACTCATACTGGTTTGATGCTACATCCTAAAACGCTGCCTCCTATTTCACCTCTGATTCTCGAGCTCAGCATACAGTGAGTGGTCTCCACTCAGTAATGGCGCCTGTTTTAGATCGTGACCTCCCAACCCGGAACCGGAAGCAAAGCGGGATGAATCACTGACAAAATATCGAAGGTCAGAATATCGACCTACAGAAATATCGACGCAAGAATATCGAAGTCAAGAATATCGACATCCTATCTACATTATGGTAAGTACAAAAATATCGAGAAAAAAAATATCGATGTCAAAAATATCGTTGTTAAAAATATCATTTTTTATTTGTTAAAAAAATAATGTAAAATAAAGTCAATAATACATATAATTAAAATAAACATAGTTAAAAATATTTTAAAATGTTTAAAAATTATAAGTAATATATATGTAATGTAAAAATAAATTAAACATATACATATAATATATAATATATATACTTACTAATAATTTGTAATAATTATTTTAATAACTTATAATTTTTTTAAAAATGTCATATAAATTATAAATACATCTATACACATAAAACAATAACATAAATAAAAATTAAATAAAGATATATAACAAATTAAAAAAAAAATTTCTTTTTAATCTTTTAAAAATTAATTATATACTACATTAACTAAAATAATACAAAAAATATTAGATAGCGGAGGTAATAAAATTACTATTCCAACTCCAAACAGTGCAGCAGTAGGGAAAATGTTGGATAGCTGAGGGGTATAAATTACTATTCCCACCCCAGTGAATGCAACAGTAGGGAAAGTGTTGGATAGCGTAGGGGTAAAAATCACTATTCCCACTCCAGTGAGTGCAACAGTAGTGAAAGTGTTGGATAGCGTAGGGGTTAAAATTACTATTCCCACTCCAGGGAGTGCAACAGTAGGGAAAGTGTTGGATAGCGTAGGGGTAAAAATTACTATTCCCACTCCAGTGAGTGCAACAGTAGGGAAAGTGTTGGATAGCTTAGGGGTTAAAATTACTATTCCCACTCCAGTGAGTGCAACAGTAGGGAAAGTGTTGGATAGCGTAGGGGTAAAAATTACTATTCCCACTCCAGTGAGTGCAACAGTAGGGAACGTGTTGGATAGCGTAGGGGTTAAAATTACTATTCCCACTCCAGGGAGTGCAACAGTAGGGAAAGTGTTGGATAGCGTAGGGGTAAACATTACTATTCCCACTCCAGGGAGTGCAACAGTAGGGAAAGTGTTGGATAGCGTAGGGGTAAAAATTACTATTCCCACTCCAGGGAGTGCAACAGTAGGGAAAGTGTTGGATAGCGTAGGGGTTAAAATTACTATTCCCACTCCAGGGAGTGCAACAGTAGGGAAAGTGTTGGATAGCGTAGGGGTAAAAATTACTATTCCCACTCCAGTTAGTGCAACAGTAGGGAAAGTGTTGGATAGCGTAGGGGTTAAAATTACTATTCCCACTCCAGGGAGTGCAACAGTAGGGAAAGTGTTGGATAGCGTAGGGGTAAAAATTACTATTCCCACTCCAGTGAGTGCAACAGTAGGGAAAGTGTTGGATAGCGTAGGGGTTAAAATTACTATTCCCACTCCAGTGAGTGCAACAGTAGGGAAAGTGTTGGATAGTGTAGGGGTAAAAATTACTATTCCCACTCCAGGGAGTGCAACAGTAGGGAAAGTGTTGGATAGCGTAGGGGTAAAAATTACTATTCCCACTCCAGGGAGTGCAACAGTAGGGAAAGTGTTGGATAGCGTAGGGGTAAAAATTACTATTCCCACTCCAGTGAGTGAAACAGTAGGGAAAGTGTTGGATAGCGTAGGGGTTAAAATTACTATTCCCACTCCAGTGAGTGCAACAGTAGGGAAAGTGTTGGATAGCGTAGGGGTTAAATTAACATACTTATTAATTAAATAATTTTTGTAAAATAAATAGCATATTAATAATTAATTAACTAAAAAATTAATAATAAATGCCAATAGAATTAAATTAATATTTACTTAAATAACATTAAATTACTTCCCACCCTATTCCCCCATAAACACACAACCCACTACACATAAAAAAGAACACAATTTAATTATCAATTAATCAATTAATAAAAATTAATTACCAATTAATAATAAATCAACAATAAATTAACAGTAACAATAAATACAAAATTATAATACATTAATTATAATTAATATAATTATAATTAATATAATTATAAATTAATCAATTAATTAAAATGTATTACCCATTAATAATTAATTAACAATAAATTAATTATTACTAACAATAAATAAAAAATATTAATTAATTATAATTAAATTACTTCCCACCCTATTCCCCTATAAACCCACAACCTGCTACACATAAAAATTAACATAATTAATTTAATTATCAATTAATCAATTATTAAAAATTAATTACCAATTAATAATTCATTAACAATAAATTAATTGACAACAAACAAACAAAAATAATTATAATTAATATAATGATAAATTAATCAATTAAAAAAAATTAATTGCCAATTAATAATTAACAATAACAATAAATAAAAACATATTAATTAATTATAATTAAATTACTTCCCACCCTATTCCCCTATAAACCCACAACCCGCTCTGATACTAAAACTCAAAATTTACTTTAAAAAAATTACAAATTTCTAAACATTTAATACATATATTTAAAAATAATAAAAATACATTACAAAAAATTGTTAAACATACATATAAAATACATACTAAAATACATAACACTAATATAAATATCGATATTATTAACAACAATATTTTTGCTAACGATATTACTTACTTCAATATTACTTACTTCGATATAAAAAAAAATGATATTACTTACCTTAAGGTCGATATTCTGGTCACCGATATTCTTGACATCGATAATGGATATTCTGTCCCTACGATATTAAAAACTCGATATTAGTGTAGGTCGATATAAAAAAAATCGATATTTTGACTGCGCACCATGCGGGATGCCTCTGACGTCAAAAGCACATTGCTTTAAGGTTCCATTGCTTATACGCCGACTGACTAGAACGGACGCCTGTTACCTATCGCTCTACCGGACCGCAAGTAAGTAGAAGCCAGCGCCTAGAAAACTAGGGCCTTGCTCGATCCCTTTTCTTAACCCAACCTCTGCTGGGCTCGTGGTCCCCAGGGACACGGCAAGACCAGTCCTTTGATCCTATTTTGCAGGCCAAATGTGACCGCTTGTTTCTCTTTCTTCTCTCCCCCCATGTCAGTACTATCTGGGACGGACTTACTTACCCCCCTTATCCCAGCTACCGATTTTAAACGGTAAGCACTGCTAAGGAACACCAGCATTTGCCCAGCAATTATATTATATATAAATTTAAACCTCAATAATTTTGACTAGTTACTGCTTCTGTACAGGCACCATTAGCCTGCCCCCACAACGATCCTGACCTTCTCCAAGACCTTACCACCCACGGCAATTTGAGCACTTACACATGCCACAGACTCCTATTTCATCACGGGAACTTGACTATCCCTAGAACCTTGAGCCGGATATATCCGTATATGCCTTATAAAACTGTGAAATCGGCCCTGGACTGCTTATAATCTACATTGTCCCATGTATGCTAATGTTATCGCTATATACTCCCCATGACCGGCACATTCATCCCTGGGACATCTGTGCACTGGACCACGTATGTACTATGTCATTCCATCTACTCTATACTGCATACGACATGTTACTTGATTATTATTCATGACTGTCTGATTTGCTCCATATACTTGTATTTTTGACGCGGCTGTCATGTAATGCCATGTCTTCTAATTTACCTGTACTGCTTGCTTCTTTGATATTGCCTATTATTGTGCCTTCTTCTATCTTGTTGCGCACTCTTTTTTGGTCTATTCTGATGAATGATTATGATATGTTTCTCTTGTCTGTTCTCTTGGTCCAATTGCAATACGATGCTCAATATGTTATCCCTACGCTACATGTGTTGCGATGTCCACAAACTGACCCGTATTCAATGTTTTTTGATTCGGAATTTATATGCCTTTTTTCTCTACATATAATGCAATGTCCATCAACTTACCCTTACTCTTTGTTCATACGAATTGCCTTTTTGTATATGTTTTGCCTTATGCCTCTCTCTCGTTATCATCACCCTTTCCTGGGTCGGCACTGTTTGTGATGCCTTGACATCAGTGTCTGCACTCTTACCTCGCACCTACTGCACATTCTGCCTGGCCACACAAATCAGACACTAACTTTCTCATGCTATCTATGGGATCCTGCCCAATATTACGTCTATCTCTCTCTGGTCATCTTCCACTCTGGTACTGTTACTATACCTATGCTTCCCTCGCATTGTCCATCCCCCACCTCACTTTCTCTCTCCTCTGCCCTTCCTCTTTCCCTGCTTGCCCCATACGAACTCGTCTGCTCCATCTTTCTGTCCTTATCTGCTTTTCTGTCCTCTTTTGAGCTTTCCACTTCTCCTGCAATTCACTGCCCTGGAAATCTCTTGCACATCATACACGTTGGGTCGGACTCACTCACCTACCTCTTACCCTGTACATCTTTTTCAATGCCCTTTTCTTAACTTTGGTTTACATAACGCTACTTGTTCCACCTTGTATAGCCCTGAGGAAGCCCCAGGCCGTATGGCCGTTGTAAAGGGGCGAAACACGTGTTGGCTATAAAATGTTCTTACCTTACTATGAAACACGACAAAATAAATTGGAACTGATTCCAGGGAATATTTGATTACTTCTTCTCGTCCCAACACATCCTCAAGTACTCTAACAATAATGGGGAAGGGGTTTCCCATTGTCATGAACGAGTAAATCTCACCAATTCAGCTCTATTATCACTGGTTTGCTGAGGCCTCGGACCCTTTACCCCCCACCCTCTGAACACATACTTAGAAATAGCCCTACTACGTGCTAGATATTGCAATTATTTATATGCAAAAGTACTAAGGCTAATACATTTCATTACAATGGAGAGTCGCAAAGTTGTCATGTACTCAGGGCACGTGGTCAGCAACAGTATATCTCGGACCATAAAAGGTATAACGCAGGTTAGGCCTCCTCTGATTGGACAAATATTCAATGCTTAATTTGTCTTACATGCATTATGACACCATTTCCTTGAGTGGTGTGTTCCAATAAAAGCTGTCAGAAACGTCACCTCTATGGACACTCTGTGTTATGCTGACTGTCTCCATGCTGCACGTATTTGCATTATCTTGTTGACCTATAATAAATTCTATTCATCTTCTGTGCTGACAGAGAGTGTTATTATTTGTTTATTCTTCATTACAGGCTTCTACAAGGCCATTTTTGAAATGCTCCAAAGAAGAATATTTTTTGCTGAAGAGTCTCTCACCATCAAAGGGCATATCCATTAGGGCAATCTCAGTGCTCTCAGAAACCCCATTGAAGTGCGGCCAGCATTCCTTCATTGGCCACAAAGTGGGCCATTACGTTGGCCAATCTAGGCCACGCTTCAGAATTGGGTTTGAGACATCTCTGCTAATCACAGCTAGCTTTGCCATTTCTTCTTGCGAGACCATCAAGACTGCCTGTATTCAGGCCCAGCCTCACCACACGCACCTACTCAGTGCTTAGATACTCTCATGGATGATGAGCAGCGCTCTACAAATCCATCTTACATTACATTTCATTTTCTGAAGCATGTGGATAGACTGTCCAAGGAAGCACGTGGTGCTCGCTGTGCTTAGAGGCACACTGGTCAAAGCAAAAACTTTGTTCCCCATGGAGTCAATTATTTTGTACTCATGATCTGGTGGTGTAGTGGGACTGCATTAAGGCTTCGTTTTGATGAGAATGCCAAAACCCTCAAAATCTCTAGAGAAAGATGTTCCAAAAAGATTTTTGATCAGATTGTGTGGGACTGTCACACGGCTATCTGCCTGTGAACTGCTGACGCTGAAAAGGTTTCTCGCAAGGAACTATCAGCTGATACTCGTAGATTCTTGTTAAAAAATACAATAGGCTTCGGAGCTGCTGAACATGGCTGTGTGATTTATGTAAGGATGTTGGAGTTGCACTCTGCAATTCAAGCTCCTGTACGGTATTACGCAGAGCAACTATAATCTATCGTACTGTATCAAAAATAGGAGCAGAAGGATGAGGTTTATCACATTCTGGGGTCATATTGAAGCTATTGTCGTTTTGAAGAACCCAGCTTCTGTATGGTAAGAAAGACATTATCTGCCTCTGAATCATCTTCCTATCTGTTATAAGAATCACCTGCAAAGCCGCAAGAGGCTGTTCCTCACAGGAAGCTTTTAGCCTGACTGATCAAAGGATATCCTCTGAGTTCTTATGTATAGTTCTACCTGCAGAATACTCACCCTGTGAATATTCCCCAGGTGTCAGATTGGATCTGTAACTTCAAAGCAGTACTACTGCACGCAGGAGGTGGTGTATATGCAACTCCGTGCCAATGACGCTCCACTCCAAAAGTGACAAGCAGAGTCACATATCACCCATGTGTGCTGACGGTAGTTGCTTTCTTTCTGCACCTTCAGACATGGACCCAGAGCTACTCCTTCGTCTTTGCAATACTTTTTTCAAGAAATGTTCCTAATATTTTTCCTGTATGCTAGGGCAAATGTCACCTCCTAAGACAGCAGGGTTCAAGCCACGAAGGAACTGTCGCAAACGGATGTCTGTGATGGACTCTCACGAGGTATATGTATGGTGCCTGGGGTCAGACAACGCTTCCAGAGCCTGCCATGACTATAGCCAGATGAATCTGAAGCCAATACGACGTTAGGAACTTTCTCAAAATGGTCAGTAATTGTGATTTTTTGAATGTTTAATCTTTAGACTGTAAATGACTGTTGGATGTGAATTATCACTTTTGGAACTAAAGTTAGTGTTTAGAGACGTTTTCATGCTCGAAATTGGGCAAAATACAAGCTTCTGAGTAGGAGGATAAGTTTATAAAAATTGCAATTTTGGTCACTGTGAGACCTTAAAAAGTGGTTATTAAACATGAGGCGCAATACAATTGACATTTTGAATCATTCTTTTACATTTCAAAAATGGATTTTCTGATGAAAATTGATGACCCCGGACCTTAGGAACTTTCTCCAAATGGTGATTTTTTTTAATGTCTCATTTTTGACTGTAAGTGACTGTTGGATGTTGTTGCAAAGTCATCCTGGGCACCCCCAGATTTTTTGCTGACTGGTACTGGTGGTAACTGACTCTGACTGTCCTTGGACTCTGCCTAACCAGGCCCAGGGCTATGCTGAAAACACACTTTGAAGACAGTGAAAACACTTACATACACTAGGGTACACTATGGGTTAGGGTACCCCTATGATTGGCATGACCTCCACTATAAGGCCCTAGTATATAACAGGGCAGACGGATCAAAACTACCTTTAAGTCCCTAGTATATAATAGGGCATGGCAGTTTAGAGGCCAGCAGCCCTTTCTGCACTTGCATGTGTACACTGCAGAGGCCTGAGGTCAGTTTAAAAGCAGTCTGGTGTTGCAGGACTGCTTCTAAAGAACAAGTTACTTACCTTCGGTAACGATATATCTGTAAGAAACATAGGTTAGTTATAGATTCCTTACCTTAGAATTACCCCCTGGCGTCAGACTGGATCCGGAAAGTTTTTCATCAGCAGTACCCCTGCGTGTCGGAAGGTGGCGTCAGTTGACTTCGCGTCCGTCGTCGTGGTCACCGGGATGACGTCGCAGTAGCTACATAGACGCCGCCCTCGTGCGCTGTCAGTTCTGTACAGGACTTTCCACGCCAGAAGTGCAGAGCCATGCAAGACACTGGTGCACAAAACTAGGGCCCTGAAAGGATATCCTTAACCCTAGAAGTCAGTTCGCAGAACGGGGAGGATGGATTGGGCGGTAAGGAATCTATAACTAACCTATGTTTCTTATAGATATATCATTACCGAAGGTAAGTAACTTGTTCATCTGAAAGAAACAGTTAGTTATAGATTCCTTACCTTAGAATAGATACCCCAGCAATACCAACCCCGGAGGTGGGCCTGCGAACCAAGTTCACACCAGAAAGTCCTGGAGAACAGAACGGCCAAAGAAGCCGTCTCTCCGGACTTGGCTGTCCAGGCAGTAGTGTCTCATAAACGTGTGCAAGGATGCCCACGTAGCTGCCTGACAAATGTCATTTAGGGGGACTCCTCGTCCCAAAGCAGTAGTAGCTGCCGTCGCCCTGGTGGAATGGGCGTGCAGCCCCACTGGAGGCTCCTTCTTAGCCAAAGAATAGCAGGCTTTGATGCACAGAACGACCCACCTGGAGATGGTCCATTTGTGCACGGCCCGACCTTTCTTAGCGCCCACGTAACCAACAAAGAGCTGGTCGTCCACCCGGAATTGTTTTGTGTGATCCAAGTAGAAAGAAAGCGCACGTTTTGGATCCAGACGGTGGAGCCTCTCTTCCTCTTTTTCGAACGATGCGGAGGCGGAAAGAAGGTGGGTAAAGTGATGGTTTGGCCAATGTGGAAAGAAGTAACCACCTTGGGAAGAAAGGAAGGTCTAGTTCTAAGGATGACCTTGTCCGGATGGACAGCCAGAAAGGGAGGCTTGGAAGACAGAGCTTGTAGCTCACTCACCCTGCGCGCAGAGGTGATGGCCACCAGAAAAGCAGTTTTCAAAGTGAGAAGTCTGAGAGGACAGTTATGTAGTGTCTCAAAGGGAGCGCACATAAGTTATGTCAGAACCAATTTCAAGTCCCACTGGGGCATTACGAAGGGAACAGGAGGAAAGAGATGAGTAATGCCCTTAAGAAATCTATTTACAACAGGGGACTTGAAAAGAGAAGGCTGATCAGTGAGCCTGAGGAAGGCTGAAATGGCTGAGAGGTAGCCCTTAAGAGTGCCCAGAGCAGAGCCCTGCTGGGCCAAAGATAGGAGGAACAAGAGAACCTCAGAAAGAGGGGCAGAAGGGGATCCACAGCCTTTGCTGTGCACCATGCCACAAATTTATTCCATCTGCAGGCGTATACCGTCTTAGTGGAGGGACGCCTGGCTGCCAAGATTACATCACAGACTTCGGGAGGCAGGTCAAACGACGTCAACTGCCGTCGCTCAATCTCCACGCAAGGAGGTGGAGGCTGGACAGGTTCGGGTGGAGGACCGTCCCCTGCTGCTGCGAAGGAAGATCCCCCGAAGAGGCAGTCTGATCGGAGGATCAATGGCCATGTTGAGCAGCTCGGGATGCCAGACTCTTCGTGCCCAATCCGGAGCCACAAGAATGACTTGGGCCCGGTCGCGCTTGATCTTCTTCAGCACTCTGGGCAGAAGTGGTATAGGTGGAAAGGCGCATAGAAGACCGCAACTCCACTCGTGACGAAAAGCGCCGCCTAGCGAGTGCCGCCTTGGAAATTCCAACGCGCAGAATTGCTGACGTTGCGCGTTCTCTTTGGTGGCGAATAGATCTAACCAAGGCTCTCCCCACTGCTGAGAAAGACCTTGCACCACCTCCGAGTGAAGAGGCCATTCGTGATCCATCATGCACCTGTGGCTGAGTTTGTCCGCCCTGGCGTTCAGTGAACCTTCCAGGTGTTGAACCACCAGGGATATGCCCTGATGTTCCAGCCATGTCCAGCCATGTCCAGAGGCGGAGGGCCTCTTGACATAGGGTCCACGACCCCACCCCGCCTTGTCTGTTGCAGTACCACATGGCGGTGGTGTTGTCCGTGAACACCTGCACTAGTCTTCCCCGGACAGAGGGAAGGAATGCTTTGAGTGCAAGACGGATCGCCCGAAGCTCCAGAAGGTTGATGTGGAGCCCGGACTACGCCGGAGACCAGAGGCCTCTGATCTCCGCCTCTCCCATGTGGCTGCCCCATCCCAGAAGGGATGCGTCTGTCACCACTGTGTGTTCTGGTTGGGGAAGGGAGAGGGATCTGCCATTGACCCAATCCTGGTTCGTGAGCCACCACTGCAATTGTCGTGCAGTGCCCTCTGAGATCTGGATGCAATCGGACAGATTCCCCTGATGCTGCGCCCACTGGAACTTCAGGTCCCACTGCGGAGCCCGCATATGCCACCTGGCATGATCCACCAGCAGGATGCAGGAAGCCATGAGGCCCAGCAGCCTCAGGGTCATCCTGACCGAAACCCGGGATAGGGGCCGAAAGATCGGAATCATAGCCCGAATATCCCGGACTCGCTGTTCGGGAGGATAAACCTGAAACTGCGTCGTGTCCAGAATCGCTCCGATGAAGAGGAGCTTCTGAGAGGGAGTCAGGTGTGACTTCGGCACGTTGATGGAGAACCCCAGCGAATGCAGGAGGTCGGCCGTAGTCTGGAGATGGGAGACGACAGCCTGGGGCGAGCCCGCCTTCAACAGCCAGTCATCGAGATAGGGGAAGACTGGAACCCCCTGATCTCGGCAGATGAGCTGCGACCACCGCCATCACTTTCGTGAATACTCGAGGGGCGCTGGTAAGGCCAAAGGGGAGCATGGTAAACTGAAAGTACTTGTGGCCAACCGTGAACCGCAGGTGTAACGCCGGTGGGCCGGCAGGACGGGGATGTGAAAGTAAGCGTCCTGCAAGTCCAACGCTACCATCCAGTCTCCAGGGTCGAGGGCAGACAAGCCCTGTGCGAGCGTCAACATCTTGAACTTCTCCTTCCGGAGAAAGCGGTTGACGTTCCTGAGAATCAAGATAGGACGGAGGCCTTTGTCCTTTTTGGGTACCAGAAAGTAGTGGGAATAGCAACCACGACCTACTTCTGGGGCAGGAACGCGCTCAATGGCACACTTGGCCAAGAGTGCCGAAACTTCCTGTTGGAGAAGGGCCAGGTGATCCTCCGACATGCGATGGTACTGAGGTGGCATGGAGGGAGGGGTAGTCTCAAAGGGGAGGGAGTAGCCCCTTCAGACTATTTGCATAACCCACCTGTCCGACGTGATGGTGCGCCAGTGGGGGAGGTGATGGCGGATCCTGCCGCCCACTGGTGTTTGGTGGCCCTGAAAGGTCGGACTAGGAGGGTTGGGAGGCTGCTGCAGAGGGGGCTGTGGTGGACTGGCCCGCCTGCTGGCCCCCAGAACCATGCCAGTGGTTCCCACATCCCCGGCTGTGCTGGGGCTGAACAGCTTGCACCGGCCTGTGGCCCTGGGCGGGACGTAGTGAGGCACCCCTTCCGTAGCCACGAAAGGGGCGAAAGGCAGATTGCGCAGGGTGGGTAGTGGAGAGGCCCAAGGACCTGGCTGTAGCCCGAGAGTCCTTAAAGCGCTCTAGCGCGTTGCCTGCCTTGTCGCCGAAAAGGCGACGGCCATCAAAGGGCATGTTCATAAGGGTGGATTGGACATCCCCGGAAAAACCAGTCGAATGCAACCAGGCGTAGCGTCAAAGGGCTACCGACGTGGAAATCGTCCTGCCAAGTGCGTCAGCGGTATCCAGCCCACAGCAGATGGTAAACTTTGCTGCGTCTCTTCCCTCAGCAACTGCAAGGGAGAGTACGGCCTGGGTCTCCTCCGGGCACTGAGGCAGCACCTGCACCACCATATCCCACACAGAGTGGGTGTAACGGCCCAACAGACATGCAGTGTTTACCGACCGCAGTCCCAAGCTGGCGGAAGAAAACATTGTCTTCCCAAGGTGGTCCAGTTTTTTGGATTCCGTATCAGGTGGTGCGGTAGGGAAGGCGCCTTTAGAAATGGAGGCTTGAACCACCAAGCTCTCAGGGGTGGGGTGTTGGGAGAGGAAAGTGGGGTCACCCGGGGCCGGGCGTTGGTGTCGGGCAATCATCCTGTCCACAGGAGCCCCTGTGTTGGGCCTGGACCAGGTGCCCAAAAGGATGTCCGTGAGGGCTTCATTAAACGGCAGCAGGGGCTCCGAAGAGCTCGCTGCTGGTTGAAGGACCTCTGTCAGGAGGTTAGTCCTGACTGCCACCATAGGTAGCTCGAGGTGGGGAGCCTCGGCCGACCTATGCAACACCACTGCGTATGACGCTCCCTCCTCCGTAGCCACTGTAGGAGGAGACAACATGCCTAGGTCTGGGGAGGTATCCAGACCACTGGCATCCCCCAGTTCCTCTCCCCAGTCCGGATTGTACTCCAACTGGTCTGTCAAAGGGTCACCAGACCCCTCCAAGTCTTCCTCGCCCTCCTCTGGCTGCCAATCTGTCTGAAAATGGCCAGGGTGGAACACAGGGACAAAAGTACCCATCGACGCTGAATCCGGCGTCGGTCGACGCCGGTCCGACTTCGTGTCCACATCGGGGCGGAAGCCGGGGTGGACGCCGGCTGGAGGTCCAGCCGGCGTCGGCTGCGGATGTGGTGCTGGTGGAATCGGTGCCGGTGGAGGTGTAATGAGATCAACCGGCACCGATCCAGATCCAGGCCTGGATCCAAGGGGGCCCTGCGGTGCTGAGGCCGAAGCCACTGGCGTCGAAGGCCTAGGGCCCCCAGCCGAGTCCGCGGGGCCCGAAGGTGTGCCGGCAGAGTCGGGCTGCCCAAAGATGGCGTGCAGCGGTTCGTAAAATTGATGAAGCTGAGCAGGGGTCGCTCCCGGTCCCGGGAAGGGAGGGAAGGCTGGAGTCGACCCTGTAGGCTCTGCATGCTGAGCCACGGGAGGGGCACCACCCGCACCCTTCGTCGCGTCGGCCGACGTACGAGGGGAAGTCGAAGAGCGACGATGCTTCTTCGACTTCTTCTTGTGCTTTGACTTACCTGACCCCAAGTGCGAAGACTTAGAAGAGGAGTGATGATGACTCCGCGATCGGTCCCTCGACCTCCCACGCGACCGGGACCTTGAGCGACGCAGAGCCGACTGCCAGGCCTCGAGGAGCTTTCAGGACCACTCCCGCAAAGACTTCGGGGCCATGGTTCGGCAGTCGGAGCACGACTTGGGGTCATGGTCGCGCTCCAGGCAGTAGAGGCACACGCAGTGCGGATCCATCACCGACATCAGTCGGTTACAGGAACCGCATGCCTTGAAGCTGGGCATCCCTCATGCACCAGGAGTCGGTTGAGACTCAAAAACGAAGTCGACAAAAGTCACAAAAAAGTCAGTCAAAAAGTGACTGGTGTTACAGCTCTCTCCGGATCTGCGCTTACTGGCGCGGAAAAAGAAAGAACTGATGTCAGCGCGCAAGGGCGGCGTCTATGTAGCTACCGCGATGTCATCCCGGCGACCACGATGCCGGCAACAGACGCGGAGTCGACCGACGCCACCTTCCGATGTGCAGGGGTACTGCTGATGAAAAATTTTCCGGATCCAGTCTGACGCCTGGGGGAAATTCTAAGGTAAGGAATCTATAACTAACTGTTTCTTTCAGATATGTAAGTTGTGCCCAAACACAACTTTGGTATTTGGGGCACTTTAAAATTAATAAACTACAATATTTTGGCATATTAGGTACCCCCAGGTCTCCCCTTGGTGTCCCAGTGGTGGGGGGTCAAGCACTTATAAGGAGCACCCTTATAAAATATGTTTTATATGCCTTGGGTTTAGTGAAATTGCACCTATCTGATAGAGACTTCTAGCTGCAGGTTCCTTACTTTTGAATTTCCCAAGTGTCAGGCTGGATCCGAAAACGTTTGCTCGAGCAATACCCCTTGCGCGCCTTCGGGTGGCTCCATTCTGTTCCACGTGATGTTGTCGGCATCGTTAGCGTCGGTTATGACATCGCAGTCACCTATATAGATGCCACCCAGGCACGCGGACGCCAGTTCTTTTCTTTCCGCACCAGTTAAGAGCCGATCCGGGAAGAGCTACCCGTCTGTCGCTTTTTGACAGGCCTTTTTCAACTTTTGGTCGACTTCAGAATTTTTTTCCATCGTGTGCAAGGATGTCTTCGAGGAATTAATAATTCCCGCCAGGAGAATCAGAAAAAAATATAATTCAAGGACTTACTAGAATGGTATTGATAAATCCAACAATATACTATTGTTTATTTTATCCTAAAATGTACAGACAAGAAGTTATCAGACTTTCTTGTCTGTAAGCCAAAATTCTGCCTTCCTGTGAACTGTCCTGATTGGTCAGAGTTAAGTGGATTAGCCAGGCTGCTTTGATGAGGTGATAAGTAGCACCTGGGGTGAAAGAGCCATTCTGGGAAGAGAGGTTTCTGCTATATAGGAATACCAGAGCAAGGGGGAGGGGGTGTAAATAATGATTTTCAATAGACAGAGGAGACAGGTAGAAGAAACCAGTTTCATTTATGACCCTACTGTTTGAACCCAGCCAGATGGCAGGTTTAAGGAAGGAATGTGCAGCTGCCAGGGGGAGGGAGAATATGGAGATGAGCTATCTTGGAGGTTGGTTTAGACAGCTATTGCCTCTCTGCTGAGACTTCAGCTATATTGAATTTTGGAGAAATAGTGCTTTCTACGAGACCATTGTTTCACACTTTGGAAGAAATGGTAATGCTCTGGGGTGTGGTCCTGCACCTCATTGGACAGGATTTGTAAGGGTTTTGTTCAAGTGTATTGTGGGAATTGAAGTCCAAAACTTTCAAGGACCATCTTGGAGCTTCAGCACCCTTGGAGTAAGTTTGGACACTTTGGGACCCTCAAACGAACTTCAGGAAGAAGTTCCAGAAGTTTGTAGAAATTTGGAGCAACTTTGGAAAAAAGCTCCATAAGTGGACGTCCAGGTTCGTCCCACTGAAAAGCTTTGGAGGTCCGACTTCCAGAGTTTGACTGGGAGTTCATGGAAACCCAAGCCGGTGAACTCTCACCGAATCCGTCCTAGTGAAGAGCATCGAGGGACCCCGGGAGAAAAAGCTCAGTAAAAGTTTCTAAGTCCGAACGTAGAAAAGGTGACCGGGACTAAGCGCGAGAGTCAAGCCGCCCACCTTCAACCACAAACTGGCCTGGATCTCGGGTTCATCCCACCGAAAAGCTACGGAGGTCTGACTTCCACAAGTTTGACCAGGAGCTTGTCGCAAGGCAAGCTGGCAAACCCTCACTGAATCCAGACTGGCTGAGAGCTTCGAGGGACCCCGGGAAGAAAAGCTCCAGAAAAGGTTCTAAGTCAGAAGGTAAAAACTTTGACCGAGACCTACCACGAGGGGTAGCCGTGCTGAGCTCCATCGCGGTCGGCCTGAAACGTTGACTTTGTCCTGGTCTAGCGCGACTAGATGCTATAGGTTTCTATGTGCTATATAGTGCTAAATCTTTGAAAATTCACATCTCGGTTTCCCTACATCGGATTTTTTTTGTTTTGGTGTCATTTTAAAGAATTTGTATTATGTATTGTGTCTTAATTATTTACTGAATTCGTGTTTTTATATGCTTTTCATACCTGTCTTTGAAGTTAATCCTACCTCCTCACAGCCAAGCTACCAAGGATTGCGCATGGGAACAATTTTCTGAGACCTATTCTGAGCCTTAGACTGCGTTAGTGGCCTTATTGCCAGTGGTAAATATATATTTACTACTACCAATAAGCTACTTTCCAACATTTTGGTGGCAGCGTTGGGATGATGACTTGTGTTTAGAAAGTACACCTTTAAGTAAAGTGAATTAAGATTTTAAAAATCCTCTAAATTGCCTTACAACAAAACTATTGAGTTTTTTATTTTTGGAATTTGGACTAAACTGGTTTTAATCCATTGTTTTGATTTTTCCAAAGTCGTTCTACGCCTGTTTTGCTAGTTGTTGTGAGCCAAAACTAGGGAACCATGGAGCTGGATCTGGATAAACTCTCTAAGTTCAGGATGGCTGATCTTAGGGTACAGTGCAGGCTTTGGGGGCTGCCGGCTTCCAACAAGATTTGGGCAGGGTTGCTTAAGTCTGGGCTGGGGTAGCTGAGGAAATTTAAGTGGGGTGGAGGGTGTCCACCCAATCTCACCCAAGAGGAAGGTGAGGATGGTGCCTTTTCCATTTTCTCCAGGGTTAGCCATATGATTCCAGATGGTGGGGGGAGGGTCCCCTACTCATGACCCACCTCTGTCCCTTGCAGAGAGACAGCTTGAGGCACAACTAGCTTTGATAGCTTCGGAGCATAGGAAACTAATTGGCTGAGAAGAAGTGGGAGAGGGAGGAGGCGATGAAAAGAAATGGTGGCCATGAAATTGATGAAGAGTTTGAAATGTCTAGGGGCGGTGGATTTCATCACAAACTTCCCAAGGGTCTTGTACCCAAGTACACAGAGATGGATGACATTGATATTTGGCTAGCAGGCTTTGAGAGGGACCTTAGGATGAGTAGGCTCCACTCTAAGTATTGAGGTACACTCCTCTGGGTGTTGAATCCAGTAGCTGGGAGAGATAGGCTCCTGACCCGGGAAGATTCTGAATCATACCAGCAGATGAAGGCGTGCTTAGTCAAGAGATTTGGTCTGATTCCAGAGCAGTACAGGCTGAAGTGCAGAGATACCCAGAAAGTGAGTTCAAAGTCTTGGGTAGACTTTGTGGACGTCGCAGTTAAGGCACTGGAAGACTGGATTGTTGGTAACAAAGATAACACATATGAGGGATTGTTTCATTTTTTGTTGAAAGAATATATTTTGACTCATTGTGCAGAAGAGTAGTTACACCAGTATCTAGTGGACTCTAAGCTGACAGACCCCAGAGAACTGGGGGAAGCAGCTGATGAGTGGGTGAGAACCCGGGTTTCCAATCAGCACCGGGGGGATGACCAGAAGAAAGGAGGACAGGTCCCTCCCCAGGGGAAAGCCCAGGGAAAAGAATGTCAAAAACAGAAGGAGAAGGAGGATAAACCAAATTACCCTGATGCAGTCCCTATAAGGGATGAAATGCGTTGGCTGGGTCTCTTTTAAGTGTGATGGAATTGGATACTTAATAAAAAGAACTTTATGGAAAAAGACCCTGAAGAGCATGATCGATGTATTGTCTGAGAAGCTCAGGAAGAGATGGGATGTTCTCCTCCCATGCCTACTGTTTGCATTCAGGGAGGTCCCATAGAAAAGTGTTAGTTTCAATTCGTTTGAGTTGCTGTTTGGACACCCTGTGAAGGGGTCATTGTACCTGCTGAGAGAGTTTTTGGAGACACCTCTCAAAGAAGCAAAGGACAATGTGCTAGGCATGAGATCCAGAATGGCAGAGTACTTGTACAAGGCAAGCAGAAAACTGGAGGCTAGCCAGGAGCTCATGAAGCACTGGTATGATCAGAAGGCAACTATGCCGGAGTATACTTTAGGACAGTTGGTGTGAGTGTTGGGGCCTGTGGCTCCCAAGGCCCTCCATGACAAGTGGAGTGGACCCTATCCAATCTTAGAAAAGAAGGGTGAGGTTACCTATCTGGTTGACCTTGGCACCCGCAGGAACCCTCATAGGGTCCTGCATGTGAATAGATTGAAACCCCACCATGACATGGCAGATATGACCATGTTACTGGTCACTGATGAGGGAGTAGAGGAGGAAACTGAGCCAGTGCCTGACCTCCTCTCCAATAATGTGGAAGATGGGTCAGTGGAGGGAGTTGTACTCTCTACCAAATTGACAGACCTGCAGCACAGAGACTGCAAGCAGGTGCTGGAGCAGTTTGCTGGCCTGTTCTCTTTGACCTCAGGCATTACTGAGTGGTGTGTGCACCACATTGACAGTGGTGACAGCCTACCTGTCAAAAATAAATTATACAGGTTGTCTGACCATGTCAGAGCCAGCATTAAGGCTGAGATTGACAAGATGCTGGAGTTGGGAGCAATTGAACTGTCTGAGAATTTGTGGGGCAGCCTAGTGGTGCTGGTGCCTAAACCTAATCCCCAGGGGGGACCAAAAGAGCTAAGGTTCTGTGTGGATTGCAGAGGACTGAATGCAGTCACTAAGACTGATGCTCACCCTATACCTTGTTGAACAGGTCTTGTCTGGGTTAGAGCAGTTCAGTACAGCTTATCTGGATGATGTAGCTGTATATAGTTCTACCTGGGGGGTCACTTAACCCACCTGAGGGAAGTGCTTCAGGCCATGCAGCAGGCAGGCCTGACTGTTAAGGCAAGTAAGTGCCAAATAGGGCAGAGCTCTGTGGTGTACCTGGGCCACCTGGTAGGCAGAGGCCATGTACAGCCTCTCCAGGCCAAGATTCAAACTATTTTGGATTGGACAGCTCCTGTCACCTTGAAGTCGTGCTCGGACTGTTGGGCTATGGCTTTTAAGGTCTTGTGGGAGTGGGCTATAAAGCTCCTTGCGGCCCGGCAGTCAATACCATCCAGAGAGACTCCCCGGAAGTCCTGGTCCCGATCGAAGAAGAGGAGGTTGTGGGACCGCTCCTTGAGCCCCAAGTCCTCTTCGTCCCACTCGAGGTCATCGGGACACTCGGGGAAGAGGCACAAGAGAAGAAGTCCTTCGTCTTTACCTCAACTGTTGTCCATCGACGAACGAGGTAAGGAGCACAGACACTTTAGGCACAGTTTTGCGGAGCCGGAGCTAGAGTCGACTTTACGCCTCCCTCTCTTTACGGGAGCTGGAGCGACCCCCGCTCAAATTAAAGATTTTTACAAGGCCATGCTCCACATATTTGAGCGGGCCGACCCCTCTGGTGAGCCCTCAGGCCCGCGGGGTCAGAAGGGGCCCCATCGGATACGATGCCGTCGGCTCTGTCCACGGCACCGGTGGGGCCTCAGGGATCCGATCCCGGATCTGGGATGATGCCAGTCATCCCATCGTGCCCTTCCCTGGCATCATACTTGAAGTCGATGCCTTCGGAGCTGCCGGTGCCAGCCCTATCCTTATCCCCGATGACACGGAGTTGGAACGGCATTGCTCGATGCCGATTCTGACACCGATAGAACCCAGGGGTTCTATGTTGTCGCCTGAACATTTTGATAATGTTTTAGGCTCTGGAGTGCATTGCGAGGGGTCCATGGACCCTTTAGAACACCAGGATGTTTCTGCAGAGCAGATGGACTGGTATGGGGAACTTGGGGAGGCCAGTGGACTGGACACTTCCCCAGATACTGGCAGGTTCTCTCCACCAACTGTGGCTATGGAGGTCAAGAGAGCAGCCGAGGTCCTCGGACTGGAGTTGGCCTCTGTGCAGGTCACGACTAATAATCTGACCGAAGTGCTTCAGCCCGGGGCTTCCACTGTGAGAAGTTGGCCTGGTATATGCTGTCCACTAATTAAAGTGGGCACCTTGCACCAGTCCAAACGACCCTTACGATGTATGAGGTCAAAGATGACCTTTAGAAAGCTATCCTAGTGGTAGATGTGGAGAGCAGCCTTCAGGCTTAATCTTGAAGGAATGTAAAGCAGCTTGTTTTACCAGAATTGCACCTCCTATATTGATTAACTGAAAGGAGAACCACATAGTAGTTATATAAAAATATGTATTTATTAATATAACACTCTCTACTATCCTCTACACGAGGATAGAACACAAAGCACACAATACGAGATCAATAGAACAGTTGTAAGTAGCACAATACACAGTGGGCTACAGGGGTAGACCAAACCATATACTAAAATAGTGGTATAACAGTCACAACCGAGATCAAGACAAGGTCTGGAGCACGTAGAATCATTGGGACCCCAAGGAACCACCCAAGGTGAGTAGATAGGGACCCCACGGAGGACGGGTGCAGTGTGTGAACAATTCTATGGGGAAGTCGCGGTTACACTTTTAAAGTTTAAGGACCCTTCTAGGAGGACTTCGAGCGAACCCTTTGGAACTTAAGAGTTTGAAGAGCCACCCCACCCATGGATACCATAGTACCCGAGTTACCTATCCCAGGGAAGCCGGGTGCATAGGTCCGAAGTGGCGTCAGAAACTGCCGTCGTTCTCAATGGAGGGCTGTGGAGAAGTACTGCTGCTGTGAAGGTCAAAAGGGTCCGGTGGAATCCAAGCCTGGATTCGGGAAGGAAGGAACCTGAAAGCAGAGGGGACAGAGTCTGGGTCACTTCAGAGTGACCAGGGGCTCGGTAGACGAATGCCCGCCGATGTCAGGTGCTTCAGGTGCGAAGAAGGGATGCTTGACTCTGCGGCCACGAGGACCAGGAGACATCTAGGACAACCAGGAGCTGGAGGTGAGCTGTCCCACGAAGGATGTCGAGTGCTGAGGGGTCGGTGTCTGGCTGGAGCACCAACAAGCCTTGGCAAAAGCAACCCATGAAGGAAGGTCAAACAGGTTATGGTGTGGACCAGAAAGGTCCAGGGGACTCACCAAGCAATGGAGAGTCAGGGCACATCTGGAGAAACCAGGAAAGCCCAACAGAAATCAAGATGACCCTCTGAGGGACCCACAGGCCGAATGACCAGGAGTCGCGAGGGGATCTCGAGCAAGATTGCAAAGTACCAGCCCATGGAGCACTCGGTGTGAGGAGGCCAGAGTTCTTTGGGGCAAATACTGCTCAGGGTCAGGACTGCACAAGTCCAATGCACAAGCACGGGAATTGCCAACAAGCATATGCAACTGCAAATGGACGGGGTGCACAGGGGTTCAGGTTATGCATTCCCCACGAGGGGTACTGGCCTCAAACTTGCTGAGAGGGCAGATAAACCTCGAAGACCTTTGAAAACCCACCTCCTGTGTTGCTGAAATCTTTGGAGTCCTCAGAAGCTCAGGAGCAGCAGACCGGTCAGTTGCATTAAGGTGCCTGCTAGGGCAGGGGAGTGACTCCTTCACTCCAAGGGAGATTCTTCAGTTGTCCTTAGTGCACCACAGGTCCTGCATGGAGCCTGTATGGAGCAAGGGCACAGATAAAGCTTTGGACTGAGAGGGAGGCGAAGTCGGGCCCAGTCGAAGTCCAGCGAAGTCCAGTGTGTCGAGACGGTCGAAGGTCAGTGGTTTCTTCTTGTAGAATCTTGTCCACATAAAATCTAAAGTCTTACAGCCAGGTAAGCCCTTATGTACCCTCGGAAGAGGGTTGTACAGATTTGGGGGACCCTCTTAGGGGAGGGTCAGGATAGAGGGGTGGTTACACCCATGTCCTTTGTCCAGTTTCGCACCAGAGCAGGAGCCAATGGCTCCCAGAACTGGTTTGAGCTGGACTATGCACAGGGACACCAAATGTGCCCCGGGTGCAGACTTTCAGGCACTCTGAGTGCTCCCACCCAGCCCCAATACACTAAATCCTGTCTGGGAGGTGGTCACACCTCCCTGTGACAGGATGCCTATTGTGCTGCCTTCCTCTGCTCGAGCTTGGCTCAGCAGCAGGAGGGCAGAAGTGTGTCTCTGATCAGCAGCATCCATTTTGTGCTGACCGGGTCGAGAAGGCTGGCACCGGATAGACCAGTGACCCCACGAAGCTCGCTTCTGAAGGGTGGAATCATACCTCCCACACCGGTTACCGGTATGGAGGTATGATTCCAAGGTGTTTGATACCAAACACGACATGTTTCTATGCAGCCGTTTTCGAGATAGCATTTACCGCGAGGTTATAATGCACCTCTACCTATATGTCCGGCTGAGTCACGGACAACCCGGGAGAATGGTCTCCGAAGGCTGCAGAGAGGCTCTGCTCATGCAGGGGCACCCTCTCACTAAAAACCCAGCACCCTGCATTCAGGATTGATAAGGCCTGCTATAGGGGTGACTTATACGTTTTAAGTGTAGTGACCTATAGATAAAGTGAACCTATATCTAAAGTAAGTGGTGCAAGCACCAACTTACACAGGCTGCTGTAGCAGACCTGGAGTTCCATTTTGCATGGCCTCTCATGGGTGGCATAATACATGCTTCAGCCCATGGGAGGACTCTGGGGTACCTATGCCCTGGGTACATGGGTACCATATACTAGGGGCTTATAAGGGTACCCCAGTATCAAATTTGGAGTGTACCAAAGTACATGTGTGACAATTTAGAGGAGAAAGCAGATAGACTGGGGTCCTGTTTAGCAGGATCCCAGTCAGACTAGTCCAAAACAGTGCAACATCAAGCAAAAAGTGGGGGTAACCATAAGAAGCAGATCCTACTTTCCTACATCCACCTCTGAACCCCTTTTGCCCTTCAATGAGGCACTTACTGATGTCCTTCTTGGCATGTGGTCCAAGCCTAGCACAGGGAATATATGATGTTACAACCCACACCATTACAACCCATGCTTTTTCAATGCAGTTTTTTACAACCTAATGACCATTACATCGCAAGTTTTTGCAACGCATTCCATTACAACGCATGTACATAGGGATACATTGAAACTACCATTGCAACGCAGAGTAGTACAACGCATGTATTTACTACGCATAATGGATAGTAATTTAGAATATTAATATCATTTTGTCTTTTGTCACCCACCCTCTGGGACGGGATGCAAGGGAATCAGGGGGTTTGGGTGAGGGAGTGTATTAATACCCTAATACCCTAATACCTTAATAGCAATAATTTTAAAACCAGTATATTAAATAATACATATATTATTTTAAACTAAAAAGAGTTACCCAAAAGTAAAAATATACATTGATGTAGATATAGAACACTTTTTCACAGAATAAAAACACTGGAGACATTTTTAAAAACAGCATCCACATAAAAGGCATTGGCGGCATACAAAGCAAGAGAAAAATTGTCCTTCAACTATTTCTACAACATCAGGCATGCCAACTGTTGGAAAGTGGATTATTAGTAGGGGCAAATGTATATCTGCCACTGGCAATAAGGCCACTAACACAGTATAGGAGCTCAGAATAGGTCTTAGAAAATTATTGCTATGCTCAACCCTTGGTAGCTTGGCTGCGAGCAGGCAGGCTTAACTTAAAAGACAGGTATGTAAAGCATTTAAAAACACCAATTCAGTAAATAATTAAGATACAGCACAAAATAAAAATCCAACACCAATTTATAAAAATAGGAAATATTATTATCTTTTAAATGACACCAAAATGAAAACAATCCACTGTAGGGAACAACCAGAGATATGATTTTGTAAAGATTAGTCACTTTCTAGTGCTTAGAAACCAATAGTGCCCCTTTTGTCATTTCGTTGCCTCTGACAGGGACACATTCACATTTAGCAATTGTTCTAGAGGATCTCTCACCAGTCTTGCGCAGCTCCCTCCAGCAGGCTGGATCCTGTTCGAACTCCTTCCTGAAGTTCCTCTTGCGGGTCCCAAAGTGTCCAACACACAAACCAAGTTTCTGGAATCTCCAAGAGGATCCTTGAAAGTGTGAGACTTCAATTCCCACAATCCACTTGGACAAAACCCTTACAAATCCACTGGTAGTACTCCAGGTTGAGGATTCTTGGTGGTGATGTTACAGGTGAGCTCTGTTAACCTGTAGCTTGCAGGGAGGCCACTCTTTTGTCCTTTTACAGCAAGGTAATCCACAAGGATGCAGTTCTAGATGGTGCAGAAGGTGCAATCTTCAGAATGCAGGCCTTAGGAAATGCCCATCAAACTTCTCAACTTGGCCCGCCTTGCTTTCTTAAGTTTCAAGCAGCAGATCTGAGGGGCTCTGCCTTCTCAGATACCTATTCCAATTTCTCTGGGTCAAGCAGGAGGTCATTCCTGTCCAATGGGCTGCAGGGTACCACCCAAAGGTATGACTACTTCCTGTAGAGTGTGGAACTATTTTGTCCCAGAGTGCACCAATTCTTCCAAATTCATAATGGCTGATTTTCCAGCTGGGAGATAAGAGCTGGCTAAACACACCCCTAGGATGGCTAATCTCCATAGTCTCTCTCCCTTGCATCTGCTCATTCCTTCCTTAAGCCTAGCATCTGGTCTGGGTTCAATAGAGTAGAGTTGTAAATGACACTGATGTCTTCCCCTTCCCTTGAAGTTCATTGTTTACGACTCCTCCCCCTGCTCTGGCATTCCTGTGTAACAGAACACTGCCCTACCAGCAGAGCTGATTAACCACAGGGGCTCTTTATCACCTCTTCAAAGAAGCCTGGCTAATCCACTTAACTCTGACCAATCAGGACAGACCACTGGAAGGTTGAATCTGGGCTTGCAAACAAGAAAGTCTTATAACATCTTGTCTGTACATTTTAGGAGAAATTCAACAATATCATATTGTTGGATTTATTAATACCATTCTAGGAAGTCTTTGAATGGTATTTTTAGCCTTCTCCTCTCAAGAGTTATTAGTTAATAACTTCCTGCCATGTTAACCTATGTGGCAGGGGATTTGCAATGGGAAAAATGACTTGGGGTATTTTTCCAGCACCAGGGCTTATAAAAACATATTTTATAAGTACTCTACATATATCTCCAGTACCCCCACCCCAGGAACACCTAGGGGAAACTTTATGGGTCCTGAATATGTGACAGTATTGCAGATCCTCCCTCCACAGTGCTCCTACCACCAAAGTCGATTTTGGGCAGCACTTTATCACAATGTGGGGAGTGAAATGTGCAATTTCACGTAACCCAGGAGCTATAAAACTCATTTTATAAGGGTCCTCCTTATAAATACCTGATCCCCCACCCCTGGGACACCTAGGGGAGACCCTGGGGGTACCTAATATGCCCAAACATTATAGGTTAACTATTTATAAGTGCCCCAAACACCAAAGTCGAGTTTGGGCACAATTTACTTTTTAAAAGCAGTCCTGCAACACAGAGCCACTTTTAAACTGACCTCAGGCTTCAGCAGTGCACACATGCAAGTGTAGAAAGGGCGTCTGGCCTCTAAACTGCCATGCCCTAATATATACTAGGCACTGATATGTAGTTTCAATCCCCCTGCCCTATTATGTACTATGGCCTTCTAGGTTAGGTCATGCCAATCACAGGGGTACCCAAACCCATAGTGTACCCTAGTGTATGTAAGAGTTTTTACTGTATTCTAAATGTGTCTCTTTCAGCATAGCACTGGCCCTGGGACTGGTTAGGCAGAGCCCAGGGTCAGTCAGAGTCAGTTACCACCAGTACCAGTCAGCAAAAAGTTAGGGGGTGCCCACGGCACAGGATGACTTTCCAACACCAACCTCTACTCAAAATGGATGCCATTCTAAGACTGATGGAGCAAGGATTCAAGAAAAAGAAACTTGTTCGAAGAAATCCTCCATTAACTTTTACTAACCGTTAAAACTGTAGATAAGACGAAACTAATATACACCAGACACCGACACATGGGGAGAGAAGCTTACGCATGCTTAAACTAATGGAGAATAAAAAGCAACGCAACTAAAACCCGCTTTAATTTGCAAAAACGCTTTGCTCACGTAGAGATAACGTGACTAACTCGTTTTGAGAGGGAAAACCTTGCGCATGCGCAAGAAAAACTAAAACGTGGTCTTGAGGTACCGCGTGCATGGCATCTGCTTGTTTGAATTTAAAGAAGGCTGCTGTTGTTAACGCTTTTGCATAGAAAGGATAATAACCACATGGGATAGAGTAGAAGTGGGTGGCGAACAGTGAGAATTATATGAATAAGAAAATAACATCTGTTTATGATTCCTTTATTAATAGTGTGCATTCGGGCCTGCTAAGAGCTTGACAGAAAAAGAAAATGGCGATGGAAGACTAAAAATTGCGCATGCTCAGAGAGTCCATGATGTGACCCGGAGACCGAAAGAGCTGAATGACTGCCAAGAATCAAGGACAGAAGACATGAGAAAAAGAAGACATGTATCATTCGTCTATGTAGTCTGTATTGAATAAATTATTGTGAATGGCAACAATATATGCATGGGAAGAGGACAATATGAATGAGCTAAAGGGGAAGGGCTAGCTAACAATAAAGGTCTTGGTAAAAATGAATATGTCAGCATGATGTGATGGAGACTCCCCTACCCCCGTCCAATCATATTTCGTATTTTAGTAAAATTTGCAACTCTTGAGGGTGGGACATGTAGAAATAAAGACTATAACTAGAGTAAGTTGAGTTAAGTCAGTAGAGGATATAGAGATTGATCGAACGCTCATCGACGCTGAGAGAGAGACAGGTATGCTGCATCGGGAGAGAGCATCATAGAGAGAGAGAGGCGAGAGCAGACTGGGAAGATTCAGATCCAAACGACAGCCTGATTAGATTCGTAGATTTGCGGAAGAATATCAAGGAGGGAGAGAGTGTGAGAGAGGGAATCGCCCTGGTGCGTCGGGTTACAGAAGAGTCTAGTAAGTATTGGTCCTGTCCTGATCCTGTCCTTTAGTCTTTGTCTCCTGATTCTAAGTCAGGGGACCTCCACCAGTCCTTTGGCCAGGGGGTTGGTTTTCCGGTTTTTCTCTTATTAGGTAAATGACATTCTATCTCAGATTTGCATATTTCTTTGCAAATGTACGTTGATATGTGGCTTTTGTCTCTACATCTATCCACTCTCATGCATTTGATCTTTGTTGAATGAGGTTGTGTAATTGAATGTATTTTGCTAAATGAAATCTCTCTCTCCCATTGAAGAATGATGGGATTTGCACTGTGAATCTGTAATAAATGAGCGTTCAAGTTTATGACTGAAAATTTAGATAAAGCTTATAAATCTTACTCAGAGTCTGTGGTCATTTCACTAAGAGTTGTGCATTAGTTAAGAAGCTGTTAATATCACATTCAACTAACTCAACTAATGGTCCATCAACCAGAAGAAGAGTGTTGATTTGTGAAGATTAGTTAGGCATTGGAAATGTCAATTTAACCTGGTTTGTGGTTATAGGGACATAACTAATCAGAACTTAAATGAATTATAAAACTTGACCCCCCAGCGGAGCGCCCAGGGAGTGTGGATGAACATTTTTTTTAAATAAATGTATATGGGCCCATTGTTGTGAAAGAAAATTCAACCCTGGGCGGGGATTCCGCTGGATCAGTTTTTCTGGTAGCAGAGTTATGGTTATTATTGATTAGTTTGGTGATTATTAATTATTGATTATTGATTTTGACTACATGTTTAACACAAAGAGTTAGTGTTGCGTTATATGTTGTCTGGAAGTACAAGTACAGAGATACCTGGGAATCCCGGGAATGGAATTTAGAAGAGTGTGGTAAGGAAATCACACTGCAGAAGGTTACTCGTCTGTCGTCATAATACCTAAAAGCTACGGAGGGCTGTAGGTATTATATTAGGGACTATATCGTATAAGAGTCGAGTGTGAGTGATAGCGAAGGGTCCACCTGTGAAACTTTGGCCTTACCCAAAGGAGGAGTATCCCTAGAGGAGTAATAGGTCCTCCCCGAGCTTAAGTGAAGGGTAAACAGTGGTTTTTACTCGCAGTGTAAGGAAGTACTTTCTCTTTGAAGCAAGTGAATAAACTATCTTTGGATTAGTGGGGCAGACAGAGTAGCGCTGTTTTTACGTTGTAACTAACAGAAAAATTATAAAGAAAACTAGAAAGAAAAATTGTCGTATTACCTCGTGAAGGGAGGGTCAGTAGCAGGAGTCATACTGACGTCACAAAGAGCCGCGCTGGTATTGGTTGAGACAGCGGGCGTGTAACAAGTGCAGATTGTAAAGGGAGGGTCAGTAGTAGGAGTAATACTGACGTCACAAAGAGCCGCTCTGGTATTGGTCAGACAAGTGGGTGTGTTGAAAGCTCTGATTGGCTGGTAGACAAGAACCGTGCTGGTATTGGTTGCGGAAGAGAATACGTAGCGAGCCCTGATTGGACTGTTGGTGTGAGTCGCGCTGGTATAGGACGAGTGTTGGGAAACAGGATACGTAAGAATACGGAAGAGTCTCTAGTTTTAGCCTGCTGAAATAATTAGTCACAGGGATCGGAAGAATGAGGTTGATTAATAAAAGAAAAAATTTCTTTAAAAAGGATAAGCGTGTAGTAACCAGAGAAGGAATTCTTATGCCACCCCCTAACACGCCTGCTTCTTTTATGATGTTGGAACGAGGATATCATACTTGTGTCTGGTTGGAAAATTGGGAAGAGTATACGAAAGGTGATGGTGTTCTAGCTTTCCCTGAACATGGTACGTTTAATGTAAGGATTCTTCAGAATTTGAGAAATCGGATGAATTCATTAGAACCAAGTCCTAGGTTAACGCAGTATGAAGCTTTGGAGGAATGGGAAGTTGAGGCATTTGAACAAGAGAAATACAGAGGAGGTAGAAGAATAAATAGAGGATTTTTACCTAGATATCCGTTTGACAATCGAAGAGATCAGATGAAAAGATGGAGAAGAGCTGTAGTAACGGAAGGCTTGTATCCAGTGTTGATGGCTAAGGATCAAGTAGGGAGTAAGTGTAAAGAAAAAGTGAAACACATAGGAACAGGATGTGAAGAATCTGATGATGAGTTATTAGAAGACCTTTTAGTTAAAAGACCTCCCCCTTATCAAGAAAATGCTAGAGACACAACTCCAAGTGCACCAATGATGGGAACTCCATTAGTTCCACAAGTTTTATATGATCCAACAGTCAGCCGAATATTACAGGAAAAAGAAAGGAATGCGTTGAATAAGACAAAAGAAGAGATAATTCAGAAAATAAATCAGTTAGGTTTGATTGCTGAAGCCTTGACAGTACCAGTAACGATTGGTCCTGTTATTCCATTGTATGGTGATAAACGAGATACCCCGAGATTACAAACAGTGACAGTTCCACAGAATAATGCTAGGAAAGAGGCAGAAATGTTAGAAGATCAAATTAGTGAGTGTGATTCAAATATTTCGTTACTAGATCTCCCTAATCTTGAAACGGTGACTGAGACCCCGAAGAGTGTATCACACCAGGAAATACAAGGAGAAAAGAACTGAATGTCACTCCTGTAGCAGGGAACTCTAAAGGATTTTCACCAGAAGAACTAGAGGAATGGGCAAAAGGATTAGACAAGAAAAAAAACCAAATACCAAATATAGATGTAGGCAAGTTGAAAGTGGATTTAGAAGAAATGATTATAGGTACTATAAGATCAGACAGATTAGGTTCATATGGAGATGAGGAATTGTTGTTTTTGTGCAAAAGTATAACCTGGAAAGCAAAGAATCTTCATGAGAGGATAGTAGAAGTGGCTTCAGAATTTGGAATAGACGTAGAAAGGTCGAAAATATTACAGAAACCATATAGAGCAGAATTTACTGAGAAGGATTTAGAAAGTTTGAATGCGTCAGGAAGGAGATTACAGATAAAAGAATTAATGTATATTTTGAAGAAATGGGGAGATGTAGACCGATGGAGAGGTAGATGGACAAGGAAAAGGGATGAGGCAGCTACATAGGAAACATCTACATTCCCATTAAGAGAGGCAGAACAGGTTGAAAAGGTGTGTCCAATGAGAGAAGTTCCTGATGGTGGATATGTTCATGTTCCTTGGTCAAGACAGGATATTTTGTCTTTTACAAATGATTTCCCCAGATTGAGAGAGAAGCCAATTGAATGGTATAAGCAGGTAGAAAGATTTGTGAAAGTTTCAAAGGTATTATTAAAGGATTTGGATGGCTTGTTTGACATAGTGGTACCAACTGATTTGTGGACAGAATGTAAAATTACTATTGATTGGCCAACTGAAGAGTATCCCAGAGATGCAAGTGTTGGGATAAAGGGTCGAGTGCCACCCCCCTCCTCTCTCTTTCTTCTTTCCTCTTGACTGCATACGTAATCAGGTGCACATGTGGGAATGGGCTCGCTTACCTGCAGTCTGTATTTAAGTCCCTCCCTTCAGGATACCGGCGCTTGGTTTCGTTTCCGGTTCCTTGCCTCTGGATTCTGCTGTCGTTAGTTTCACCCGTGCCTTGCTGCTGGACCCTCGGTCTGCGGACGGTTCATGGCCTCCAGTTTTGGAGGATGAGCTTGGTCGGATCTCCGCTGGGATCAATTTGTCCTCTTATCTTTTATTGGTTTCACGGCGTGTTGCTCTAGGACTGGGACATTGCAAAAGGGGAATGAGGGGAGTAACGCGACTGCGTTCCCCATTTCCCTTCAAGGACTTCCTGTAGTTTTGTATCTTATCCTCCTCATTATGTGTAGTTTGGGTGGAATCACGGAGTAGCTTCAAGACGGACGTTTTTCGTGCTCTCCGCTTCCCCGCTTTGTGTATGTTTTTTTTTTTTGGGTTCCTTCAGAGTTTCTTTTTTCCCCCTTTTTTCCCCCTTTTTTCCCCTCACGTGAAAAGAAGGTGTGTATTTGGGGACTTGAACTATTGGACTCACCACATTCTGTTTGCACACAAGGATTCATCCTTCCCCTTTTGGAGTCAGGCTACGTTGTGTTTTTCCTGCTCTTAGATGACTCCACCTGCCTAAAGGGGTAAGATTAAGTATACGTGTAACTATGTGCACCTGATTAAGTGTGTTTGTTGACATGAGATTTCTCGCTCCTTTGGCATGAGTAATTCTCCTTTTCTTTCCCTATAAGGGCCAGCAGTGCTCTCCTGACGTTGTGTGGGTGGTGGACAAGAAGGAAGAAGGAGATCCTGCCTGATTGCAGTGTTTTGTTTATTCATTGTGTTTCCCCCACCTTCTCCCAGCGCCGGGGCTACCTGTCACCCATATACGTACATATCGGGTGTATGGTGACTGCGGTGAGTGCAGAGGATTGGGATATTCTTCACTCCTGCAGTGCTGGGCATATTGGTATCGTGGTAACGGAACAGAAAACCAAGCCCACGAATTGCGCACTGCCTGAGCGAAGATGGATGTGGAGGGGGTGGGGCTGAGGTTCCCTCAATGCAGGATTTAATGGCCGCCATCACTGCTTTGCAGGCCGAGGTACAGGATCTGAGACAGGAAAATCATGGGTTACAATCAGAACTCAATGTGTTTCGATCACAGGAAAATCCTTGGGGTAAGGGGTTGGGCCCGTCCTCCACAGAAAAGGGACCTCTTGTACAACCTGCTACCTTTCAGTTTGACCGCACTACTAGTCAAGGGGCTAGTGGAGGTACACCTATAGCTGTTACGGTTACTACTCCAGTTCCTGTTCCCTTAGCCGTCCCGGAAAGGTTTTCTGGGGATTGCAACAAATACGGGGTATTTATGAATCAGTGCCATTTGCACTTTATGTGCCGTCCTACTGCCTTCCCGGACGATTCGGCAAAGATGGCGTTTATTATATCTTACTTAGCTGCTACAGCAGCTATGTGGGCCATTCCTTTGGTGGAGGGTAACGATCCTGTTTTGTACGATTTTCCAGCATTTAAAGAGCAGATGCGTAGTTTATTCGCTAAGCATGCATTTATGCAGGCAAGTGATGCAGAACTGCTCAAACTAAGACAAGGGAAACAGGATTTGTTAACATATGTCTCTTCGTTTAATCGTCTGGTATCGGAAACACACTGGCCCCTTGCAAAGAGAACTTCATTGTTTTATCAGGGGTTGTGTGAAGACTTAAAGGATGTTGTATCCCAGGTGGTTAACCCCCCCGAAGACTGCAACGAGTTTATTGATCTGGTGGTTAAGTTGAACCATAGGCTGTCTGAAAGGAAGGGTGAGAGGAACCGGTTTCAGGCATCCCGGATGTTAGTAGTTAGGGGGGAACCGAAGGACAATGTCGAATCTAAACAAGTGCCTGAGCCTATGCAGATTGGGGGGGATCAGGGGTCCTTTGACAAGTGAAGAGAAGGGAAGGCGACGAGCGCTAAATTTGTGCTTGTACTGTGGGAAAGGTGGGCATTATGCACGGGAATGTCCTGTGAAACCGTCTAGTTTTTCCACAAGTAAAGCAGTAGCTTTTGCAGGACGGAACATTAGTGGATTGTTGACTGATGAAATGGGTTGTAATAACCCCTATGTAATTCCAGGGGCAGTACAGAGGGTCCCTCGTCATTTTACTATCACAGCGTGTTTTGCGTTTTCTAACAGCAGCAGGTCTACTATGTCGGTGTTATTGGATTCCGGTGCCACTGGGAATTTTATGGATATTCAGTTAGCTGAGAAACTTAAGGTTCCCTGTGTGTATAAGGAACAGCCCGAACCAGTAAGAGCTATTGATGGGACAGAACTCTCCTCCGGGTCAATAGTCCGGCAGACAGAACCTCTATTGGTAACGTGTGATAACGGGCACTTTGAAAGTATCAGTTTTGACCTGATAGATGCCCCTTCTTTTGGGGTCATACTCGGAGTGCCATGGCTACAGCTACACAACCCTAGGATAGATTGGGTTAGACGGACAGTAACGTTGGACTCTGAACATTGTCTACAGCATTGCTATCAGGTTGCAACGGATTGGGTTGTGCCTTTAACATGTGCAGTGGGCATTTGTGGGGCCCTAAGTGATATCCCTGCTCCCTACGAGGCATATAGTGATGTGTTTGATAAGGCATGAGCTAGTGTATTGCCTCCACATAGGTCTTTTGATTGCCGTATTGATTTATTGCCTGGTGCTATATTGCCATGCAGCCGTGTTTATGCGTTGTTTGAGCCTGAGGAGAGGCACTACGGATGTATCTTGATGAGATGTTGGTCTCAGGTTTTATACGACCATCTTCTTCACCTGTGTTGTCTTCCATCTTTTTCATCCCCAAGAAAGAGGGGGATCTTCGTGCGTGTGTGGATTATAGAGCACTTAATAAGGTGACGATAAAAAACAAATAGCCACTCCCGTTGATACCTGTGTTATTGGATCAGCTAAGGCATGCGACGGTTTTTACGAAACTCGATTTAAGGGCTGCTTACCATCTCATTCGTGTCCGTGAGGGCGACGAATGGAAGACCGCGTTTTGTACAAAGTTTGGGTTGTTTGAATATTGTGTTATGCCTTTTGGTTTATGTAACACCCCTGCCGCTTTTCAGTTTTTTATTAATGAAGTTTTACGAGAGTACTTGGATGTGAGTGTGATCGTCTATATTGATGATATTTTGATCTTTTCTAAGACGACTGACGAACATGAACACCATGTATCTCAGGTGTTGCATAAATTACGGGAACATCATTTGTTCGTTAAATTGGAGAAGTGTAAATTCAGTGCATCCTGTGTGGAGATTTTGGGTTTTCTTATTTCCTGTGATGGCATTAAGATGGACCCTCGTAAGATCGAGGCTATTGTTAATTGACCTTCCCCTACTTGTGTGAAGGATATCCAGGTCCTTTTAGGGTTTGCCAATTTCTACAGGCGTTTTATTTCTCATTTTTCGGATATCATCACGCCTATGACAGCTCTGTTGAAGAAAGGGGTGTCTTTTTTTCTGGTCCCCTGCAGCTCAGTCTGCTTTAGCACAGTTGAGTGCAAGGTTTACTACTGCCCCTGTTCTTATGCACCCAGATCCGGCTCTCCCGTTTTATGTGGAGGCTGATGCTTCTCAATTTGCTGTAGGAGGGGTGTTGTCTCGGAGAGATGTTGATACAGGCCTTATGCATCCTATTGCTTTCTTTTCTAAAAAGTTATTACCAGCCGAGCAAAATTACACCGTGGCCGAAAGGGAGTTGCTTGCTATTAAATTGTCGTTTGAAGAGTGGCGTCATCATCTTTGGGGAGCTAGACATCCTATTACGATCTATACGGATCACAAAAACCTGGAGTTTTTTCGCTCTGCAAGGGCTTTAACCCCAAGACAAATGAGATGGGTCCTGTTTTTTTAATGAGTACGATTTCACCATTACATATAGACCTGCTGCTCAACAAGTGAAATCGGATGCACCGTCTTATACATGTGGGTCCTTTGGATGACCTGTCTAAGTCCGACAGTAGGCCCATGATCTCGGCAGACAGGATTGTGGGGTGTACCTCCATAGAGGATTTTTTGGGGAAAGTGAAGGTTGAGGTGGGACACTTGGATTTGACTCCATGGTTGAACAATCCGTTGTTTAAATTGCGGGACGGGTTGTTATACCATGAAGATAGGCTGTTTGTACCACCTGAATTGAGAACGAAAGTGCTCACTTGGTGTCATTCCTCTTCTCTTGTTGGGCATCCCGGCATGAATAAGACTAAAGACTTTTGTTTGCGGTGGTTGTGGTGGGACACGGTAGGCCATGATATTCAGGTGTTTGTGGCTTCCTGTCCCATTTGTGCAGTTAGCAAGTCTTCACATGCGCCCCCTTCTGGTTTATTGCATCCGTTGCCTGTGCCACCTACTCCTTGGCATACTATTAGTATGGATTTTGTGACTGATCTGCCTTTGGAGGCAGGATACACCACCATATTGGTAGTGGTGGATTTATTCACCAAGACAGCACATTTCATCCCTTTACCTAAAGTACCGACGGCTAAAGAGCTGGCTGATGTATTTATAGCTCAGGTATTGCGGTTGCACGGTTTGCCCACTGCCATTGTGTCCGACAGAGATGCACAGTTTGTATCCCATTTTTGGACGGAGTTGTGTTCATCATTAAGGATGGAGTTACGGTTGTCGTCTGCCTATCATCCACAAACTGATGGGCAGACTGAGCGTACTAATCAGACAATGGAGCAGTATTTACGATGTCTGCAGTCCTCCCTGTCAGGAAGTTGGGTAACCGTCCTTCCTTTGGCTGAGTTCACCTACAATAATAGCCTGCACTCAGCCTTAGGTATGTCCCCATTCTATTGTTCGATGGGATTTCATCCCAAGGCCATTCCTATACAACCCTCTGAGCGGGTACCTGCTGTAGACACATTGAGTAAAGTTCTGTCGGGGATCTGGGAAAAGGCTCAGGAGCAGTTATTGGCTACTAAACGTAGCATGAAGATACAGGCGGATAAGCATAGGTGTCCTGCTCACTCATATGCAGTGGGTGACATGGTGTGGTTAGCGACAAAGAATTTGAGGTTGGATGGCCCCAGGAAGTTACAGCCTAGGTATGTGGGACCTTTCCCTGTCCTCAAGGTGGTGAACCCAGTGGCAATGAAACTGTCTTTGCCTGCTGACTACCGTGTCCATCCAGTGTTTCACACATCCCTGTTAAAACCTTATGCTAGGACCACGCAGGCATTGCCTCCTCCCCTCCCTGTGGTGGTTGATAATCACGAGGAATTTGAGGTTAATGTTATCTTGGATTCCAGGAGGAGACGGGGGAGGTTGTTTTATCTGGTTGACTGGAAGGGGTATGCCCCGGAAGATCGTACCTGGGAGCCGGCTTGTAATGTACATGCGCCTCGGTTGGTGCGTCTGTTCCATGTACGGCACCCTGCTAAACCCAGGCCGGTGGGGAGGCGTTTGGGAGGGGGTACTGTTGGGATATAGGGTCGGGTGCCACCCCCTCCTCTCTCTTTCTTCTTTCCTCTTGACTGCATACGTAATCAGGTGCACATGTGGGAATCGGCTCGCTTACCTGCAGTCTGTATTTAAGTCCCTCCCTTCAGGATACCGGCGCTTGGTTTCATTTCCGGTTCCTTGCCTCTGGATTCTGCTGTCGTCAGTTTCACCCGTGCCTTGCTGCTGGACCCTCGGCCTGCGGACGGTTCGTGGCCTCCAGGTTTGGGGGCTGAGCTTGGTCGGATCTCCGCTGGGATCAATTTGTCCTCTTATCTTTTATTGGTTTCACGGCGTGTTGCTCTAGGACCGGGACATTGCAAAAGGGGAATGAGGGGAGTAACGCGGCTGCGTTCCCGTCTTCCCTTCAAGGACTTCCTGTAGTTTTTTATCTTATCCTCCTCATTATGTGTAGTTTGGGTGGAATCACGGAGTAGCTTCAAGATGGACGTTTTTCATGCTCTCCGCTTCCCCGCTTTTGTGTATGGGGTTTTTTTTTTGGGTTCCTTCAGAGTTTCTTTTTTCCCCCTTTTTTCCCCTCACGTGAAAAGAAGGTGTGTATTTGGGGACTTGAACTATTGGATTCACCACATTCTGTTTGCACACAAGGATTCATCCTTCCCCTTTTGGAGTCAGGCTACGTTGTGTTTTTCCTGCTCTTAGATGACTCCACCTGCCTAAAGGGGTAAGATTAAGTATACGTGTAACTATGTGCACCTGATTAAGTGTGTTTGTTGACATGAGATTTCTCGCTCCTTTGGCATGAGTAATTCTCCTTTTCTTTCCCTATAAGGGCCAGCAGTGCTCTCCTGACGTTGTGTGGGTGGTGGACAAGAAGGAAGAAGGAGATCCTGCCTGATTGCAGTGTTTTGTTTATTCCCTGTGTTTCCCCCACCTTCTCCCGGCGCCGGGGCTACCTGTCACCCGTATACGTACATATCGGGTGTATGGTGACTGCGGTGAGGGCAGAGGATTGGGATATTCTTTACTCCTGCAGTGCTGGGCATATTGGTAGCGTGGTAACGGAACAGCAAGGACAGGTGCGCCTTCAGATGAAGTGATGAAAAAGTATCAACAGGTGATTACTTTCCTAAAAGGAAAAATTCCTCCAAAAGAAACAGATTGGGTTAAGATAGATAGAACAACTCAAGAACCAAAAGAGTCAGTACACGCATACTACGAAAGGCTGTTGCAAGTATTCAAGCAGTATAGTGGATTTGAAAATATTGGTGACAAGGATATGGGACATTTTGTGTATAGGTTTGTGTATGGACTGAGATCAGAAATTAGTCAGATGATTCAGCAGCATATGCTTTGCTGGCAGAGTAAGCCCATTGATGATATTTTGAATTATGCGAAGTATTGTAGTGATGATATTGATGCAAAACACAAGAAACTGAATGAAAAGATGATGTGGGCACAAGTGAAGCTAGCAGAACACCAAGAGACACATTCCGGTTCTCAAAATGATAATCAGATGAGCGATCAGAATCAGAATAGTCAAGGATCGAATGGAAATAAAGTAAAAGGACGAATGAGTAGAGAAGAAGCGAAAAAGAAGTTTCCTTGTCATGCGAGTGGAAAGCATGGACATTGGAAGAATGAGTGTAGAAATGTTCAACAGAGTAATGGGGTAAATCAAAATTTAAATCCACAGATGCAGAATGAGGTGGTTGTGAACCAGCAGCAACAGCAACAGGTAGTTACTCCGCAATTACAGGTGCCACAAGTCCCTATGCCCAACAATGTGAACGCTCAAGTGCAGAGATACAGGGCCATATTATCAAGAACGGGCGATAACATTCTCGCCGCTTTAGCGGCAGGAAACTGCCGCTAAAAGCGGCGATAAGGGGCTTGATAATATGCCCTATAGAATTCCAAAAGAACCCCAGGTTTGATGTCCTTCACACCAGAACCTGGGCTTCTATTGGAATTCTATAGGGCATAGTATCAAGCCCCTTATCGCCGCTTTAGCTGCAGTTTCCTGCCGCTTAAGCGGCGATAATGTTATCGCCCGTTCTTGATATGGCCCATAGTGTGAACACCGGATTTCGGGGAGAGAGTGGTAAGAATACACAAACGATTCAACAATATTGGATGCAAAGTAATGAGTGATTCGGATGCTTCTCAATGACGGTGCCTGAGGGGGAGGAAGAATGCGTGCTTGGCGCATCCTTGGCGGTAGATCAGCCAGGTCCATTTGTTGAGGGAAAAGTGGAAGGTAATGACATCACTTTTCTAGTGGATACTGGAGCTACCCATTCTACTGTGAGAGCAGCAGAAATTCCAAACCTACCCCTCTCGGGAGAAACTATCCAAGTTGTAGGAGTCTCAAATAAGCAAATAAAAACCCCACTCACTAAACCAATTGAAGTGAATATTGGGAATTTCAAAGACATGCATCGGTTTGTGGTATGTGATTCAAGTCCAGTGAATTTGTTAGGGAGGGATCTGTTATGCAAAATGAACTGCACCATCTATTGTACGCCAGATGGTATTGCTTTCCAAACACCTGATGAAGATATTGCTTTCAAAACGATGCTAGCAAAACAAGGAACAGAAGTGGATGAGATGTTTTCACTTCTTACTGAAGATAGTTTGCCTGATGAGCTGAAAAACACAGTGAAATAAGATGTGTGGGATTTTACAGGAAAAGAAATTGGTCTGATGGCAAATGTAGACCCAATTAAAATAATGGTGAAAGAAGGTGCAAATTATCCGAACACACCCCAATACAGAATGAGCCCTGAAGTAAAAGCTGGAGTTGCTCCAGTAATTGATCAAATGATTGAACAAGGTATTTTGAGAGAGATAATGGGCAGTCCTTGTAATTCGCCAATCATGGGGCTTAAAAAGCCTAGTGGCAAGTATAGGATAGTGCAAGATTTAAGGAAAATTAATAAGATATTAGTACCCTGTTGTCCAGTAGTACCAAATCCAGCAGTGATCCTTTATCAGATACCTTGTGATGCACATTGGTACACAGTGATTGATTTGTGCCAAGCATTATTTTCGATCCCGTTACACCAGGATAGCCAATATCTCTTCGCATTCCGATTCAGAGACCGTGTTTTGGCATGGTGTCGGGTTCCTCAAGGGTACACAGAGAGTCCCTCAATTTTCAATCAGATCCTGAAAAAGTATCTGGAAACATTGGTTATGCCAGGAAATTCAGTTTTGGTACAATACATTGATGACCTATTAGTGGCATCAAAGACACGAGAGGCTTGTGTCACTGACACAATTGCTTTACTGAACCATTTGGCAGAAGGTGGACACAAGGTGTCACAAGACTATACAGAATCCTTGGGTCTATGACACAAACAATCAAAAAGTGTGGTGAACCACTACTTCATAGTTTAAGAATATGTGAAAAAACAAAAATTACAGAACCACATGACTAAGTGCCATAGATCTACCTTAGGGCACTTCCCTTTTAAGGACGAATTCCCTCACTCACCATAGGTGACATGCTTCATCATTTGGGATTCTCCTCCCAAAGGAAAAACCTAGTTCCTCTGAGGGCTACAACCCCCTCTCTGAGAGGGAGGAGCTCAGGGATGTTTTGAATAACAAATAGGATATTATAAATCCACAAATGAGAAGGCAACTGTATGAATGAGGGCGCAGCGCAAAAAAATGTATTTAAACGTGAAAGTGGTGAAGTTAAAACTGACTAAAGAGCGCAAAAGGAGATACTTTATTTAAATCCGCCCTTTGCCAGAATTAAAAACCGTGTACCCGCGATGTAATTTTAAACCGCGAAGGTAAAGCAAATACTGATGGTCAACATGTTTCAGCCATATACCTAATTGTAGGCAGGGCTTTCATCAGGACCTATATAGCTGCTGCTAAATCAGTGTAAGTGCTACAACAAAAGGATATAAAAACAGAAAATCTTCTTAATCTGTACATTCCAAAGGGAAGGATTACCTGTAATCAAACAAGAAGAATCACGGACCAGATTGATTAATACCACTGATCACAAGCATCAAATGTAAAAAGCAAATGGTTCTGTAAAAATAATGAAGAAAAAGATGAAGGAAACCTTACCCGCCACTGCTGGGTAAACAACCACACCTCTACCCGGCAACAGCTCAGGAAAGGAGCACCGCCCTGAAAAAACGGTGTATCATGTCATTTAACAAATCATTGTCCTAGCCAAAAAACCATAGGTTTTGATAATAATACCAATAACCCCAATAGGCATGTTATAAGAAGCAAATAACAAGAGGAAAGAAGAAAGGCACAGAAAACACACAGGCCATTTATACATGAAAAGAAGGCTATCATGTCTAAAGCCTAACAAGGCTACAGCTTAAAAACCATGAGCACTCAGCTTGAACAGTGCTCTTAACCTCTCAGGTGGCAAAACTATGGAGAATCCTGTTAAACTTAGATACTCAGAATGCAAAGTCAGACTAGGAATGCCACACAGCGCCAGCAGACTAGTATACAACGTTACACTGGGCAAAAACTAAATCTGAAAATAGTATCCCAATTACCACTCTGAACGAGGGGGGAGCCGCCAAACAGAACCACTCACCTATCCGTCGGTACACCGGTCCTTGCAGAGCCTGCAGCCGGAGGTGAAGTGGAGTCTGACCAGGTCCGCTTTTATACCCTGCAATCATAGTCAATACTCTCCAGGTGAAAGCGCAACCGGAAAAGTAAGCGCATGTGTCATATAAAGATCACTGATCTCACGCCCATGCGTGCTATGAGGGAGAGTCCAAAGTGATCATAAATCATCACAAGGCGGATCACCGCATAACACAACCCATCCAAACTAATGTAATCAACAAGCGCGTCGATTCTTTTGGCATTTCCAATGTAACAAGCCAATATATCGAACGTTACTGCGCATGTGTCATTTAGAGACAATAATCTCCTGCACATGCGCATTTATTATGAAATGAGCAATTCATGTATACAAATTTGAAAAGTCAGTCAATAAAGCGCTCATATATAGATGAGACCCGCAACCACTTGTAGCGATCTCAAAATGTAGAGCACTGGTCTAACCATCACGAAGCTTAACAACAAAGAAAAACAACACAGAAAAAGGGTGAAAAATATCACCGTGCCATAACATATGTTAGCATATAGATTGCACTCAGCAATACTAAAATTCTGAATAAAGATCTCAAAAACTGCATGCAATTGTCAAGAATGGTCTAGACAAAGCATAAAGTAAAAAGGATAGATGTAAATCAGAGGACACTCATAAATCCTTATATTTTATGTCATCAAAAGTACATGAGTGTACATCCCTTCATGGTACAGAAAACATGATTAGGTCAATATATCACCATAATAAAGGGTGCTTTTCTGATCTCGTAAAAAGTATCAGTTTGAAAAGATGTATATATGCGGACACCAATACATAAAGACATGGACCTAGTCCAAAAAAGGCCCAGATATATGCAAGGGTTCCATAGACAAGATACTAGAGTGGAACCCAAGGAATCTCATCATTAAGACCCACAATGTCAGTCTGCAATTTGTGCACCCACCATTGTTCCCATTTAAACAGAAAAGATGTAAGGTCAGTGATGTGAGATGGAATGAAAGGTTTCTCCAAGACCGTCCACTTTAGATCCTGCGGACTATGTTGGGCAGAGAGAAAATGACTGGTCAATTTAGTCGAAGACTTCCTACATCTAATAGTACTCTTGTGCTCAAGGATACGAGTCTTCACTCTGCGCGTGGTCATGCCCACATATCGAAGAGAGCACGGGCAGTGGATCAAGTACACCAGATTGTCACTATTACAATTTGTATGACAAGTCAGAATCCATGGCCTAGAAGACCCAATGTCAATTTCCGTGGTGTGAATCGTGTGCGGACAAGCCGCACAGGAACCACAAGGAAAATGACCCTGTACAGGAGGTAAACCCCATAGAGTGCCCTGTGGATTCTTATTGCTGATACGAGGACGTGTATGTACCAAGGGATCTTTTATGTTGGTGCTACGCCTGAAGGCAAATAGTGGGCGTGGTAATGAAATGTCTCCAATATTCAGGATCTTCCAATTAGTCAATATGCTCTTCTTGATTTGATTGGAAAAACTACAAAAAGTATGAACACATGTCAATCTGTTGGTAGTTACTTTAGGAGTACCCAATTCAAGAAGAGATGCCCTATTATTGTTTTTTGCACGCTTTAGGGATCTCTTCACAAGTTTCTTAGGATAATGCCTAACTTGTAACTGATCCGATAGATTCTGGGCATGTTCCTGATACTTGACAGTAGATGAACAATTCCTCCTTATACGTAAAAATTGCCCGTAAGGCAAATTATCACGTAAGGCCTGAGGATGAAAGCTGTTATACGATAGGAGAGCGTTCTTCGCCATTGGTTTCTTATATAGTTCAGTACTCAAACCCCCTTCAAAAGGTGAGATCATAACATCCAGAAACGGCAACTCAGTCTTGCTGAATTCACAAGTGAAATTCAAATACTGATTGCGATTATTTAACCAAATCTTAAACTCGTTGATGGAGGTAGATGTGCCTCTCCACACTACAAGCACATCATCAATATACCTTTTCCATACACGTATATGGTCTCTGTATGGGTTATCATTCAGAATGTGCTCTTGTTCAAAAATATGAACATAAAGATTGGCCAAACTTGGAGCGAAAACGCTCCCCATTGAAGTACCAGACACCTGAAGAAACAGCTGTTCTTCAAACTTAAAAAAGTTTTCTTTCATGGCCAATCTGGCACAATCAATGATAAATGAAACAGGCGTAATCGAATCTGGAGGTTTATTCAACAAAAGTATCTCAATGGCAGCCAAGGTCTCCTCTTGCGGAATACACGTATACAGCGATTCTACGTCAAGAGAAACAAGGTAATCACTTTCAACGTCAAAACTCAGATCACCCACTAGCCTGAGAACCTCTTTAGTATCTTTCAAATAAGTTGGCATCTCTACTACAAGGGGCCTCAAAAAGTAATCCACAAAAGTGGAAAGAGGTTCGAGTAGAGAGCCTAACCCTGAAATAATCGGGCGGCCTGGTGGAGGTCTCAGACTCTTGTGCACCTTAGGGAGTATGTAAAAATAAGGAACAATGGGATACGTTTTTACTAAGAAGGTAGCTTCATGAGACGTGATCCAACCATTAGACCGCGCTTCTTCCACAAGAATCTTGATTTCATATTCTAATCTCTTGGTGGGATCCTCACTCAGTGGTTTATAAAACCGTATGTCTTCAAGTTGCCTCAGACATTCCGTCCGATAAGAGGAGGTATCCATTACCACAATGGATCCCCCCTTATCAGCGGATTTAATTATTATAGTGTCATCAGCAATCAAGGATGCCATAGCTAGTCGTTCGTTCTTAGTCAAGTTCTGAAATTGTCTATTGTCTTTAGCACAAATAGTCGTAACTTGTGAACTCACAGCTTTTTCAAACGTCAGAACTTGGGGAGGGACCTGACTGGTAAGAGGATTAAATGTAGATTTATTTCTTAAGCCAGTATTGGTATCAACAGCCTCCGTAAGATCTAAAGCTTTATCTCTGAAGAAAAAGTTCAAACGGATTTTCTGGAAAAATTGAGCAAGTTCTCGTTTGATCTCAAAGATATCACCCCGATACGAGGGTACAAACCCAAGGCCCTTATTGAGAAGGGCTAATTCATCTGTGGTCAAGTTCTTGTTACTCAAATTAATAACTAGATCCTCTCGGAGCTCGATCCTGCCTGAGCCTCTGTCATGCTCCGGGTTGAGTGAGCCGGCGGATTGTCTGCCCAATGTACCTGGGCCTGTTGTTGTCGCCTCCTGCCCCTGGATCTTGTTCGGCCAAATCCTAAAAAAGGCTGATTAGGGTACATCTGAGGTTGTGGCTGATAAGGAAACGGTTGCCCATGTGGTAGAAAAGGTGGATAATAAAAAGGGCCCAGTGCCCACCATTGTGATGGTGGTATGTTTTGAATATTGCCTCGAAATCCTTTCCAATTACCTCTGCCTCTACGGGCATTACCTCTGTTGGGTGGATAGCCTTCGTTGGAATGGTCCGAGTCACTAGACCAATCTTCGCTATCTGACGTAGAGTAATTCGACCCATATCTACGACCCTGACGATTGTATTGGGGAGGCACATATTCAGTGCTAGTATATGGGTATACTTTCTCCATTGAAAAGCGCGCTAGATCTTTTTGAATTTATTGATCTTGGACATCAAAACAGAGTCTTTAAACTCCTTATTGCTCTTGTTGGACTCTTCATTATGTTTCTTAAATAGTACCCCTGACAGAGTGATTTTAATTTGAGATTCTAGGGCCTGTATCTCAATTAAAATGGTGTCCGCGATCCGCTTGGCTGTATTAATAATTAGAATCAGCCAATCGCGGGTACACCGCCAGGCCACCAATGACCAATCTTTCAAAAACAACTTATCCTCCAGAAACAGACGGGGAGCATTAGTGACAATTAGCCCTGTTGGTGCACAATTGCCCCTAAGGTATTCTGTCATGATGGCTCCGTGTATATAAACCCGGGAATGAGATTTCTTAAGCACCAATAATTTGGTCCAGTCATCACCCTGAGTGAAGGAACCCCCTTGAAATGTATCAATAATGCTAGGTGTGCTCACGATGGACTGAGCCATTGTGTCGTCAAAGGCTAGACCCTGTCGCTCCGCCATTTGGACGTATAAAACTGTTTGGAGACACAAAAAAAGGAAGAAAAGGGGGAAAGAAATGGCTGTGCCTACTCTGAAATCCAAAACTTCTTAAATACGCTCCTATTAAGAAAATAGGTATCCAACTGTAATACCTACAGGAAAAAAGGGACCCGCAGCCGGGAAAGCTGCTCGAAAGACTAACAAACAAAAAGAAGGTTCAATGCCAGAGGGTCCTAGGGAAATTTTAAGACCTCACAGGATTCAATCCCCAATTCACCAGAAAAATTACAGTTTTGCCAACAAGAAGTCAAATATTTGGGACACAAGATAGAAAAAGGAGTCAGGAAAGTGACACCAGAGAGAATAAAAGTGATTCGACAAATGAGTCTGCCTAAAACTAAGAAAGAAGTACAAATGTTTTTGGGAGTGATTGGATATTGTCGTCAGTGGATCAGTGGATTTTCATTGCTTTCAAAGCCTTTATTAAGATTGACATGAAAGGATGTGATAGATCCGATTGAATGGGATGATGAAAGTGAGGATGCATTCATAAAATTAAGAGATTGTTTGTGTTAAGCACCAGCGTTAGGAATGCCTGATTATACGAAATAATTTGTTTTGTTCTGTTGTGAGAGAGAAGGATGTGCACTTTCAGTGTTGACACAAAGACATGGATTGTCACAACGTCCAGTGGCATATTTTTCTGCCACTCTGGATCCAGTGGCCGCGGCATTGCCTGGCTGCTAAAAAGCAGTAGCTGCTACCTGTGTGAGTCTGGAGCAGAGTGAATCAATTGTGATGGGACATCCTCTAAAGGTGTATGTACCACATTCAGTCGAGATCCTTTTAACAAGGACTCGTACTCAGCACTTGACCCCTAGTCGGCTGACTAAGTATGAAAGAGTGATCCTGGGTGCTGAAAATGTAAGTGTAATAAGCTGCACCGCAGTGAATCCAGCAACCTTGCTGCCAGATCCATATTGTGAGGAAAGAAAAGAGGAGGCTGATCATGATTGCTTGGATGTGACAGAAATGTGTACAAAGCCCAGGTCGGATATTTTTGATGTCCCATTGCAAGAATCAGACTATGTACAGTTTGTTGATGGATCATGCTTGCGAAAACAAGATGGAGAACTGAGTTCTGCCTATGCTGTATGTACTGTATCTGCTATTCTAGAAGCATCCTGTTTAAGAGGAGTCCAGTCTGCACAGATAGCCGAATTGATAGCTTTAACAAAAGCATGCAAAATTGGGAAAAAAGTGAGAATAACCATATTCACGGATAGTCAATATGGTTTTGGGGTTGCGCATGACTTTGGCCAATTATGGATGCAAAGGGGATTTCTGACTTCTTCAGGTTCTACTATCAGGAATAGTAAAAATGTCAAAGAACTATTGGAAGCAATACAATTGCCAAAAGAAATTGCAGTGGTCAAATGTGCCGCACATAAGTCAGGAAATTATTATCTGACACAAGGCAACAAATATGCTGACCAAGTTGCACAATTTTGTGCTCGAAATACAATGTCTTTAAACAGAGGGTTGGAAAAAGAAGTTACCAATTGGCAACTGTTTTTCTCTGCTTTTGAAACATGGGATGAAGTTAGACAGTTACAGGATGAGGCAGATGTAAAAGAAAAAGAATTCTGGATCAACACAGGTTGCACAAGAAGAACAGATGATGAAGTATGGGTGTGTCCAAATGGAAGACCGATAATGCCAGACAGTTTGCTATCACAAATGGAAAGAGTATATCATGGAGCTACACACATTGGGAGGGATGCCATGATTAGACACTTCAGGCACACATGGTACAATCCCAAGTTTAGGCTCATTGCAGAGAGTCTCTGCCAGAGATGCTTGACATGTCAACAGCAGAACCCAGGTAGAAAAACGTTTGTCAGTTGGGGAAAAATCGGAAAGGCAGAGGGACCATTTACAAGACTGCAGCTTGACTTTATAGAGTTGCCGCCGTGCAACGGTCTGAAGTATGTCCTTGTCATTGTGTGTCTGTTTTCTCGTTGGGTGGAAGCTTATCCAACGAGGAGGAATGACAGTCTCACAGTTGCCAAACTACTGTTGAGGGAACTCATTCCCAGATTTAGATTTCCAGTCACTTTGGAATCAGATAGAGGACCTCATTTTAACAATGAGATAATTCGATTAAATTGTACAGCTTTCAAAGTTGAGCAGAAACTACATTGTGCCTATCGACCAGAAGCATCTGGAGTGGTTGAGCAGCTAAATGGCACAATAAAATCCAGGTTAGGGAAGGTGTGTGCATCCACTTCACTGAAATGGCCTGATGCTTTGCCCCTTGTATTAATGAGTCTTAGAAGCATTCCTGACAGAAGGACGGGCTTGAGTCCGCACGAAATTCTCATGGGAAGAGCAATGAGACAAGCATTTGTACCTGGAAACAAACTGATGACTATAACTGATGATCTAGTGTTGGACTACTGTAAAGGACTAGCTGATCTGGTACGTTCTGTGTCTCACTAGGTTGGAGAAGATGCAACCGCAGCATAGCCGAATCAAGCTCATGATTTGTGTCCAGGAGACTGGGTTGTGATAAAGAAGCACACGAGAAAAACGTGCTTAGAACCCAGGTGGAAAGGACCTCATCAAATTATATTGGTCTCAACGACAGCAGTAAAGTGTGCTGGCTTCCCAAACTGGATCCATGCCAGTCATACCAAAAGAGTGCCAAGTCCTCCTGAATGACAAGAGCAGCAACTGGTAGAACAAAGAAAAGAACCAGAAGCTGAAAGTTGTGAAGTCGAAGAAATCATAGAAACAGACTCTGAAGAACGTATTGATGATGAAAAACCAAGTACAAGTCAAGTAGGGTGGGCACTAGTTACTGGGTCACAAGAGTCTGTTGTAGAGATCGAAGAAGAGCAAGAGATTGAGAGACCAGAACGAACTGAAACAGAAGATCAAGCTCAATCAGAAGAAGAAAAGAAAAACTGACAGGTTCAGAACAAATTCAGTCAACAGAAGAATCTACTACAGAAGATTCAGATCAAGCTCAATCAGAATTAGAAAAAGAAGGATTTAAATATCAAGAACAAAATCAAACAACAGGAAAAGAAAGATCAGAAAGTCCAGAACAAGCTCAGTTAAAAGAAAGAGAAAACAAAAGAACGTTAGAAATTGGCGAAGAAGGTGAAAAGGCAGTGCAAACAAAGAGAATCAGAAAAGGTGATCACTGGCCAAGTGGAGTAAAAGGACTGAGATATGTTTTGAAAAGAAAAACAGGGAAAGAATTAGAACAAGTAAACGAAATATCAAGTCAAACTGAAGAAGAACATCCAAGAAGAAAATCTTTACGAAAATCAACAAGAGTGAGAATTCCGAGCAGAAAATATAAGGCTCCTGAATGGACATATATCATCCTCGAGGACTTTGAGAATCTTGATCTGAATGAAGAACAAGAAGGTGTTGCTATTGAAGGAATTGATGAAAGCAAACTGAGACCACCTTAAAGGAAAAAGACTTTGACACAAAGAGTGGAAATTGACAAATAAATAAAGAAAAGAATCAAAGAAGCCAAAGAAGAAAAAAAAGAAAATAAAGACAAAGGGGAACAAAGACAGAAAGCTCTTGAAGTGTGGGATCACACAAAGATTTTATATTTTTTATATATATTTTAATTTTCAGAAAATTTTAGAATTTAGAGAAAATAATTTAGAGATAGGTCAATTTAGAACATTAAAAAATGGCAGAAACGAAAGTGACTGAACATTCGAAATCTAGTTTAAAACGAAGATGTGTTAAATGTTGTTTGTGCAGTATTTTGATACTAATGTTGATGTGGTTGTTACTAACTGTTGTGATACCTATATTGATGGTAAATAACAACAAAAATAACACTAATACAAGTGATCGAGTGAATGCAGTTACTAAAAGAACAACTACCACAAATTTAGAACAAAAGGATGAGAGCATGTATCATCATGACAAGTCAAATAGTGATTCGTCATTAAATGTATTTACTAAACTTCTTTATGAATACGTAGATACAATGGATGTGAGTGATTGTTATGTTTACATGAAATTACCTTCGTCTGTCTCGGAGGGGGTGACATATCACCATCTTCCTTTAACCTATGGTGTGTCATGTAGTGTTGTGTCCAGTTTGTTCTCTGTAACAGGCAAGTTGCAGTATTATTATTCGAATATGGATTTAGTATTTTCAGAAATCCCTATTCGAAGAAAGCTAAACCCAGTGCTTAGTGCTAAAGAGGCAGAATTCATGGGTGAGTTCTTCTTAACAACAAACCCAATAGACATAGCATATGCTCATAAGAATAATCTAACATGTATTCTGCAAGATGAAGAAAAAGATTTTCTAAATTTAGTAGAAGAAAGAAGGCAGGGTTTCCAAAAGAAGGCTGTTGAACAGAAGTCACATGTACCTCCATGGGCTAATAAGGAAGGGGACTATAAGAAATGCGAGACTCGCTGCAATGTCCCTAGATTTGTCGAAATTGGGGAAATTCTGTCTGCATAGACTAAAAACGGACTATAACAACATTTTCATTGGTTCTAGTGAATGTGAACATACCTTCCTAATAATGGGGGGATGGGGACTAAAAGGTGGAACTGATCCCGTTTTTCCAGGGATTTATTACGTGTGTGGTATAAAAGCCTATTATAGGTTGCCCACACGATGGTATGGTAGTTGTTATATTGGAATAGTATTTCCTAAAGTATATCACATTACTAAGAACAATGAAATGGATGTAGTAAGTCAAGGACTAAAACGAACTAAAAGAACAAGCTTTTCAGAAATAGTAGGTGATATATTTGGAGCACTGATACCGACAGTTGGAGTCATACTGAATTCACATAAAATACGAAAGTTGTCAACAATAGTTGATCGTGTGTCAACAGATACTGCTGGGGGATTCTTAATTCTTAATGGTTAATACCGAAATGGTTGCAATTAGATCTATGGTTTTACAAAATCGACTTGCTCTTGATATATTATTGGCAAAAGAGGGCGGAGTCTGTGGCATGTTGAAAGTCCAACATTGCTGTACATATATGCCTGACAAAAGTAAAGGTATTGAGGGATATTTTAAGAACATTACAAAGATTCATGAAGATTTGACCCAACTAGAGGTTGACGGTGTCTGGGAAAGACTCAGGGGCCGATTCCGATTCGGGTCGGAAATCTCTCCGACCGAGCCGGACCCGGAGAGATTTCCGACCGAATCGGACCCTAGCAGCCCGACCGAACGAGTACGATGCGCACGTATGCCATCGGACTCGAGTCGGTCGGACTCCCATTGAAGTCAATGGGAGCCCGTCGTACAACGCGTACGCGGGCTCCCATTGACTCAATGGGTGCGAGGCAGACAAGGGCGCCCCCTACAGCGTGTACGCGGCGAGGCGACTCGCGCCGTACACGCACAGGTAGGGGGACCCATGGGTCCCCCTGTGTGCGACTCCCGCGGCTACGCTTACAGGGGGGTCCGACACGGACCCCCAAAGTACGGCTCCGACTGCTTCTTGGAGCCGGACGGCGCGAGTCGGTCGGACTGCTCGCGGCGCGCATCGTACTTGCCCGGCCGGGGAACGTCTCCATTGCGAGGTGCGCAGCGCATCCGTGCGAGTCGGTCGGTGTGGTTGAGACGGGCGTACGAGTCGGTCGGCAAATTTGCACGTGCTCGCATCGTACTCGTTCGCCCGGACGCACGTACGATTCGGTTGGGAATAAGGGCTCCAAATCGGATCCGGTGCAGCCGAATCCGATTCGGTGCCCTACCGGCCGAGATCGGAATCAGCCCCTCAGTATTTCCACTATAGGTAGTTGGTTTTCCACTTTAGGTAATAGTCTATTAGGGAAGATCCTAATACCTGTAATTTCGATAGCAATAATAGTTCTGATAATAATGTTGACATATAGATGTTGCAAGAGTAAAACAAGAGAAAGAATGTTGGCAGAAATAAAGAATAAGAGAATTGGAAGAAAGAGAAAGAGGGAAGAGATTGAACTAGAAGAAATGAAAGGAAGTTTATATGATAAGATGAAAGAATTTGACATGAAAAAGAAACCTGAAGAATTAATAGAAAGAGAGGAAGACACTAAAACTTAATGAATGAAAGTTGGCACTTGGTAATGATGGGTATTTTATGATGGCTCAAAAATGCCATCAGCGGGGGATTGATGGAGCAAGGATTCGAGAAAAATAAACCTGCTCGAAGAAATCCTCCATTAACTTTTACTAATTGTTAAAACTGTAGATAAGACAAAACTAATATACACCAGACACCGACACATGGGGAGAGAAGCTTACGCATGCTTAAACTAATGGAGAATAAAAAGCAACGCGACCAAAACCCGCTTTAATTTGCAAAAACTCTTTGCGCATGTGCGAAACTGAACTACGTAGAGATAACGTGACTAACTCGGTTTGAGAGGGAAAGCTTTGCGCATGTGCAAGAAAAACTAAAACGTGGTCTTGAGGTACCGCGTGCCTGGCATCTGCTTGCTTGAATTTAAAGAAGGCTGCTGTTGTTAACGCTTTTGCATAGAAAGGATAATAACCACATGGGATAGAGTAGAAGTGGGTGGTGAACAGTGAGAATTATATGAATAAGAAAATAACATCTGTTTATGATTCCTTTATTAATAGTGTGCATTCGGGCCTGCTAAGAGCTTGACAGAAAAAGAAAATGGCGATGGAAGACTAAAAATTGCGCATGCTCAGAGAGTCCATGATGTGACCCGGTGACCGAAAGAGCTGAATGACTGCCAAGAATCAAGGACAGAAGACATGAGAAAAAGAAGACATTTATCATTCGTCTATGTAGTCTGTATTGAATAAATTATTGTGAATGGCAACAATATATGCATGGGAAGAGGACAATATGAATGAGCTAAAGGGGAAGGGCTAGCTAACAATAAAGGTCTTGGTAAAAATGAATATGTCAGCATGATGTGATGGAGACTCCCCTACACCTGTCCAATCATATTTTGTATTTTAGTAAAATTTGCAACTCTTGAGAGTGGGACATGTAGAAATAAAGACTATAACTAGAGTAAGTTGAGTTAAGTCAGTAGAGGATATGGAGATTGATCGATCGCTCATCGACGCTGAGAGAGAGACGGGTATGCTGCATTGGGAGAGAGCATCATAGAGAGAGAGAGGCGAGAGCAGACTGGGAAGATTCAGATCCAAACGACAGCCTGATTAGATTAAAAGATTTGCGGAAGAATATCGAGGAGGGAGAGAGTGTGAGAGAGGGAATCACCCTGGTGCGTCGGGTTACAGAAGAGTCTAGTAAGTATTGGTCCTGTCCTGATCCTGTCCTTTAGTCTTTGTCTCCTGATTCTAAGTCAGGGGACCTCCACCAGTTCTTTGGCCAGGGGGTTGGTTTTCCGGTTTTTCTCTTATTAGGTAAATGACATTCTATCTCAGATTTGCATATTTCTTTGCAAATGTACGTTGATATGTGCCTTTTGTCTCTACATCTATCCACTCTTATGCATTTGATCTTTGTTGAATGAGGTTGTGTAATTGAATGTATTTTGCTAAATGAAATCTCTCTCTCTCCCATTGAAGAATGATGGGATTTGCACTGTGAATCTGTAATAAATGAGCGTTCAATTTTATGACTGAAAATTTAGATAAAGCTTATAAATCTTACTCCGAGTCTGTGGTCATTTCACTAAGAGTTGTGCATTAGTTAAGAAGCTGTTAATATCACCATCAACTAACTCAACTAATGGTCCATCGACCAGAAGAAGAGTGTTGATTTGTGAAGATTAGTTAGGCATTGAAAATGTCAATTTAACCTAGTTGGTGGTTATAGGGACATAACTAATCAGAACTTAAGTGAATTATAAAACTTGACCCCCCAGCGGAGCGCCCAGGGAGTGTGGATGAACATTTTTTTAAAATAAATGTATATGGGCCCATTGTTGCGAAAGAAAATTCAACCCTGGGAGGGGCTTCCGCTGGATCAAGACGGAACATAAAAACAAAACCATCACACACAAAATTAAAAATATACCTTCTGTCAGGTTCTCAATCACGCGGAAAAATCGTTTATGAAACATATTTTCTTTAAAATTTTTGTTTACCCCTTCTAAACGTATAATTTAAGCTGACCACCATTTTGTCCTCAGTGGTGCTCAGACTTTTCTGACAACCACACACATCTGAAGTAGGAGAAAACTTTCGACCTGAAAACATTGCCATCTATTGACTAAAGTAAGTGTATGTCAAACATGAATCACAATAGTTAGAAAACAAAAAATTGGCAAATGTGAAATTATTATTTTTTTTACTTTTTTCGCTGATTTTGGAAAATCATTCAGCGATATTTTCCACCTTAAATAAATAAAGTAAGTGTATATTTCAAATAAGAAATGATTGTTAATTATATGGGAAAAAATAAAAGTCTAATTTAAGATTTGTAATTTCCTTAATCGATTTTAAATATAGAATATTTATAAAAATATTAAAATCCAAGAAATCATACAGAGGCAGCAGGTCTGTGGTGGGGGGCAAAAATACTATTCCAACTCCGCAGGGTGCTTGCCTCAGGGAAGGTGCTGGTCAGTGGCGGGGGACAAAAATACTAGTCCAACTCCACAGGGTGCATGCCTCAGGGAATATGCTGGTCAGTGGTGGGGGGCAAAAATACTATTCTAACTGCAAAGGGAATCTTCATGTCATAGTTGACAGCTCTCTCTCTTTTGACCCCCAGATCAACAGAACGGTCTCCACTTGCTTTGGCATCATCAGGATCTTGAGGAAGATTTTTCCAAGTCTTTCTTTTTCCTCTCGAAAGCAGGCTGTTGTCGCCTTGGTCTTGTCCAGATTGGATTATTGTAATGCCCTCTTTCTGGACATTAATAAGGGATCCATTCACAAACTGTAGCTGGTACAGAATGCAGTGGCCAGACTTGTGATGGATCTTCCTAAATTCCACTCTGCTTTGGCTTCTATTCGCAAGTTGCACTGGCTTCCTTTAGGCCAGAGAATTTTGTTCAAGGCTCTTTGCCTGGTCCACATGGCTCTTCATAACTCTGGCTCTGAAGGCATTAGAAGGCTCTTTGATCGGTATGTCCCCACAAAACAACTAAGGTCTGCCAGTAAGAACTGGCTGGTGGTTCCTAGGTTCAGGAGAGCCAGGTGGTTGGAAGAGCCTTTTCTGTTGCTGCCTCTAAGCTTTGGAATACTCCTCCGCTATCAATTTCTGGACAAGACTCTCACTCCCTGTTCCGTAAGGCCCTGAAAACTTGGCTCTTCGCTATTTAATCGCTAAGTTCCCGTCTGTGCTTCCTGCGACCGTTGGCTTTATCCGCAGCGCCTTGACACCTTTGGGCAAAGTTTGCACTTTATAAGACTAATATTCATTCATGCACAGGGTGCTTGCCTCAGGGAAGGTGCTGGTCAGTGGTGGAGGACAAAAATACAATTTTAACTCCACAGGGTGCATGCCTCTGGGAATATGCTGGTCAGTGGTGGAGGGCAAAAATACTATTCTAACTCCACAGGATGCTTGCCTCAGGGATGGTGCTGGTCACTGGTCGGGGGCTAAATTACTATTCTAACACCACAGGGTGCTAGCCTCAGAGAAGGTGCTGGACACTGGTGGGGGGCAAAAAATGCTATTCTAACTCCACAGGGTACTTGCCTCAGGGAAGGTGCTGGTCAGTGGTGGGGGGCAAACATACTATTCTAACTCCACAGTGTGCTAGCCTCAGGGAAGGTTCTGGTCAATGGTAGGGGGCACAAATTACTATTCTAACACCACAGGGTGCATGCCTCAGGGAAGGTGTTGGTCAGTGGTGGGGACAACTACTCTAACACCACAGGGTGCTAGCCTCAGGGAAGGTGCTGGACACTGGTGGGGGCAAAAATACTATTCTAACTCCACAGGGTACTTGCCTCAGGGAATTTGCTGGTCAGTGGTGCGGGGCAAAAATACTATTCTAACTCAACAGGGTACTTGCCTCAGGGAAGGTGCTGGTCAGTTGCACAATGAAATGTAAACTATTTAAAAGAAACACATAAAGTCCTTTAATTTTTTTTCCACAGGATAATTAATTTATCTGAGAAAGACATTGAGTTGAAAACCATACACAGGACAGGAAACCATCTTCCAAACAGAGGTTAAACAAACCGAAGGCCTATCACAGGTATAATTATTATAACCAAAACTAAGCAAAACATTTCTTCTAATCAAGCAGGAACTGAAATAAACAACAATCTGTTATAGAAATCCAATTTTAATTTGTCAAACTGAAGCAAAAGTGAGAATGTTTTTTAAAACATCTGTTTAAAAATCCACTTTACATTTTAGACCAACCCAAACTCACACCGAAGAAAAAGAATTAAAACAGCAAAAACAGTTCAAGAAAACAATCAAAATCAGCAAAAGAATAGACAAGCAAACCAAACAAGTTTACTAAGGTGAGACCAACTACATTTGCAATTAAAAATGCCTATTTCTCTTTTCAAAGGACCCAACTACAAACCATAGCAGACAATCAAACCAAGGAAAAGTGAAAATCATGAAAAAATATAATCAGCTTGTTCTTAGTGCACTCAATAGGCAACCTAAAAAATTGCTAACCAGTTTTTTTACAGGTTGTAAACAATAAACAATGCCAAACTAGATCAGCTTTTTACAACAGCTATAGAAATTAAAACTTGATTGCAGAAATGTCAACAAACAAACATGTAAAAATAACAACATTTTCTTTGCAGGCTAAAAATTCTTTTAAAAAGCAATAACACAAAAACTCTTTTTCAATTCTCTTTTATTGAGAACACCATAATGGCATCAAGAAGACAAGCCAGCTATTTTATGTCCCAAAGAGGAAATCGTCTCCTAAAATATGGTGGCTATCTTTATTGTAAGGAGAGACTTACTGAGCCCAGGAGTTATTGGAGGTGTGTGCAATATTACTCATCTCATTTTACAGGCAGAGCAGTTACTCTTGGAGATACTGTTGAAAGGACCACAGAGCATAACCACTCTGCAATGGAGATAGAGGTAAGAGAAAACATTAATCAAATGAAAGACCTTGCATGCACCTTCAATGAACCCTGTGGCTCAGTTTTGAGGGGGGTATCCCAAAACATTCCTATGCATGTAGCTAGTTCTATGCCCACAATCCCTAACTTAAGAAGAATTATTCAAAGGAAAAAGCAGGCAAGTAACCCCCAATGTGTAACACCCCAAACATTCTCTGATATTAACATTCTTCCTGAACTATCTGTCACTGTTACTAATGAAACCTTTCTATTGCACGACAACAAAAACCCTCAAAAGAGAATACTAATCTTTAGCACACCCGGTAACCTTTTAAAATTGGAAAGTAGTGATATTTGGATGATGGATGGGACGTTTAAATCCTCACCCCATCCATTCACTGAGATATACACTATTCATGCCTACATTAATAACACTGTAGTTCCCTTAGTATATTGTTTACTTCCTGATAAACAATCTTCAACATACACTGAACTTTTATCAGTGGTAAAATCTAAAACTCAAAACAAAAGTCCTAGAAAAGTGATAATTGACTTCGAATTATCAATGATTAACACCATTACTAAAACCTACCCGGAAACCCAAATTCAAGGATTTTTTTTCACTTTTCACAGGCATATTGGAGAAAAATTAAAAAAACATCCTTAGTTGAGGATTACATATCAGACAGTAAAGTACATTTTGAATTAAAAAAACTAACAGCATTGTGCTTTGTTCCACCTGACAGTATGGATGAATACTACACATCAATCACTGCATCAGACTATTTTACTGCAAATGAAGAAAAATTGGGCATCCTACTAAATTACTTCGAGGACACATGGATTGGCCATCTAAGCAGGTCGGGTCGCAGAAGGAATCAGAGGTTTCCTGCCAAGTGGTGGAACTGTTACACGACCAGCTTAGAGGGAGGAGCAAAGACCAATAATGCCATAGAGGGATGGCACAACTCCTTCAATAAATCGATTGGCAAACCTCACCCTAACGTTTATCATTTTTGGAAATTTTGAAGAAGGAGCAAAGTTTCCAAGAAATGAGAATAGCGCAATCATTGACTGGTAGTCTGAACCCACGAATTACAAAAAGAACAAAGGAAATGTCTGAGAGAGTATTAGGACAAATTCAACAGTTTTAGTTGATGGTGGCTTCAGACTGCCGAGACAATATTGCTCACATTTCTAAATATGACTAACACCTATTCTATCTTACTTGCCTGTTTTGCATTTTTTTAATTCACTGTATTTGGATTTCTTTTTAAAAACATTTCTTTTTTAAATTTAGAAAAACGGGATCCTATCTTCAGTCGTCTTCCTTCTTTGACTCTTGTTCCTCTTTAAAAATCCACTTCCGGCAAGAGTCTGCAGCTCCCCAAATGTCCAAAGAGTGTAACCATAATCCACAATTAATTCAAAGTAAAAAAAAAAAAGACAGATTGGCGTAGCCATTTTTATTTGCAAATCAAATGCTACAAATTAATCTGTATTCCCTAAAAAACGCGATCCCCAAAAAATCCCGAAGATTTAAACAAAACTGGCAAAAAACGCAACAAGAAATCCAGCGTAGCAATCCTCTTTCCATTGTTTTCCATTCCAAGATGTCTCCGAAATCAAAAACCAAACGATAAGATGATTAAAAATCAATCCTTTTTTAAAAAAGAGTTTCAAAAATACTCCAAAATGTCAAATAGTTTTGTAATGGCGAACATAGTCCAAAAATCCACGTAGTTGAAGATCCATGAAAACGCATCTCTTTTAAAAAAGGTTGCAACGCCCCAAAAAAGTAAAAAAAAAAACATTACTTCTATTACACTTTGGTTTTAAAAAAAAGAATTTCTTCCCAATTGAGAATACCTTTTTTTTTTTTTAAACCAACAGTATGAAATTCACAAACAAAAACCCCGTCGTGAGTGTACAACTGCTACCTGCATAGGAGTGAAATTGGTGTTAAAAACATATAAAAACACAACTACATACATACATACATCTAACTACCTCCCTCAACTCTCCTTAAAATAAAGTATGCCTGCCACAATGTCTAATAAAAAAGTAAAGTTTTGCTTACCTGACCACAGCTCTTCCTTGCATCTGATCTTGACCGCGATGCTCCACCAACTGTAGAAACATACGCTCAACCGCGTATGTCATCTGAAAAAGTAAAAGCAAAAAAGAACAATTTCACCCATTGAATACAATTGGAAACCGTGGGGAAAATGTTATAAAAATGTTTAAAAAATGTAAATGTACATCTTTTACTTTTTTTAAAAATAAATTATTTTACAAATATATGTATGTGTAATAGAAAAAATTTGGAGTGTTAATTTTATATTTTTTTAAATAAAAGAGTATTAAAAATAAATTCTTTAATGTGTCCTATTTATTGGGCCAGATGTACGACCCTAAATTGCATGCGCAAACTGGTTAGCGACCCGTTTGCGCATGCAAAAATGAATAGGGCCATGTACAATTCCTATTTAGTGAGTCGCAATTTATTTGCGACTCGCTAAATATGAATTGCGACTTGCTATTAGTAAGGGGCATTTCAAGGGTGTCCCTTCCTAATAGCGACTCTCTACCCCATGTATGAATGTTTTGCGACCGCAATTGCAGTCGCAAAACACTCGCAATTTACTGCCCTCTTCAAGAGGGTGGTAATGCACTCGCAAATTGGAAGGGGTCCCCAGGGGACCCCTTCCCCTTTGCAAATGCAGGGGAAAATATTTTTTAGGGGCAGGCAGTGGTCCCAGGGACCACTACCTGCCATTAAAAAATGAAACGAAACCGTTTCATTTTCTATTTTTTAAATGCATCCTGTTTTCCTTTAAGGAAAACGGGCTGCATTTAAAAAAAAAAAATATCTGCTTTATTGAAAAGCAGTCCCAGACATGGAGGTCTGCTGAGCTCAGTAGGCCACCATCCCTGGGAGGGCCAGCCATTCCCAATGGGGTCTCAAATTGTGATTGCCTCATGAATATTCATGAGGCATGCAATTTGCGACCCCATTGGGAATCGCAAGCAGTGTCTCAGACACTGTTGTACATGGCATTTTGCGACTCGCAATTGAGCGCAATTTACGAGTTGCAAATTGTCATGGTCGAACATCTGGCCCATTGTCTTTTATTACAAAAAGTATTATAAATGTTTATTAATTTTTATAAGTTAACCAAATTTATTTTAAAATGTTATTGATTACATAAATGTTTTTTTATAAAATTATGTTTAGTTTCTTTAAATTGTTATTTATTTTAAATATATTATTTTAATAAAACTACTGTCCCTTGTATTTAATAATTAACAAACTATTTTTAAAAATACTACATTAGTATTTTTTAATAACATTTTTAAGCAAAACTTACATTTTAGTTTTTATATTAAAGTTTTCCATATTACAGCATTTAAAAACAAAGTAAAATGTAATAAAAAATGAATACCTGAGTATTAACTTAAATACCCAAGTATTAATACACTTACCCACCCAAAACTCATATTTATCTGGCATCCTGTGCCAGAGAAAATGTGTCTAAACCCTTTTAACATTTTAATTATTTATATTTTAAATTTATTTTAATAATTACTAAATGTAAAAAAATAAATACCTGGGTATTAAAGCAAATACCCAAGTATTAATACACTTACCCACCCAAAACCACTATTTTCCTGGCATCCCGTGCCAGAGAAAAGATGTCAAACCCTTTTGAAATATTAATAATACATTTTTTAATGTATTTAAAAAAGTAATAAATGTTAGAAAAATAATACTTGGGTATTTAAAAAAAATGCCCAAGTATTAATACACTTCCCCACCCAAAACCCCTTATTTCCCTGGCATCCCATGTCAGAGAAAAGATGTCAAAATCATTTTAAATATTAATAATTATAATTTAAATATATTCATTAAAAAGTAATAAATGTTTAAAAATTAATACCTGGGTATTAAAAAATACCCAAGTATTAATGCACTTACCCACCCATTACCCCTATTTTCCTGGCATCCCATATCCCATAATAATTTTAGTAATATAATTTAATTTTTAAATAACTAAAGAATCAATGTAAATTAATACACAAAAAATATTTAAAGAAATCTCTACTTTAAAATTAAAAATTAAGAAATTAAATACTTCAAAAAATAATACATGTAAAATAAAAAACTTACCTTAAAAACGCGTTGTAAAGGCATGCGATGTAATGGCACTAACGATGTAATGCCTGCGTTGTGAAGGCATTACGATGTAATGCCTGCGTTGTTTCCCAGCACAGGAGCTCCTGTGAATAGGACAATTGCACGCCGCTATCGGCCGGCTCTGGGTGACCCAAAGTCCCTCAGCCAACATCCCAACCCTGAAAGTCTGGTGGTGAAAGCTTCTACCTCCCAGGGCGCGTTTCCTTCAGCCCCTCTGGATAGGGAATCCAAGAGGCTGGAATCACTTGGGAAAAAGATGTTTTCTTCCTCCAGCCTGGCATTGCGGTCAGTGAATACTGCATTATATTGGGTCGTTTCTCCGACTCCCTTTGGGAGATGGCTGCGCAAGTGCTGCCTCAAGTCCTGGAGGAGGCCCAGGCAGTGCTCTCACAGGTGGTTAAGGATGGGAGAGATGCAGCAAAATTTGCCATTAGATGTGGCCTTGACACAACTGATTCACTGGACAGAACGATTTCTTCGACAGTGGCCTTGCGGCGCCACACCTAGAACAACTGGCTTCTCGGGCGATGTCCAGGCAAACTTGACGGACATGCTGTTTGATGGATCCTGACTTTTTGGGAAGAATGCAAACTCAGCCCTAATGAAGTTCAAGGTCTCTTGAGCTATGGCCAGATCCTTAGATGTCTCTTTTACACCTCGTGGCCAGTCTAGCTTTCACCTCTTTCGTGGCAATGGAAGGGGGGTTCCAGCCACATCAGCCCTATCCCAGTCACTGTCCTGCGCAGACTTCCCAAGTTGTGCGTGGACACGGTTCATTCCGTCCAAGGAATGGAAGCCAGAAGTCGTCGGCAGCCCTGCATTCGTCAGCAGCAGATTCCAAGCACTCCTCGTCTGACTGTGCAAGACCACACCACTTCAGTTGGTGGGAGAATCCATCATCATCTCCCCCACTGGAGGTCCATAACATCAGACAAGTGGGTCTTGCAGATCATTCAGGAGGGCTATTCTCTGCCTTTCCTGTCTTTTCCTCCTCCCAATCTGCCAAATCAAGCATGGCTGGCGGAGGATTATTTAAAATTGCTCCAAGAGGAAGTTACAGCTCTCTTGGCCAAGGGAGCTACAGAGAGGGTCCCGGATTCAGAAGTAGGCAGTGACTGTTATTCCCGCTACTTTCTGATTCAGAAAAATAACAAAGGGTTGCAGGCCATTTTAGATTTTTTGACCGTCAATCTCTTCCTCACGAAGGAGAAGTTCAAAAATCCTTACTTTGGCTCAGGTCTAGTCTGCCCTAGACCAAGAAGACTGGATGGTAGCGTTGGACCTGCTGGATGCGTATTTTCACATCCCCATCCTTCCGGGCCACAGGCGGTACCTGCGGTTCAATGTAGGCCACGAGCACTTTCAGTTTATCGTGCTCCCCTTCGGCCTTACCAGTGCCCCTCGGGTGTTCACCAAGGTGATGGCAGTGAACGCAGCTCATCTGCACAGGTTTGGGGTGTCAGTCTTCTCCTACCTTGATGACTGGCTGTTGAAGGTGTCCTCGCCCCAGGCTGTCGTCTCCCACCTTCAGACTACAGCGAACCTCCTGCATTCGCTGGGGTTCTCTATAAACATGCCTAAGTCACACCTGACTCCTTCTCAGATGCTCCCTTTCATCGGGACTGTTCTGTACATAATGAAGTTTGTGGCCTATCCTCCCAAGCAGCGAGTCTAGGATATTCAGGTTATGATTCCGTTGTATCAGCCTCTATCCTGGATTTCGGTGAGACTGACTCTGAGGCTGTTGAGCCTCATGGCCCCCTGAATCCTGTTGGTAAAGCATGCCAAGGCGCGTATGCGGGCCCTGCATTGGGACCTGAAGTTCCAGTGGGCGCAGCATCGGGGAAATCTCACCAATGTGGTCCAGATCTCGGAAGGAACTGCGAGAGATCTGCAGTGCCGGTTGACGAACCACGATTGGGTCAATGGCAGACCCCTCTCCCTTCCCCAACCAGATCTCATAGTCATGACAGATGTGTCACTTCTGGGATAGGGTGGTCATCCGGGAGAGGTGGAGAACAGGGGGCACTGGTCTCCGGCAGAGGCGGGGCTCCACATCAATTTATTGGAGCTTCGAGCAATTCGATTGGCACTGAAGACATTTCTTCTCTCTGTCAAGGGGATGTTAGTGCAGGTGTTCACGGATAACACCACCGCCATGTGGTACTGCAAACAAGCAGGGGGGGTGGGGTGATGGACCATTTGTCGAGAGGGCCTGCATCTCTGGGCATGGCTGGAACTGCAGGGCATAATCCTGGTGGTTCAACACCTGGCAGGTTCTCTGAACGTCAGTGGGGACAAACTCAGCTGTTGATGCCTAGCACATCACAAATTACGTCTCCAGTCAGAGGTGGCGCAAGGTCTCTTTCAGCACTGGGGAGAGACTTGGTTAGATCTGTTCACCTCCGAAGAGAACACGCAGTGTCAGCAATACTGCGCACTGGAGTTTCCAAGGCGGCTATCGCTTGGCGACTTTTAAGCTCAGGCCTGCTGTACACCTTTCCGCCCATACCACTCCTGCCCAGGATTCTGAAGAAGATCAAGAACGACTGGGCCCAAGTCATTCTTGTGGCTCTGGACTGGGCTAGGAGAGTCTGGTATCTAGAGCTTCTGAAAATGAGTATTGATCCTCCAATCATGCTGCCCCTTCAGGAGGAACTTCTGTCGCAGCAGCAGGGGAGGGTTCTCCACCCAAACCTGTCAACTCTGCACCTTCATGCATGGAGATTGGGTGGCGGCAGTTGATGGCTTTTGACCTTCCTCCTGTAGTATGAAACGTTATTTTGGCAGCCAGGCGGCCCTCCATTAAGGCGGTGTACGCCTGCTGTTGGCAGAAGTTTGTATTCTACTGCACAGAAAGGTCTATTGACCCTCTTTATGCTTCTCTTTCCACTGTTCTTCTATTCATTCTAACCCTTGCCCAGCAGGGCTCTGCTTTGGATACTCTTAAGGGTTATCTTTCTGCTCTATCCGCTTTTTTGCGGCTGCAAGACCAACCCTCTCTCTTTAGATCTCTAATTGTAAATAGGTTTTTGAAAGGGCTGGCTCACTTATTCCATGCACACCATTTGTTATGACACAGTGGGACCTTAATTTGGTCCTCACTTTTCGTATGTGTGCTCCCTTCGAGCCTTTACACAACTGTCCCCTCTGGCTGCTTACCATCAAGGCAGCCTTTCTAGTGGTGATAACATCTGCCCAGAGGGTGAGTGAGTTGCAGGCGCTATCTTGTAAGCCTCCCTACATGATGTCCTTTCCAGATAAAGTGGTGCTTCGCACCTGTGCTTCATTCTTGCCGAAGGTGGTGACTCTATTCCATCTGGGTCAGTCTATCACGCTGCCCACCTTCTTTGCTCCCACACATCCCTCTAAAGAACAAGAGTGTCTCCACTGCCTGGACCCAAAAAGGGCGTTGTCGTTCTACCTTGACTGCACAAAAGAATTCCGGGTGTACGACCAACTCTTTGTGGGGTATGTGGGAGCTAAGAAGGGGCGGGCAGTGCAGAAAAGGACTATTTCTCGCTGGGTCGTTCTCTGCATCAAAGATCTGCTATACCCCGGCTAAGAAGCAGCCCCCTGAGGGATTCCACCAGGGGTAATGCTACGACTACGGCCTTGGCTGGGGGTGTCCCAGTCCTGGACATCTGTCAAGCAGTAACGTAGGCATCTTTGCACACGTTTGCCAAGCACTACTGCCTGGACAGTCAGGTCCGCAGGGGTGGGTATTTTGCTCGTTCGGTCCTCCAGAACTTCCTAGTGTGAGGAATTGGTCTGCAACTCACTGCCGGGAGGGTATGGCTTGGGTATCTGATTCAAAGGTAAGGAATCTGCAGCTAGAAGTCTCTATCAGATGAACAGGTTACTTACCTTCGGTATCGCATTATCTAGTAGAGTCTCTACATAGCTGAAGATTCTGTACAGGCCCACACATGCCTCCCCGCTTTGTGGACTGATTTTGTTAGAGCTAGGGTTACTCCCTTTTTCAGGGCCCTAGTTTTGCACACAGTTATGTCAGTTATTCCATGGCTCTGCGCTTCTGGCGTGAAAAAAAAAGAAAAGTACTGATGTCCGCATGCCTAGGTGGCGCCTATATAGGTGACCACGGCATCATAACCAACGCTAACGACGCTGGACATGTCACACGGAGCCGAATGGAGCCACCTGACGGCACGCACAAGGGGTATTGCTCGAGCAAAAGTTTCCAGATCCAGCCTGACCCTGGGAAATTCAAAGGTAAGGAATCTGCAGCTAGATAGCGTCTCTCAAAGACACACAATTGGCAACCAGGCAAGAAACGAAACCAATGGGTGCTCAGCAATCATTATAAGGCAGTAGTTGTATTGCAGTAATGTTGGTGCTCCCAAGAGAGGAAGGGTCGGCTGCCAATTACACCCCGATAGTCTTTTCAAAGAAGAGAGAGGAGAATCATCAAAAATCCTCCCCGAGCACTTGCAAAATAATAGATAGTCAAGACCAATATCAGAGTCTTCATTGTTCTTTGTCCACTTTTAATTCTTTGACATCCGTTCAGGGACACAATTTATTCCATGTCTGATTTTCATTAGTACAGTTCCATTCTTCAAATGTTCAACTTGAAAGTGTAGATACGTAAACAAAGCAATTTCCTACAGCCAACATGTGTTTCGTCGTGTGTTATCTCACACCTCAACTTCTTCAGGGCTGTAATTCCAAATACACAGTGTCACAAAGGTCGTCTCACAACTTGAGACAAAACCGACACCCATCAGTGTATCATGCAAAAGGAGTCTTCTCAATCAAAGAAGAGAAAAATACAATTGGTGCAAATGTGAATTCGTAAAAGGTAGAACCATCACCCGAAGTTGTTGCTAACTCCGTATAATAGTAAATGTGGCAAGAGATATATATATATATATTACCTACTGGCGGTCGCCAGTAGGTAGTTATAGTTAGGACCTCGTTTCTATTCAAAAAGTATTTTTTCTTTTGCCAATATCTTTGGCGCCGGTTGACGAATCTTCTCAAAATTTTCAAAACTAATGGGGCGGACCGGTCAGCTCCTGTGTTGAAAGTTTCGGGGTGATTCGTCAAGCGGGGGCCGAGACAAAAGGGAGGTCCCAAAGCGTGTTTTCCCCATGTTAATTTCCATAGGAATTTTGAAACAGGTTACAGCCCGAACTGCTGAACGGAATTACACCAAATTTGGCAAAAAGGTAGGTCTTGGTCTAGAAAGCGTGCTTTTTTAAAAATGGTGTAAATCTGTCCAGTAGTTTCTAAGAAATTCAAAAATAAACAAATATCGATATCTGGGCAGAGCCTAACCACACATCTCATCGTGAGATCTGATTGGCTGTCAGCACTTCATCCTGGAATTGCTGGCAGCCATCTTGGGACCAATATACATGATAGCACCCCATTGAAATGCATTGTAGTGAATAGAAGGTTTTGAGGGTCACCAAAAGGAGAACTATAAAGGGTGATAACAGACTTTAGTTACAGTAGAATTCATTTGTTGATGGTACCATACTAATTCTAGGAATTGTGTTATGTTAGTAACTTTTATAAAGCGCGGCAATTACCCATGGGTGTCCTGGCGCTAGCAAATACGTCCTAAGGCAAAAAACAAGGAGGGAGGAATTATTCAGAAAAGAGCCAGGTCTTTAGGCCCCTCCTAAAATTTAGGAGATCCGTAGCGTCTCTGAGGTAAAGAGGCAGGGCGTTCCAGGCCTTCGCTGTGCTGACAGCGAAGCTTCTGTCCCCCCACAAAACAGTCCTTCTGAGTGGAACTGAGACCAACTTAGCACCTGTCGAGCGAAGTGCTCTGTTAGGAGTGTACCAGTGGAACAGCTGGTTCAGGTGGTCTGGGCCTTGTGGTGTGTTCTAAGGTGATTTTACCCTGTGAAAAACCTTCTGCTGGGATATCATGAATCATGTTTGAGAGAAAACTATTTTCTCATGCTTGTCCCATCGAGGTTTGGAAGGTGCTCCAGAAGCTAAAATGAGAGCATATTTTCTGTAAATTCACATTATCTTTCTCAGTCATGTGAGAATGAAGTCTGACATTCTCAGTAAAACATGTACATCCAACAAGGGCAGAGACTGTCAGTTGATTCCTTTGTGTTCTACTGCAGCTTCCCAGAGTGTTCTAAAGAACAACTAGAGAGCTAACAGTCTTACTTATGACAAACGTATGGCACACCTGAAGCCATCTTGATTGGAATAAACTGATAACACTTAAAACATTTATTTAAAAAGGAACAAAATGAGGGGGTTCATTTTGTCATAGAAATTATGGTTAGTGCTGTAGAAAGAAAAATTAGGACATGTTTTAAGTGAGATCTCAAATATCTTCTTGTTATACTTCAACAGGAGCAGCCTGTCAATGATTCCTTTGTGTTCTACTGCAGCTTCCCAGAGTGTTCTAAAGAACAACTAGAGAGCTAACAGTCTTACTTATCAAAAGATTATGGCACACCTGAAGCCATCTTGATTGGAATAAACTGGTAACACTTAAAACATTTAATTTAAAAAGGAACAAAATGAGGAGGTTCACTTTGCCATTGAAATTATGGTTAGTGCTGTAGAAAGAAAAATTAGGACATGTTTTAAGTGAGATCTCAAATATCTTCCTGTTATACTTCAACAGGAGCAGCCTGTCAGTTGATTCCTTTGTGTTCTACTGCAGCTTCCCAGAGTGTTCTAAAGAACAACTAGAGCGCTAACAGTCTTACTTATGACAAAATTACGGCACACCTGAAGCCATCTTAATTGGAATAAACTGGTAACACTTAAAACATTTAATTTAAAAGGAACAAAATGAGGGGGTTCATTTTGCCATAGAAATTATGGTAAGTGCTGCAGAAAGAAAAATTAGGGCACATTTTGAGTGACTTCTCAAATCCTCTTCTATTTCATTAAAACGTTCTGACATGCAGACTGAAACATGCACTTTCAATACCAGCAGCAGACTTCCGGTTAACTCCCTGGTGAGCAGTAGCTTTACTACAGTGATCTAATGAGCAACTAGAGTGCTAACATTCTGAATTTATGGTAAATGTATGACACATCTGAATGTCTTCTTGATGGATTCAAAGTAAAAAACTGAAAGCATTTCCTACTGACGAGACTGTAGTAAATGAGGAAATTAGGAAACTTCATAACAAATAAGTCTCCCAAGATGGCCACCGGAGAAAAAAGAGCCCAAATGTAGCACAAATATCACCCAGATGTAGCCCACATACAGCCCAATGACAGTAGTGTGCAAAACACTTTTTATTTTTTGTTTTTTTGCAGTTTTATATTGTGCAGACTGGTCAGGTATTGGAGCTTTGCATCTTACTTGGACCCTGTATTGCGTATTTTGCACAAAGTACTTGAGACTGATCTTGCGAAACATTGAACTTTACTATTCTGTTAACCTGAAGTTGCTTTGAGCTGGGCTTTGTAACACCAGTTTTTACATACTGGTTTTAATTAATTCTCATTGTATTGTATTAAGAAAGAGGCTTTACTGTTTTTATGTACACTTTTATGATCTATGTTTCTAAATCAGATCGAAAAATGTTTATTGAATTGAATTGAAGTCTCCCAAGATGGCCACCAGTGAAAAAGGAGCCCAAATGTAGCACAAATATCACCCAGATGCAGCCCACGTATAGCCCAATGACAGAAGTGTGGAAAATTCCAGAACCAGTTTGGGCACTTTTAGAAGTCAGTTGGTAAGGGTTAATATGTCTAACCAATAGAAATGTGTTTTATAATTTGAAATAATGTAGGAAGGAATGTGATTTGTTACTTACATGTATTTGTGTGGAGAAAGAGAGGGACACTTTGCCATTACTGGTTTTGCCTTGCTGAGAGCAGTGCATTACATTTATTGTGTGCATAAGAAAATCTTTTCTGAGTTTCTGATATTTTATATTCTACAAATCAATTTGGAAGGTGAGTTATAAATTTGTGAGGTGTGTTATGTGTAAGCTTTATTTTTCAAGTTAAATAATTAATCAGGAACTTTGATGTTTGAAATATATTATTAAATGTAGAGATGTTTATTGTAGTTTGTTTTATTGTAGTTAAATGTTGTTTGAAATAGATTCTGTATAGTATTATGTGTATATTGGAACATGGATTAGTGATTATGGTAGTTTGTTTTAGTGTGTGGATATGTATATTTGTAGTATACCGCATAATTGTAGCTGTTGCTTTAAATTTGGAGGTGGAGTCTGTCAAATTTTAAGGTGTGCATGGACTTCTGTCTCAAGTATGTTTCTACTTGTATATGTATTTTCATATGTCTTATACATTTGGAGGTGCATGATGTATAACAAAGAGTTGTTGTTGCTTTTTATGTGGTAGGCTCAAAACTGTGAGTACTAGTAAAATGGTGAAGATGCAGCACAAAAGTGTGGTGTAAAAGTTGGTGACATAAGGTGTTATTAATTAGGCTTCTTTTTTTAAGTTTCTAGAGAGGTACAGTTGAAGTATGCTGCATAATGTTTGATGTTTGCTTAAAATTGGAAGTTTGTTCTGTGTTTTTTTTAGGTTTGGATAGTGTTATGGTACAGACATATTCATGTATGGTTTTAGTAATATGGTGATACCTTTACTAAAGATATGTGAAGGGTTCCTACTTTCTATTTGGGTAGGTGTAATATTATAAGTAGTTATAGAATGGTTAAGCAGTAGCCTGAAAGTGAGGTTTGAGATGTTTGTAGAGATGTTATTTATTAGAGTAATTTGTATGATATGAAAAAAGTTATATTTCATATATACCGCATCATTTCAGTGTCTGTTTGAAAATTGAAGTGTACTCTGTGAAGTTTTGAGCTGTGCATGGTGTTGTCGCTGAGATATGTGTCTACTTGCTCATACACTTATAGAATCACCCAGGCACTACCTTTGCACTCCTGTAATCACTCAGGCAGTACCTTAGTACTTCTGTAATTACCCAGGCAGTACTCATGCACTTTTAAAATCACCCACTCACCTTTTATGTATTCCAGTAATCCCCCAGATATTACCCCTGCAGTCATGCAATCACCCAGGCACTAGTTATGTACTACCCCTACAGTTATGCAATCATGCAGGCTGTACCTATGTAGTCATATAATAACCCACACACTATCCTTGCAGTCATAGAATCACCCAGGCCCTTCTGTTGCATTCATCTATTCACCTAGGTATTACTCAAAAGCTCATCTATGCCTTCAGGTGCTATTTTTACATTTATCTATGCACTCAACGTGTATGTTTGCACTCATGCAATTAGCCAGTCACTATCCATCTTTTCCTGCAACTATCCAGTGACTACCCTTCAACTCATTCAATCACCCAAGCACTAACCATGTTGTTTTGGAATCACTCTGGCAGATCTATTACATGTCTCAGTTTCTAGGTTTTACTATATTCCAGAAATATTGTATACCTATTTGTTTTAGATTTGAAAAGGTAGAGACGTATGTATGCACGCTTTTAACAATATGGAGAGATTTATGGTTGAATCATGTAATAGTGTGCTGCTTTATATTTGGCTAGGCCCAACACTCATGCACTTATAAAAACACTCAAGTACTACACATGCAGTCTTCGAATGATCCAGGCACTGCATATGCACTACTGTAATCACTCAGGTATTACTGCTGCACTCATGCAATCATCTAGGCACTACCTATGCACTCATGCAATCACCAAGGTATTATGCATGCACTCTTTCAATCATGTAGTCAGTACTCATGCACTTATATAATCACCCAGGCACTACCAATGCACTCATGCAATCACCCAGGTATTACTCATGCACTCTTTCAATCGTCCAGCCACTACTCATGCACTTAGACAATCACCCAGCACTACCGTTGCACTCCTTCAATCACTGAGGCACTACACTTGTACTTATGTAATCACTCAGCCAGTAGTCATGCTGTTATGAAATCACCCAGGCACTACCTTTGCACTACTTTATTTACTCAGGCTCCACCTCAGTAGTCCTGCAATCACCCAAGAAGTACCCATGCAGTTATAAAATCACCCAGTCACTTCCTATGTAGTCATGTAAATTCCCAAATATTATCCCTGTAGTCATGCAATCATCCAGGTGTTACCTATGTACTCCTTTAATCCCCCAGACGTTACTGCTGTACTCATGCAATCACCAATGCATTAGCTATACAGTGTTTCATATCACCCAGGCACTATCCTTGCAGTCTTTCAATCATGCACACACTACTCTTGTACTTATGTAATCACTCAGCTAGTACTCATGTACTTATAAAATCACCCAGGCACTATCTTTGCAGTCATGTAATCACTTCGGCAGTACCTTAGTACTTCTGTAATCACCCAGGCAGTACTCATGGACTTATAAAATCACTCACTCACTTTTTATGTATTCCAGTAATCGCCCAGATATTACCCCTGCAGTCATGCAATCACCCAGGCACTAGTTATGTACTACCTGTACAGTCAGGTAGTCATGCAGGCTGTACCTATGCAGTCATGTAATAACCCACACACTACCTTTGCAGTCATAGAATCACCCAGGCCCTACTGTTGCAGTCATCTATTCACTTAGGCACTACTCCATGACTCATCTATGTCTTCAGGTGCTATTTATACACTTATCCATGCACTCAAACTCTATGTGTGCACTTATGCAATTTGCCAGTCACTATCCATCTTATTCTGCAATTACCCAGTGACTACCCTTGCAGTCATACAATCACCCAAGCACTACCCATGGAGTTATGCAATCACTCAGGTGTTAGCTATGTACTCCTTTAATCCCCCAGACGTTATCCCTGTACTCATGCAATCATGAATGCATTAGATATACAGTACTTCTATCAGTCAGCCACTATCTTTCCATTTTTTCAATCACGCAGGCACTACTCTTGTACTTATATAATCACTCAACCAGTACTCATGCACTTTTGAAATCACCCAGCCACTACCTTTGCACTCCTGTAATCACTCAGGCAGTATCTTAGTACTTCTGTAATCACCCAGGTAGTACTCATAAACTTATGAAATCACCCACTCATTTCCTATGTATTCCAGTAATCCTCCAGATATTACCCCTGTAGTCATGTAATCACCCAGGCACTAGTTATGTACTACCTCTGCAGTCATGTAATCATGCAGTGTGTATCTATGCACTCATGTAATAACCCACACACTTCTCTTGCAGTCATAGAATCATGCAGGCTCTACTGTTGCACTCATCTATTCACATACGCAGTACATAATGACTCATCTCTGCCTTCAGTTGCTATTTATACACTTATCCGTGCTCTCAACGTCTATATCTGCACTCATGCAATTAGTCAGTCACTTTTTATATTCTCCTGCAATTACCTAGTGACTACCCTTGCACTCATATAATCACCCAAGCACTACCCATGGAGTTATGCAATCACTCAAGCAGATCTATTACATGTCTCAGTTTCTAGGTTTCACTATATTCCAGAAATATTGTATACATATTTCTTTTTGCTATGATGATGATTTGAAAAGGTAGAGTCATATGTATGTGTGCTTGTAACAATATGGAGAGACTTATAGTTGAGTCATGTAACAGTCTGCTGCTTTATATGTGGCTAGGCCCAACACTCATGCAGTTATAAAAACATCCAAGTACTCGCCATGCAGTCTTCCAATGATGCAGGCACTACATATGCAGTGCTGTAATCACTCAGGCATTACTGCTGCACTGATGCAATCATCTAGGCACTATCTATGCACTCATGCAATCAGCAAGGTATTACCCATGCACTCTTTCAAACATGTAGCCACTACTCATGAACTTATATAATCACCCAGTCACTATCGTTGCAGTCCTTCAATCAAGGAGGCACTACCCTTGTACTCATGTATTCACTCAGCCAGTAGTCATGGTGTTATGAAATCACCCAGGCACTACCTTTGCACTCCCTTATTCACTTAGGCAGTACCTCAGTAGTCCTGTAATCAGCCAAGAAGTACCCATGCACTTATAAAATCACCTAGTCACTTCCCATGTAGTCATGTAAATCCCCAGATATTACCCCTGTAGTCATGCAATCACCCAGGTGTTACCTATGTACTCCTTTAATTTCCCAGACGTTACCCCTGTACTCATGCAATCACCAACGCATTAGGTATACAGTGCTTCAATCAGCCAGCCACTATCTTTCCACTCTTTCAATCACGCAGACACTACTCTTGTACTTATGTAATCACTCAGCCAGTACTCATGTACTTTTAAAATCACCCAGTCACTATCTTTGCACTCCTGTAACCACTCAGGTAGTATCTTAGTAGTTCAGTAATCACCCAGGCAGTTCTATTATATGTTTTAGTTTCTAATTTTCACTATATTCCAGAAATATTGTATACATATTTCTTTTAGATATGATGTTGGTTTGAAAACGTAGAGACATATGTATGCATGCTTCTAACAATATGCAGAGACTTGTATTTCAGTGATTTAATAGTCTGCTGCTATATATTTTGCTAGGCCCACCACTTATGCAGTTATAAAAACAGCCAAGTACTACCCATGCACTCTGCTAATGATCCAGACACTACATATGCACTGTTGTAATCACTCAGGCATTAGTGCTACATTCAGGCAATCACCCACGCAATACCTCTACACTCATACAATCACCATGGTATTACCCATGCACTCATTCAATCATGTAGCCACTACTCATGCACTTATATAATCACCCAGCCACTACCTTTGCACTATTTCAATCACGGAGGTACTACCCTTGTACTTATGTAATCACTCAGCCAGTAGTCATGCTGTTAAGAAATCACTCAGGCACTACCTTTGTACACCTTTATTCATTCAGGCACTATCTGAGTAGTCCTGCAATCACCCAAGAAGTACCCATGCACTTATAAAATCACCCAGACACTTCCTATGTAGTCATGTAAATCCCCAGATATTACCCCTGTAGTCATGCAATCACCCAGGCGATACCTATGTACTTCTTTAATCCCCCAGATGTTACCTCTGTACTCATGCAATCACCAATGCATTAGGTATACAGTGCTTCATTCAGCCAGCCACTATCTTTCCACTCTTTCAATCACGCAGGCACTACTCTTGTACTTATGTAATCACTCAGCCAGTACTCATGCACTTATAAAACTACCCAGGCACTACCTTTGTACTCCTGTAATCACTCAGGTAGTACCTTAGTACTTTTGTAATCACCCAGGCAGTACTCATGGACTTATAAAGTCACCCATTCACTTTCTATGTATTCCAGTAATCCCTCAGATATTACCCCTGCAGTTATGCAATCACCCAGGCACTACTTATGTACTATCCCTGCAGTCATGCAATCATGCAGGCTGTACCTATGTTGATAAGAATTCACCCAGGCAGTATGTTAACACTCCTTTACTCACTCAGGCACTAACTCAGTAGTCGTGCGATCACCCAAGAAGTACTCATGCCCTTATAAAATCACCCAGGCATTACCTTTGCACTCCTGTAATCACTCAGGTAGTACTTTAGTACTTCTGTAATCACCTAGGCAGTATTCATAGAGTTATAAAATATTGTATACATATTTCTTTTAGATATGATGTTGGTTTGAACATGTAGAGACATATGTATGCATGCTTCTAAGAATATGGAGAGACTTGTATTTCAGTGATGTAATAGTCTGCTGCTTTATATTTTGCTAGGTCCAACACTTATGCAGTTATAAAAACAGCCAAGTACTACCCATGCAGTCTTCTAATGATCCAGGCAGTACATATGCACTGTTGTAATCACTCAGGCCTTACTGCTACACTCACGCAATCACCTAGGCACTACCTATGCACTCATGCAATCGCCAAGGTATTACCCATGCACTCTTTCAATCATGTAGCCACTTCTCATGCACTTATATAATCATCCAGCCACTACCGTTGCTCTATTTCAATTACGGAGGTACTACCCTTGTACTTATGTAATCACTCAGCCAGTAGTCATGCTGTTAAGAAATCACTGAGGCACTATCTTTGCACTCCTTTATTCTCTCAGGCACTACCTGAGTAGTTCTGCAACCATCTAAGAAGTACCCATGCAGTTATAAAATCACCCAGTCACTTCCTATGTAGTCATGTAAATCCCCAGATATTACCCCTGTAGTAATGCAATCACCCAGGCGTTACCTATGTACTTCTTTAATCCCCTAGGCATTACCTCTGTACTCATGCAATCACCAATGCATTAACTATACAGTGCTTCATTCAGCCAGCCACTATCTTTCCACTCTTTCAATCATGCAGGCACCACTCTTGTACTTATGTAATCACTCAGCCAGTACTCATGCACTTATAAATTCACCCAGGCACTACCTTTGCACTCCTGTAATCACTCAGGCCTTACTGCTACACTCACGCAATCACCTAGGCACTACCTATGCACTCATGCAATCGCCAAGGTATTACCCATGCACTCTTTCAATCATGTAGCCACTTCTCATGCACTTATATAATCACCCAGCCACTAGTGTTGCACTATTTCAATCACAGAGGTACTACCCCTGTACTTATGTAATCACTCAGCCAGTAGTCATGCTGTTAAGAAATCACTCAGGCAGTACCTTTGCACTCCTTTATTCACTCAGGAACTACCTGAGTAGTCCTGCAATCATCCAAGAAGTACCCATGCAGTTATAAAATCACCCACTCACTTCCTATGTAGTCATGTAAATCCCCAGATATTACTCCTGTAGTCATGCAATCACCCAGGCGTTACCTATGTACTTCTTTAATCCCCCAGATGTTACCCCTGTACTCATGCAATCACCAACGCATTAGGTACCGTATACAGTGCTTCATTCAGCCAGCTACTATCTTTCCACTCTTTCAATCATGCAGGCACTACTATTGTACTTATGTAATTATTCAGCCAGTACTCGTGCACTTATGAAAATGCCCAACTACTATCCATGCAGTCTTCCAATGATGTAGGCCCTACATATGAACTACTGTAATCACTCAGGTATTACTGCTGCACTCATGCAATCACCAAGGTATTAACTATGCAGTCTTTCAATCATGTATCATCTACTCATGCATTTATATAATCACCCAGCCACTACCGTTGCACTCATGCAATTACCCAGGCATTATCCCTGTAGTCATGGAATCGCCAAGGCATTATTGCTGTAGTATACAATTACACAGGCATTACCAAAGCACTTCTTAAATCATCCAGCTAGTACATATGCACTTATGTAATGACCCAGGCACTACCGTTGCACTCTTTAAATCACCCAGGCACTAGGCCTGTACTCTTTGAATCACCCAACCAGTATCTATGCACTTATAAAATCACCCATGCACTATCTCTGCACTCCTCCAATCACCCAGGCACTACTACTACACTCATACAACCTCACACACATTACTCCTGCACTCATGCAATCACCCATACTTTACTTATGCACTCCGCCAATCTCCTAGACATTACCCCTGCACTTATGCAATCACCCTGGCATTACCCATGCACTCTTACAATTACTTAGACAGAATACCTCTACTCTGTACCTCTGTTCTTTCTTTCTGTACTTCTTTTGTGTCTTTCTGCTTGTGTTGCTTCTTTCTGTACTCCTTTTAGGTCTTTCTGCAGCCCTGTTTCCTCTTTCTGCATCCGTGTTACCTCTTTCTACACCTCTGTTCATTCTTTCTGCACTTTTTTGTTTTTTTCTGTACATGTCTTGCTTCTTTCTGCTCATTTTATGCCTCTTTCTGCACCTCTCCTCTCTTTTTGCACCCCTCTTGCCTCTTTCTACACCTCTGTTACTTCTTCCTGCAGTCCTCTTGCTTCTTTGTACACCTCTGTTGCTTCTTTTTGCACCCCTCATGTATCTTTCACACCGTCTTCGGTCTTTCTGCACCCCTCTTGCCTCTTTCTGGACCCCACTTGCCTCTTTCTGGACCTTTGTCTGCAGTGTCCGACATACTTTTGGAATGCAATTAAAAATATTTTTTTATTTATATATGAGAATATTTGTATATAATTATTTTATTAATATTAAATGATTTAATGAAAGTATTTACACTTTTCTTTCTTTTCAGATACTCACCATTATTATTAATAAAGATTGAGTATGGCAAGAAAAGATCAAAAGAAAAGAAAAGAAAGAAAAAGTACTATTTAAAAGAAACAGAAAAGGAGAAATCAGACAAAGTACAATATGTGACATTGAAGAAAAAGGCTTCTGGTAAGAGAACTAAAGAATTTGTTAAAAGAGTTTTAAAGAAGATTACAAATTTAGAAAATGGAGAAAAGAAAAAGAAAAGTAGTACAACCATTCAGAAGGAAACAAAAAAAGGAGATATTAATAGAAAATCATGTTTTGGGAAAATAATCTATGATGAAAGAAGGATGTGAAACAGTATAAGGATATTAGGAAACGAATGTTTAAAAGTAGAGTACTGCAAAATTTAATGAAAGATTGCAAGAAATATAAAAGAAGATCTGCATTTTACAAGAAAAAGCAACAGATTGAAAGTGTAGTCGAAAACGCTTTTGAATTAAAAAGAAGATTGTTTATATTTGTTTTGAAAAGAATGACAACATTGAATAAAACAATGCATTTTATGAAGGAGAAAAGTAAAAGAAAAAGACTGGTCAATAGAACTAACTTTTGCAAAACAAATTTGGGTGAATGGAAGCACACTTCTAGTACTGAACCTTTTTTAATGAAGAAAGCTATTTTCAACAAAATACATTAGTTCACGCAGTTGATACCAATGGTCATTCTTATGAGGTTAAAAATGGTTGTCCAATTGAAAAAGAAAAGATGGTTCCTAGAAATGTAGAAGAAGTAATAGCTGAAGAAGTTCAAGGGAGACGTTCACAAGCTCCAGTGTATAGGTGGGATTGTAGTAGTATTTGTAGTATACGACAGAAATCTATTGATATTTTACGAAATTTCTTATGAGAGAATGGTAAAAAAAAGTGTTAAACAGAAGATTAAGATGTTACAAGGACTAGATCCTTGTAAAGTGAGAAAATATACTGGCTTGCAGGGTCATTCTCTGGCTTGTCTTTCTAGAAAAGGGTGTCAAAGTACTTTTCATCATTTGAGAATGTTAGCAGTACATCACTCAGAAATGCGGAAGTTAGTAAGAAGATTGTACTATGTAAAGAGTCCTGCATTATGTTTAAGTGAAATAAACACTGCTCTTTTGCATGGTTCAGTATTGGATGTAAAAAAAGTTTGTGATGATATACAGTTTTGTTTCTTTGGTCCTGAAGAGGAGTGTAGAGAAAGTGAGAGTTTCATAAGTGTAGGTGTTGAGGAAGAGGTGGAAGATAGTAGTACTCAGAAGTTTGCAGAAGAAATTACAAAGTTTAAGGTAGTTTGTTGTGAAAAACCAAACTATGTTTGTATCTGTTGTCGACGTGCTCACTGTAGAAGTCAAACTAGGAATGTTGATGTGTATTTAAAAAGTGAAAAGGAAAACAATGATAAGTGGGAGCAATTTGGTGCTTATTTGTTGGTGGAAGGCCGTTTTGAGTTGGGCAGTGATCAACGTATTTGTACATATTGTTACAGCAAACTAGAAGAGAATAAAATGCCAGCTAGAGCTGTACATAATAACCTAGAGTTGGTAGGTATTCCTTCAGAACTAGTAGATTTAAATACATATGAATCTATTCTTATTCAATCTGTGCACCCGTTTCAGGCTATTGTTCGTATGGAGCCTAAAACAGGTAAGCTGCCTCCAACAGATTTACAAAGAGGTTTAAAAGGAAGAGTTGTGTATTTACCTTTAGATTTTAGGAAAAATATTGAAACTGTAGGTGTAGAGAGAGAGGAAAGGGAACCTGTAGTTATTCTAGTTAATGGTGTACCAACAAAGAGTCGGAAAATATGGCAAGAGTTAGTAGATGTCACCAAACTTCAAAAAGCTACATTATATCTTATACAAAACAATATTTATTATAAAAATATACATGTGGACGAAGAAGAAATATCTTTAGGAGATGATAGAGAAAATTCAACTGGCCAAATCGCAAAAAGTGGATGTTTCCAGGAGTGAAGAAATTTATGAACATTATAGTATACATCCTTTACATTCAAAAGAAGTGATTGGAAATACTATTGAATTATTCCAAATGAAGAAAGCGAAGGGAACTCCTATGAGTGTTTTGGAAAGAAGTTTAGAAGCCCGTTGTTTTCCACAGCTCTTCCCCACTGGAAAAGGTGGACGATATGATGAACGACCCGTGCAGATTCCAGCTTCAGAATATCGTACAACAAGAGTGTACTCAGAAGATCCAAGATTTCGACAATGTATTCCATATATATTTCATCTTCTGTTTGAAAGTGACTTGTCTGGACTTTCATATGCAGTGAGCGACATATTAAAAACAGGAGTTCATCTTACACATGTGTCTGCAAAGGAATTCATGGACAAAGTACAACAAAGAGACGATCATTTAGAATCTCGGTTGATTAATTTGATGGCGTGTCAACGTGGTACTAATGAGTATTGGCATTGTCTTCACGGAGAACTTAAAGTATGTTAAGGAACTTAGGAACCCCTACGTGGTTTGTTACGCTAAGCTGTGCTGAATACGCATGGGGTGATTTACTTGAATTTCTACGAGAAGCAAATTCAAATATTAAAAACATTGAATTGAAGACAGCTGGAGAACTGTGTTCCTTGGATCCTGTAAATGTGTGCAGATATTTTAATCATAGGTTTCAAGCTATGATGTCTTTTATCTGCAATAAAAATAACCCACCTCTTGGAGAAGTTATTGATTTCTTTTGGAGAAAAGAGTACCAAGCCAGAGGTGCTCCTCATATACATATGCTATTAATGATCAAGGATGCACCTAAATTTGGAACCGATTCTGATGAGACTGTTTTATCTTTCATTGAAGACTATGTTACCTGTGCTATTCCAAAAACAGGAGGAGAAAATACCTTAAGACAACAAGTTTTACAGTTTCAAAGTCATCGATGTGGGAAATATTGTCAACGGAAATACAAGTCAAAGGAACAATTTTATACAAAATGTCGTTTTGGATTCCCACGTCCAGTAATTTCCAAAGGAAGAGTCAACAGTTTCATGTCAGCAGTGAGGCATACTATAACTCGAACATCTCCAAAGAATATTTACAATATAAAAAGAAGTGAAGATTCAAAGTATATTAATGATTACAATCCAGTGATTTTGATGATGTGGAATGCAAATATGGATATCCAGTATGTTGCAGATAATTCAATTGCTGTTGCTCGCTATGTTACATCATATATAACAAAATCTGAAAAGACAGAGTTGAAAGAAATGTGGGAAGAAATTTCACAAGAGAAGACTCTTAGTAACAAATTGTACAGCTTTAGTTTGAAGATGCTTTCCCATCGAGAGATTGGATCGTACGAATGTTCGGATCGGTTGACATCTGCAAGTTTATATTCAAAGTCAAGAGGAATCATTTGGGTAAGTCTAGGTCTTGCTGCAACACGAAATCGAGTATTGAAATCTGTACAAGAAATTGAATACTTAGCATTAAATGAACCGGAAAGTACAGATATTGTTATGACAAGCATGTTGGATACGTACTATCCTAAAAGAAGTCCACATCTGGAAAACATATGTCTCTATGAAGTACTGCAATATTACAGCTTTAAGAGAAATGTTACAGAAAATATAAATGAAGAAAAATATGCAGCAATTGGATGTGATGGATGTTTGGTAAAACATACCAAAGGAAATCTTATTAATCACAGGAAACTCAGTTGTGATACTGTAGATAAAAGGGAATTTTTCTATTTAGCACTTCTGCAACTCTTCAAGCCTTGGCGTACTGAAATGGAATTACTTGGAGATTTTGAGTGCTATGAAGATTCTTTTAATGCATGTAAAGATAGCTTTGAATGCACAGTTTTTCCAAATTATCTACAAATGTTGAATGAAGAGAGTGAACAAGAAACTAGTACTGCAGCTGAAATTGCTGGAGACAGTTCTCAAGATAGTCAAAGTTCTGCTCCACTAAGTCAAGATCCACTAGGACAACCAATTCTTGAAAATGAAGCAGCAATAGCCATGAGTGAAGTAGAAACGGCAATGCAACAAGCACAACAGGATATTATGGAGTTGGGAAACTTAGAAGAACAACTAAATATAGAACAGAAAGAAATATATAAGCAAGTTACACAACAGATAGAGCATGGTTTACTTCATGAAAAAAAAGAATGCAACTGCACATCATTTAAACCTATTCGAATGTATATCAGTGGTCAAGCTGGTACAGGAAAAAGTTTCTTAATTAAAGTTTTGACCAGTTATCTACAGAAAACCACTGAATCACATTTATCTTGTGTTGTAACCGCTCCAACTGGGTTAGCAGCACACAACATTAAAGGGATTACATTACATCGTTTACTGATGCTACCAGTTGAACATGAAAATAAGTTGGAATATCACAAGCTATCTGGAGAAGCTTGTTATGAAGTTTCAAGAGTACTAAAGAAATTGAAACTTCTGATAATTGATGAGGTGAACATGGTCTCAAACGTAATGCTTGCCTTTGTACATTTAAGAATGCAACAGATTTTAAAAACAGAGTATGATGTTTTATTTGGAGGAAAACATGTAATTGTATTCGGCGATCTGTTACAACTTACTCCTGTGAAAGGGCAACCAGTTTTTAAAACACTTGTCCATGAAGACCCTAGGAAATCTTTGGGAAGTATTGGAAATGTGAACATTTGGTCTCTTTTTGAATATAAAGAACTTATTAAGAATATGCGACAAGCAAGTGATGAACATTATGGAAACATTCTTCAAGATATTAGAATTGGTGTCTTGACAAAAGATGGTAAAGAAGCTTTACAAAGTCAACTACTACAAACTTGTTTCCAAATGAAAATATTGCACCTGAAATAATGTACAAAAAAATTGGAGAAAAGAAGTCTATAGTTTGTCTAATGCCAACACTGCAAGAGTGCTCTACATTCAATCAAGAACTTTTGAAACTGGAGAAACAACCAATAGTGAAAATGGAAGCCATTGATAAAATGGAACACGAAGGAGTTACTATTCTTCTGTCAGAGAAATTACAGTCAAAATTAGATTCTTTGGAAAAATCTGTATCTAAGACTGCTGGTTTGGAAAAGACTTTATATGTATGTGTAAACTGTCGGGTAATATTACGGCGTAATTTAGATGTTGAAAAAGGTTTAGTGAATGGAGCAATGGGAAAAGTTGTTGATTATGTAAATTTTCAGAACAGAGATGGAATTGAATTTTTGAAGATTAAATTTGATCAGATTGAAGAGGTAAAACAGATTGGACGTTGTGCTGTTCGTTTTTTGCTTGTTAAAGATTTGTATGTTCGTAGAAAACAGTTTCCTCTTTCTTTAGCATATGCGGTGACCATTCATAAATCTCAAGGTTTAAGTGTAGACAGTGCTTTGGTAAATATTGGAAGTACAGTTTTTAAAGAGGGTATGGCATATGTTGCATTGTCTCGAGTAAGAACATTATCTGGATTGTATTTGATTGATTTTGATGAGAAAAAGGTTAGTGCAGATGCAAATTGTGTAAGAGAGTATAATCGGTTAAGAAGACTGTATGCTCCTAACTTAGGTGAATATCCCATATATGAAAAACGTGTAGTATGTCCAAAACGAAAATATGAGAAACACTCTAGTGAGGTTGGAAAGAAGAAAACAATTCAAGAGAATGTTCAGGCTGTAAAGAAAATGAAAATGGACACTGTTGATGATATTGTAGGATACCAGTTAGAAAATAGTTCAGGTATCAACTGCTATGCTAATGTAATTGTGAACGTCGTGTTTTTTCTAGAAAATCTTCATCATCAAATTATGGAAAATCGAGAAAAAGATTCTGTTCTTTGTTACATTATATTTTTGAAAAGTTGAAAACTGATAAAACTAAAATCCATACTGCTTCTGGCATTCGGCATCTTTTGGATATATGTTCTGGTTCTTCACAATTTACACTTAATGTACAACAAGATGCTCAAGAATTTCTTATGTTTATGCTTGCAGTATTGGGAGATGAAGGAATACAAATTGAAAATCTGTTTGGACTACGTTGCAGATGGCATCATAAATGTGAAGACTGTTCATTTTCTTCTACCACTGAAATAGACACTGAACGATTCATATATTTGACAATACCAGATTGCAAAACAGTGTCTTTTAACAAATTAGTAAAATCAGCTAATCAAGATATGAAATGTACTCACTGCAAATCAGAAATGTTGTCAACATTATTTATAGAAAGATTTGGACAATATGTCATTTTAATGCTACAACGTTGTACAGAAGATGGAAGAAAATTGGAAACCAAAATTAAAAATGTTGTGGCAAGTCAAGTGTCAATTTCAGGAAGAACTTTTAAAGCAGTGGCTATTATTTTCCATGATGGACCTAGTACAACATCTGGACACTATACTGTGTATTTAAGATGCAATAAAGGATGGACACATTGTAATGATGCCCATTTGGAATTCAAATGTCGGTTGGTTTACGAATTACCAAATTCATATCTGATATTTTTGATGCCAAAGTTTTGAAAACATCATTCGGCCTATTGGGAAGATGTAAACATGAATTAACGAGTTTATTTTGGATATTTTCAATGCAAATGATTTCGGAAACATCATTCGGCCTATTGGGAAGATGTGAACAATTAGTGTTTGAATTATCGTTTCTGTTCTTTGATATTGCATTTGGAAAATTGTGTTTGAAAGAAGTAGTTCATATATTTGATCTTTGTATTATATGCAATGTAAATGAGAGTGTTTATTTTTGAAAATGTAAACAGATAGTTGAACTTGTTGTAAATATTTTGAAAAGAGATTTGTTTTTTTTTACAAACTTATTGATTGTATTTTTTTGCCCGCTGTTATATGATGATCAACATTGAAATCACTGTGTATGGTGAAATTCAATAGAATCTGAAAACAGCAAAAAAGAGAACCTGAATATGTTATGTAATTCTAAAATTATGTTGTGTTCTTAAACCTATAATATTATTTGCAATAACAGTATTTTTTCTTCTCTTTTACAGAAAGTAAAACTAAAGTTTGAAAATATTTTAAATTTACTTTACAATGAAACAACTGTAAAATAGTTTCAATGAGTTTGATATATACTTCAATACAGAAGGTAAGATGAAATAATGTAATAAGCATAATAATATGAATTAATGTTTACAGTCACTTTTATTGCAGTTATTCATTTTTTCAAACTCAATCATCTCACTCCTCAAATCACCTCAGCAGTACTCATGCACTCCTTCAATCACTGAAGCATAACCTATGTACTTACAAAATCACCCAGGCATTACTAATCCACACCTTTAATCAGTTTGGCAGTACCCATACACTCCTGCAATCACCCAGATACTACTTCTACAGTCTTGCAATCACTCAAGTATTACCTATGCACTCCTTCAATCATCCAGACATTACTCTTCCACTGATAGAATCACCCAAGCAGTAACCATGCACCCATGCAATCACCCAGGCATTACCTATGCACTTACAAAATCATCCAAACAATACCTATCCACTTACAAAATCACCCAGGCACTACCGATTCACTTCTGCAATCACCCAGGCACTACTCATCCACTCATGCAATAACCCAGGCACTACCCATGCACTGCTCCAATCACCTGTGCACTACCCATGCACTCCTCCAATCACCCAGCCAGTACCTATGCACTCCTTCGATTACCCAGCCAGTAGCCATGCACTCCTCCAATCACCCAGTCACTACCCATGCACTTATAAAATCACCCTGCACTATCTTTGCACTCCTCCAATCACGCAGGCAGTACCCATGCACTCATGCAATCATCCAGGCACTACCCTTGCACTCATGCAATCATCCAGGCATTACCCATAAACTCATACAATCACTCAGGCAAAACCTATGCACTTACAAAATCATCCAAACAATACCTATCCACTTACAAAATCACCCAGGCACTACCGATGCACTCCTGCAATCACCCAGGCACTATTCATCCACTCATGCAATAACCCAGGCAGTACCCTGCTCCAATCACCCGTGCACTACCCATGCACTCCTCCAATCACCCAGCCAGTACCCATGCACTTATCCAGTCACTCCACCAATACCCAAGCACTTATAAAATTACCACGCACTACCCTTGCACTCTTACAATCACCCAGGTACTACCGATGCACTCATGCAATCATCCAGGCATTACCCATAAACTAATGTAATCAGTCAAGCATTACCCATGCACTCTTCCAATCACCCATACATTACCTGTGCACTCATGCAATCACCCAGGCAGTAACCAAGCACTTACAAAATCACCCAGGCACTACCCATGCACTCCTCCAATCACCCAGGCACTACTCATCCACTCATGCAATAACCCAGGCACTACCCATGCACTCCTCCTATCACCCAGCCAGTACCCATGCACTTATCCAATCATTCCGCCAATACCCAAGCACTTATAAAATCACCATGCACTACCCTTGCACTCTTATAATCACCCAGGCACTACCCATACACTCATGCAATCATCCAGGTATTACCCATAAACTCATGCAATCAGTCAGGCATTACCCATGCACTCTTCCAATCACCCATACATTACCTGTGCACTCATGCAGTCACCCAGGCAGTAACCAAGCACTTACAAAATCAGCCAGGCACTACCCATGCACTCCTCCAATCACCCAGACACTACCATTGCAGTTATACAATCACTCAGCCATTATGCATGCACTCCTTCAATTAGTCATGCACCATAGGTTTCAGGGACGTTATACTTAGAAATTAGCATTTAAAAACCCTAGAAATTCACTGAAAAACCATAGGTTTCAGGGACGTTATAGTTAGAAATTAGCATTTAAAAAAACTTAGAAATTCACTGAAAAAACCACAGGTTCAGGGACGTTATAGTTAGAAATTAGCATTTAAAAAACCTTAGAAATTCACTGAAAAAATCACAGGTTTCAGGGACGTTATAGTTAGTTGGACATTTTACTCATACAAAACCAGAGAAATTCGGCCGTTATAGTTAGTTGAGCTAACTATAACTCGCGCCCCCGCAATGCACTGCTGATGACGTCACATATTACATCATTCATGACATGGTCAGTGACATCACTGATGACATAACTGATGACATCTCAAATGACATCACTGATGACATCATCCACGTGATAATCTGATGCACCTCATCACACCCTAATTTAACCTTTGATACATCTACTCTAAAATACAGACTACCATTTTCGAAACCATAGACACACCAATACCAGTTACTACATACCCACTCACTGATTCCTAGGTCTACACACACATCCACTCATTCACCCATACAGTCACTCATATATGCAGTCACTCATCAATACAGCACTATCATATGCACTCATACACCTATACAGACACTTACACACCGCCACTGACCCATAGAGTTAGTCACACAGGTAGACAGTCATGCAAAGAATCAATCACACTCCCATTTACTCACCTATACAGTTATACACACACCACCTCACATATTCATACAGATACTAACACATACTTACTCTCTTGTACAACCACTGATACAAGCACACACTCATCCATACAGCCACTCTCACAATCACTCACTCTCACATATAGTCATTTATATACTCCAATACTCACATATACTGCCTTTCACATATGTAGTTATTCACACATGTACCACTGAGACATCCATTCGCTCACCAACACACCCATACACACACTCACCCACCCATACAGCCCTTCACAGATGCACTCTTGAACCCATACACCCAGTGAATCACCCACTCACACATCTATGCACAGTCACATACCCCCCACTCACCCACACAGATACCCAGGCACCCATAGAGATGCTCAGACAACCAATCAATAACCCATATAGACACTCATGTAGCTACTCACCAACCCATGCAGCCGCTTACACACCAACTGACAGACTGATAGAGACATTCACACAGTTTAGTCACTAACCAATGCATTCAGTAAGACACGTTTAATCACTCACTTATACAGTCAGTCACGCACCTACTAAATGATCCATTCAGACACTTATACACCCACTCATTCTTCAATACACCTTGGCATATATATATATAAAAGATATTTAAACTTTACAGAAACACATAGTCACTGGATGATGTCATCAGTGATGTCATCAGTGATGTCATTTGAGATGTCATCAGTGATGTCACTGACCATGTCATGAATGATGTAATATGTGACGTCATCAGCAGTGCATTGCGGGGGCGCAAGTTATAGTTAGCTCAACTAACTATAACGGCCGAATTTCTCTGGTTTTGTACGAGTAAAATGTCCAACTAACTATAACGTCCCTGAAACCTGTGGTTTTTTCAGTGAATATATATATATATATATAGCGCCAAAAAGAGAAGAAAAAGGAGAACACCCAAGTGAACACACTCTACATCCAAATTAACGTAAAGAGAGGGCACATGCTGAGTAAAGCATAAGGAGTATTGATAATGCCATTAAGTCAAAAGTAAGATCACCGATATAAAATTATCTAGGGGCAAAGAGAGGGAATCAGAGCAAGAGTAAATGGAAAAAGAGAGAATACTTAAATAATAACCTGAGGCCAACAAGATAATATTCAATTCTAGAGTTTTCCTCTATGACATCCAGTAACGTCTGTGTAAACAACAGACAATGATATTCTAGAATTATAAACAGCAGTGTATTAATAACACATATGCTACCAAATGCACCTCAACTTATAAAACTGCAATGTACTAAAGGACAATCACCTGAAACCCCTCAGTAATAAACTCACAGGGTTGGTCCACACATCAAAATTGGTCCGAATAATTATTCGCGCTGTAAGTAGATAATCTGAAAGTAAAAAAAAAAACACACATATCCTCAGGTGGAATCCAATCTAAAACATCCAGGGGTAGTATGTACACAATGTTTTAGTGCATACCTCTATCAAGTAATAGCCTCATAAAGTTTATATATCCATTGTAGCAAGACATCGGTCTTGGGTTAGAAATAAAGTCTTTAAACTTCACACAATATTTAGTTAAGCAGCATCTGCAAATACTTGTGACCACATGTCACCTAGTAGTCACATAAGACTCCTTATACTTATAAGTGTGTTAACATTAGCCCCTGGTACCTGAAGCAAGTATCTAATGAGAGACATATGTATGCGTCTCCAAAAACACTAAAATTGTCAAAATCAGATTAACACAGTAAAAAACTATCCATCTATTCTTGACATTGACTATAACACAAGTAGAGAGAAGGGTCCTGAGTACTCACGAAAAAATATAGTCTGATGTGGCCGGAGAGTAATCCGTGGCATGCAACGTTGGCGCCATCTTGACAGCTACATAAATATACTGTAATCGGGAAATAGGTGCCATCTTAGAGTTGTCAAGTTGCAATTGATAAAAAGTCCCTCAGAGTCAATTTCACATAGTCCACAATTCCATATATCTAAGCCGAAAAGGAAAAACAACCAATTCAAAAATCCTGGTCTACGGAAAACCTCAAAATCCCATGTCAGTAAGCCTGCTTATAATACCAGATAGTCCGTGTATAAAAAGCGAACACGTAATCGGCGCGTCCTGGTGAAAATAAGCGCCTTCTTAACACTCTCAAGATCGTTAAAACGGCGTGTCCTAAGGAAAGTAAGCGCTATTTTAACACTGTCAAGAAACATCATATCTTAAAAGTTGTCGCATGGTCAAATGTCAGTAAGCCCGCTTAAACTTAAAGTGCACAATAATCTGTATATAAAAAGCGAGCATAGAATCAGCGCGTCCTGGGGAAAGTAAGCGCCATCTTAACACTATCAGAGTTGTTAAAACGGCATACCATGAGGAAAGTAAGCGCCATTTTAACACTGTCAAAAAACAGTTATCTTAAAGTTGTTGGAAAGTCAGAAACAAATCTTACTCCAACGGAAATAAACAGAGGAGTTCAAAAAAAGCACTTGATATAATATCCCGAGTTTATGAGAGGTCTCAATCGAAAGCACGTCATTCCGCAAGGTTATGAACAATAATTCAGAACCCATCTGTATATTTGATATTTATAAAGGTATCCTAATTCCAACATTCTGAACAGCATCATAATGGAAAATATAAGACAACATCCTCATCCATAATAAGTTACCGCATGAGAAAGTAAAGAGAACTAATCAATCTATGATCACACAAAAAGAGAGCACGGAAAACCTTGAAGCAACAGGACAAGTATATAAAAAGTCCAAAGTACTAAAACCCCCTAGTGATTGGTGTAGACAACCATAAGAGAAATAGTGAAAAGATAGCGTAGGAAAGGGGACGTCGTGACATGCAAAATGCATCTTGTATTTAATTAATGTCACAAATTCACCATCCCCATTACATAAACAGTATTATACAAGTTACTCTTACTCATTACAATGTGAAAACATCCAGTATTGACAACATAAATCAAATAAACATGCTCTTTACAGAGTCTCAATTCGCAAATACAATGTTGAAACAAACCAATGTCTTCCATAAAAGACAGCACATAACATCTGTGCTATCTGCTACCAAGTCTAGCAAACTCATAATCCATATAATTCAAAGTGATTAACACATGGACTGTATCATGATAGCTAATACCACATACATAGTTACTTCACTTAGTTCCAAATCAAAAACATCAGCTATATTCCAGTTATACAGTACAGTTTAAGGTAGATTATCCCAAACTACATTCTTGTTATACAGTTAATGTATAGTGGGTCACCCTATTCACACAGTATTCCTGTACTCATTGCCCAAGAAAATACTGTAGTTCATTAACAATATTCATTCCGAGTTCCACTGCTTTAAGTTTCATTATCCACATTGCTTCCCTTCGTCTCAGTTGAAGCTCTCTGTTACCACCCCGTACATCATATCTTACATGATCCATACCGTGAAAACTGAATTTGTGAATGTGCGTCTCAGAAGAATCTTCCAGGGTGTGTAATACAATTGGATATTTTGTATCATTGTTTTTCAATGCCCTAAAGTGTTCCGTGATTCTTTCTCACAAGCATCTTATTGTGCTCCCCACATATATTTTTTGACATGAACAAATGATTACATAAACCACAAATTTTGTATCACAGTTGATCTAAATGGGTATTAAGTGGTCACCTGTATTGTTGAAATTGAATTGTGATACTCTGTCAACTGCCCACCTGCATGTGTTGCACTGTCCACACTTATGGAAACCCTTAATGCAGTCACTAAACCAATTGCTACGTCTAGGGGGTAGCTAGAACTCATTAGATTAGCGTGGGTCTGCCCTCTCCTAAAGGACAGACTCGGAGATGTGGTAAGAAATGGAGCAAGACATTTGTCAGATCTGAGTATGTGCCAATGTTTGTATAATACCCGGTATAATTTGTTAGTCTCTGGGTTGAAGTTAGTAACTAATCTGATTTTACTTGTTATCTCGGATCTATTCCTTTGTTTAGGCTTTAGTGTATCCTCACGTGATAACCTTCGTGCTCGGTGTGCTGCATTGTCAGTTGTTTGTTTACTGTGACCCCTCAGTGTAAACCTACTTTTCATATCCAAAATGGTACTGTTAAACTCGCTATTCTCTGTACAGTTCCTCCTTGCTATAACCATTTTCCCATAGGGGATAGCATTAATTTGAAATTTGGGATGGCAGCTGGTAGAGTGGAGTAAGCGTTACAGGATGTACTTTTCCTATACATTTTGCTGCATATCTTGTCCCCTGATACATACATCTAGGAAGACAATACGTGCAGTCATAGTGAAATGTAAATGTCAAGTTATAGTCATTGGAGTTGTGGTATACAAAATAATCTTCAAGTTCCAGTACTGAACCTGTCCATAATAGTAGACAGTCGTCGATATATCTACCCCAGTAGTATATCTTATCATTCCAAGGTGCACCTTTTGGGCCCCAGATCCGCTCTGCCTCAAACCATCCCATAAAGAGATTGGCAAAAGACAGAGCCAACCTAGAACCCATAGCAGTCCCCAGTAACTGTCTGTACCATCTGTTATTAAACAGAAACACATTATTTTCCAGTTTCAGTTTTGTCATGTCAAGTATCATTTCTGTATGGTCAAGATATTCAACAGGTCTTCTGTTTAAGAAAGATCTTAAAGCCAAAAGCCCCAGGTCATGATGGATATTCGTGTAAAGGGAGACCACATCCATGGTCACCAGTATCATCCCTGGTTCCCACGTTACATCATTTAACAAATTCAGAATATGCTTAGGGCCAGAGGCATCAAAAAACTATTTTGCGATTCCCTAATTGCGAATCTTTGCGATTCGCAATTAGGGAATCGCAAAACGGAATGCATGAAATTGTGTTTAACACTTTCTGCGATTCCTAAGGGGTCGCAAATATCCTACCTCATGAATATTAATGAGGTAGGTCGCAATTTGCGACCCCCTAGGAATCGCAAAAATCACGGGGATGTTGGCCTGCTGGGGTCAGCAGACCACCATGTCCGTGATTGCTTTTTAATAAAGCAATCTTTTTTTGTAAAGCAGCCCGTTTTCCTTAAAGGAAAATGGGATGCTTTACAAAAGAGAAAATGAAAACTTTTCCTTTCATTTTCTAAGAGCAGGCAGTGGTCCGTGGGACCACTGTCTGCTCTGAGAAAATGCATTTGCTGACATTCACAAAGGGGAAGGGGTCCCCTGGGGACCCCTTCCCATTTGCGAATTGGTTACCACCTACTTGAAGTAGGTGGTAAAATGCGAATGTTTTGCGACCGCATTTTGGTCGCAAAACATTCATGCATACCGATGTGATTCGGTATTAGGAAGGGACACCCTAAACACACCCCTTCCTAATAGCAAATCGCAAGCCCATTTTGTGATTCGGTAACAGGTTACCGAATCGCAAAAGCATTTTTTGCGATCGCAAATGGGCCGATTCTGCGAATCGGCCTGTTTGCGAGCAGAAAAATGCTTGATGCATCTAGCCCTTTGTGTCCTGTATATAGGATGGAAAGTTTGCAACATATGGTCTTAAAAATGTATCCACGAATTGCGATAATCTTTCCATGGGACCCCCTATCCCCGACACAATCGGTCTTCCTGGTGGATTAACAGGATTCTTATGAATCTTGGGTAGGGTGTATAAACAGGGGAATCTAGGACGATCAATCAGTAAATAAAAATATTTGTCGTTACTCAGCAATCCCTTGTCACACCTTATTGATCTTACATGTTAATGCCTGTATTGGATTCCTGTCTAGTTTCTCATAGTAAGTAATATTGTTCAACTGAGACATAAACTCACTGTTGTAATCAGTTTTATTCATCAGGATTATGTTTCCTCCTTTGTCCGCTTCTCTTATTATTAGATCCTCATTCGTCCTTAAGATTTTTAAGGCATGTTGCTCTTGTGTAGTCAAGTTGTTACACCATGGGAACAAATAACTTTTTTTCTTTCCTTCAATTATTTTGTCTATTTCACAGGTCATTGCCTTATGAAAAACATCTATGTTATTACCCGATGTCAGTTGGGAGTCCACTTGGATTTATTCTTAAGTCCACTATCTTTACTCTAGTCTGTACTAAGGGCATCATTACGATGGCGGGCGGACACCGCAACGGCAAACGGGACTGCCCGCAAGAGGTGCGGCGGTCCCGCCATGTCAATTAGGATGCCACCGCCACGGTGGCGGTGGCATCCCGCATCATTTACATTGCGGCGGGCGGTGCTGTGAGCAGCACCCGTCGAAATGTATAAAAAGCATGTTGCGCATTGGCATGCACAACGTGACAGGCACCGTGCGGTGCCTGCCACCCTGTGCATGCCAATGTAGGGGGGTACCATAGGTACTCCCCAAGTGCACCCCCCACCCCCCACCCCCCCGGGGGCCCGCAACGGGCCCCCATTACCAAAGACCGTATGCCTTTCCATGGCGGCAACGCCGCCATGGAAAGGCACATCTCCGCCTGCATCACAATATGGATGGCGGTGTCTTGCAGACACCGCCACCATATTGTGCACATTTTCCGCCCGGTCGACGAGTCGACCGGCGGAAAAGCGGCGGATGGTCTTCCTGTCTGCCGCGGACCCCCCAGCCATCCTAATATGGCGGGTGTCACTGAGGCATGGATGGTGGGCGGATCACCCCGCCGGGCCGGCGGTGGCTACCGCCGGCCTGGCGGGGGCAATCCACCCGCCATCCTAATAGGCCCCTAAGTTCCAATTCCTCTAAGAGCTTAGTCATAGTCATGGGGTCATCCTCATTGTCAGTCAAAGATAATAATGTCTTGGTGTCATACACATCTTGTATCGTCAAATCGCTCATGGTAGTCGCCACGCTACACTTGTAGATAGAGTCTCTACCAGATAATGCATTACCGAAGGTAAGTAACTTATTCTTCACTTCCAACATTAGAAGAAACCAGTTTTATTTACACCCATACTCTTTGAACCCAGCCAGATGGCAGGCTTAAGGAAGGAATGTGCAGATGCCAGGGAGAAGGAGAATATAGAGATGAGCCATCCTGGAGGTTGGTTTATCCAGCTCTTGCCTCTCTGCTGAGACTTCAACCATATTGAATTTTGGAAAAACAATGCTTTCTGGGAGACCATTGTGCCACACTTTGGAAGAAATGGTCAAGCTCTGGAGTGTTGTCCTGCACCTCATTGGACAGGAGTGCCCTCCTGTGTGTCCCCAGAGAACACTGAATAGGTACCTGAGAAACGCAGTGCCTCTCAGATCTGCTGCTTGAAACAAGAGGAAGAAGAATGGTCCATGCTGGGACGTCTGATTTGCACCAACCAGGCCCTGCACTCTGACTGACTGCGCCTGCTGAACAATCTGGAACCACAGCCCTATGGACCTAACTTGCTTCAAAAGGACTAAAGAGTTGACTCCCTGCAAGCTACAGGTTAACAGAGCTCACCTGGACCATCACCACCAAGAATCCCCAGCCTGGACTGGAGTACTACCAGTGGATTTGTAAGGGCTTTGTCCAAGTGGATTGTGGGAATTGAAGTCCAAAACTTTTAAGGACCATCTTGGAGCTTCCAGACCCTTGGAGTGATTTTTGGACACTTTGGGACCCTCAAAGGAACTTCTGATGGATACACATGCTTGTTGATTCCTCACCGTTTGAACTACTCCAATGCGCAGCATTCCACAGAAACTTTTCTCCTCAGCTCTCCCACGTCGATGAGAACGTCACAATGGAATGGCTTCGCACACAACTCCGTGTGACGTCATCGGAGCCATAAGAAGACCTCGTTGGCTTGCTGACGTCAGTTCTCTTTTTTCTGCACCATCGCAGTGTAATAGTTTTTTCCTAGGCTCTCCATTTCAGGGAGTTTTTGTTGTTGCTGTTGTTGCAACTTTGTAGCCGTCGAAGATGACTACTCCGAGGAAGCCGGGTTTCAAGCCACGCAGAGAATGTGGGGGCCAGATGTCCATCACTGACCCCCATGAAGATTTTATATGGTGTCTCTCGTCAGACCATGACGTCGGGACATGCACTTCATGCAAGTGCATGAATCCAAAGGCGCTGGAGGAGAGGGAGGTCAAATTATTCATGGCCAAGGCCAAAAAGCAGAGAGGCTGCAGGAGGTCACGAACCCGCTCAAAGTCACCGACTCCACACACTTCGAAGTCACCTAAAAAACACAAGAAGAAGCAGCTCCATGGTTCTCGGCATCGCTCTTCGAAGGATATGTCTCCGAAGTCGGTGCCCCCGAGTCCCAGATGTCATTGCAGGGATGAGATCTCTCTGACTCCGTCACCGGGGGTGACTCTGGCCCCATCTCTGGCTCTGAGGGCAATGACTCCACCGGCTCCGAGAGATGCAATGCCTCCACCATTGCCAAAGTCGACCACTCCACCTCTGGCTCCGGGGTCTCTGGCACCACAACCGGAGCCGAATTTGGTGCCTCCTCGAATGGCTCCAAAGTCTGTGGTACTGGATCCGACATATCCTGCATTCCTGGCTCCAGGATTGGATCCGTCACATTTTTTAAATGCAATGTTTGGCTTGTTCGTCAGAGCTGCGAACCCTACTGGTGTGCCAGTTGGCCCCAATGGTCAATTGGCATAATCCCTGGGAGGTTTGCCACCTCACTTTCCCCAGGCACCGCTCATGCCTTTCATGCCTATGGCTCCAGAGAGTTGGCCTCTTCCGATTCCGAGATTTTTGAAACCGTTGCAGTCTTTGGAGGGACAAGCTCTTCTAGATGGTTCATCCCCTGCACTGTCTGCTTCCGAACTGGTACAGACACGACCATCTTTGACTCCTATTCCTGTGGATCTCCCTTCAAGGCCGATCCTGAAGTCACCGGCACCGCGTCTGGCACCACCGACGCCAGTTCTGAGGATGAGATCTCGGAGAGAGGCTCAAAGGTTGTTGTAGGAAGAAGAAGACCAGGAGGAACACGGAGGGGCTGAGGATGGAGAAACTGTTGATCCTGACCTGGATTTGAGGATTTGCAGGAGGGTAGTGGCCTGGACACCTCTCCTGAGCGGGAGCTTTCATCACCAAAGGGCCTGCTGACGCAGGAGGTGACCACATATCATGCTGTGATCAGAAAGGCTGCAGACCTCCTGGAGTTGCCTCCTCCTACAGCAGAGTTAAGATCTAATATTCTTACGGTTGTGCTCCATTAACCCCTCCATTTTATTTCAGAACCTTTGCTTCCCTTCAATGAGGCATTGACAGAGGCCATTCTGGATGTCTGGCAAAAGCCAGTGTCCACTCCAGTGATTTCCAGGACCGTGGCAAGGAGGTACAAGGTGGCTCCGGGTGATCCTGCATTTCTGTCCACCCATGCTTCATCAGAAACCTTGGTAGTCCAGGCTTCGTGCTGTTTAAGGCTGTCTGCAGGTACCTTCTCATCTACGCCTGTGGATGGAGCAATCAGTAAAGAAGGTGTTCTCATCCAGGAGTATGGCCCTTAAGTCCACAAATGCAACATGTCTTTTGGGTTGCTTCAACCATGCCCTCATGGACTCAGCTAGGGAGGTTGTCCCAAAGTTGTCAGAGGAGGTACAAGGGCATTTCTCGGAGGTGTTGTCTGATGCCCAAGCTGCTGCCCGCCAGGTGATCCAATCTGGTCTGGACACAGCCGACTCGGTAGCCAGGGCGAAGGGATCGTCTGTGGCAACAAGGAGGCACGCATGGTTGTGTGGTTCGGGATTCTCGCCTGATGTCCAGGCTACGTTGCTGGATTTGCTCTTTGATGGATCTCGCCTATTCTGGACTAAAGCGGATTCGGCGCTGCAGCGCTTTAAGGACATCAAAGCCACAGCAAGCTCTTTGGGGCTTCAATCTCAACCCAGGAGCTTTGGGAAGTTCCGGAAGTTTTGTGGCTTTGGAAGAAACTTATCCTTTTGTGACAGGCAGCAACCACAGCAGCAGCAGGTAAATCCCTAGTACAGGTCCTACAGGGGAAAGGGCAGAGACTGCACGACAACAAGTCTCCTCCTCCTCTCCCTCTTCTTCTACCTCTCCAGCTGTTGTGGCAGGGAAGCAGCTCTACCATCCTAGAGCATGCTGGTCCTGCAAGAGGACTGGTGTCCCATTTTCTACAGCATTGGAGGTCTGTTACTACAGATCTCTGGGTTTTGAACATCGTAGAGAATGGGTATGCCCTACCCTTCCGGGAGTTTCCCCCTCCTTTCCCTCTCCGTCAGGGCTTTTGCTCAGAAGACCATCTTTTGCTTATCCAGCAGGAGGTTCTGTCATTGCTGCAAAGGGTGCAATCGAGGTGGTTCTGGTGCAGGAAAGGGGTCAGGGGTGCTACTCTTGGTACTTCCTGATACCCAAAAAGGACGGTCGTTTGCGGCCGATCCTCGACCTCAGGGTTTTGAATTTTTACCTCAAACAGGAGAAATTCAAAATGTTGACCCTGGCTCATGTTCTTCTTGCACTAGAGAAGGAAGACTGGATGGTGTTGTTCGATTTACTGGATGTGTATTTTCACATTCCCATCCTGAAGTTGCATCGTAAGTATCTCCATTTTACGGTGGGGTCTCAACAGTACCAGTTTGCGGTCCTTCCGTTCGGCCTTCCTTCCGCACCTCGGGTCTTCACAAAGTTGATAGCAGCTCATCTGAGAAGGTCGGGGATTCCTGTTTTTCCCTATCTGGACGACTGGCTGCTCAATGCAAAGTTGCCAGGGATGGTGCTGCATCATTTGCAAGTATCAACACAACTGTTGTTCAGGTTGGGGTTTTCAATAAATATACCCAAATCTCACCCAGTGCCCTCTCAGTGCAACCTGTTCATAGGGGCAGTACTGGACACTACTGTAAGTTGTACCTTCCTGCCTCTACAGAGGATTCAAGACATCCAGGCTATGATTCCACTTTTTCAGAATGGAGCAGCTGTTCCAGTCCTGAAGGTCTTGCGCCTGCTCGGTCTGTGTGCTTCCTGCAAACTGTTGGTCAAACATGCATGCTGCCATATGAGGGCAGGCAGTGGTTTCAACACAATGGAGATCGTGAAGAGGCAGTCAGAATCTCCAGAGACACTGCAGCAGATCTGCTATGGTAGAGACTTCCAGGCAACCTGTCTCAAGGGAAGCCATTTCAACCTCCTTCTCTGGTGGTCACAGTAATAATGGATGTCTCTGCTCTAGGGTGGGGAGGCCATCTGGAGGATCTGGAGCCCAAAGGTCTTTGGTCTCCAGTGGAAAGAATGTTTCACATCAATCTTCTGGAATTGCGGGTGATACGTTTGGCTCTGAAGGCCTTCCTATCTTCCCTTCACGGTCAGTTGGTTCAGGTACTAATGGACAACACTACCGGTGTAGAAATAAAAACCTTCTTAGGGGTTCACTGATACATCTGGTCCTTAAGACCAACAAGGAAGAGATTGGCACAGAAGCTGTAATATCAAAAAACATGTTTTATTAACCTCAGATGAGGGAGATTGCATCTTACGGTACCCGCAGGCCACTGTAGGAGGCATTCTAATGAGTGCAGAGAACAGGGTCCTTATATATGCATTTGTTATATAGTCAGCATAAAATCAAGGGGAGGTCCTAGCACATACAAGCATGCTTATTGACTAATATGGGCATACAAAATTTGCTTGCTCCACAAAGTGGGAGGGGAGACTAAACTGCTTACATGAGTAAGAATAGCCTGACAGTTCTATACTAGGAGCAGGTGCATTCTACCAGCTAGGCCTCTCTGAGCATGTGCAAGACTCTGGAAGAGGGAGAAAGCACATGGCGAGCACATGGCTAACTAAAATGGCTGCCAAGTACAAAATGGCTTTCAGCTCATGCTAACAGCGATTCCTGCAATCTTTAACAGACGATCCTTTTAGCATGAGCTAAAGACATTACCATGATCTAGTAGAGACATAGAAAATATTTTGCACATTTTCTTCTCATAAATTCATCAATATCCTATGCTAGGTGGGCATTTACATTCTAAACATTTCATTAAGCAGGTATATACAAGGTATAAGCAGGAGTACAAAGTGAACAGAGCATTGGGTCATACAGGTAGCAAGAGAGAATAATGACTATTATCTCAAACAGAAATCTCAATATTTTCCAATGATAAGTAATGCAAATGTCAGGGAAGTCAAAATAGATTATTACAAAAACAATCCTGGCTCCGGGGGACCAGGAGGACCACACAGGACCATAGGAATTAGGACAAGGAGCCGCAAAGGGCTGCTCCTCCTCAAAAATGGGACGACCAAAGGGGTACATTACTAACAAAAAAAGAGTCCTTGGGACATTTCTAAAACCACCAGCCAGAGGGGAGTCTTCTCCCTGTGTCCGTTTTGAGCCTCACAGGCAGGCTCTTGTTGTTCCCACGGTGGAGCTGCACAACTCGCAACTCAAGAATCACGGAGAAGAAAAAGTCTTTCTTTCAGGATAGGGCAATCATCCCTCCAGGGCAAATACCCTCAATGATTCTGTCCAGTGTCTCAGGCAGTGCACCAGTTTTCTTCACTTTAATCTAACAGGCACCAAGGGCATAGCACCTATACCCTAAACTCAAGTCCTTCCCTAACTCCTGTATTTGCACCTCTGGCGCACTGCTCTTTTGTTGGGGCACAAATTATACCCAGTGTGCTCGGGCATCCCTTGATCAACAAACAAAGGCATAGACTTGCATTCACTTGGGACCAGGACTCAAAGGCCTGATGCTAGGATCTCTGAAGCAACCCTTGTTTCAAAGGGGGTCACCTCAAGCAAAAGCCTCCTTGCCGTCCTTGTCGTTCTGTGACTCTCTCAGCTGGGCATCAAAAACTGGATCCACACAAAGATTTCTCCATCCTGATTTGTAACCCCGTCTTTCGCCCAAGACAGTGGCAGGGGTACACACTTCACGTCCCAGTGCTTCCGCCTTCACTGAGGTCCTAGTTGCCAGCAACGCCTATGCTGGTTCCTTTCACTTTGGCTTCAAGCTGCAGTGGCGCTGACTCCCAGGCTGGATCTGATGTCCGGGCCCCTCTGGCAATGGTTGTAAGGCAGCAAATATCTATTGGTGGACAGAACAAGAGGTCTTTAGACAAGGCACAGAAATAATCTATCAACAGAGAGGATAGTCTCAAAATACTTCCTTAGTCTTGGGGCGCCCCATACATTAGCAAGGCACCCAAGAGCCATTTCATCTATCTGAGAGTAGAAAACCCTGGACCTATTGGCAAGTATAAAAGGAACGTTTTTGGTGAACTGACAAGAGTAATACATCACCCAATCCCAAACAGCCAAGGAAGTCTGTGTTCATTTACTAAATTCTGAGGAAAAGAGAAAAACAATACAGACATACTCCAAATACTTACATTGGTGTATTCCTATATTACTAATCTGAAGAACCCTCAAGAAAAAGGAAATGTTCTACACTTTTACTCATAGATTTTACATTACTTGTACAGGACTGCAGACACTTGTAAAATAATTTCTCTTACATGTTATGCTTAGGACCATGCTCTCATGTTATAGGTGCAGCAGGAAAATCTAAAACTGCTAATTTAACAGGGATTCTTATTGCAAAAAGAACTAAACTTCAACATAGTGAGTACATTTTTCTTCAGCAGAACATGTTATGACAAACAAACTCCTATAAAACAATATTTTCCTTCAAAATGTTTGCTAAGGATCACATGAGCGTCTTTCCTGCATTGTACTTTTCACGATCTGGACTATGCAACATCATTTTCAAAAGGAAAAAAAACCCTATCTCCAGCTCTAATAAGGGCTGTCAGCTTATTTACACAGACTAGCTAATAAAAGACTAGCAATGCCCTTGCAAAACTGTATAGAACATGAGAATAACATAAACAATAATAGTGTTGCCACCTGAGATTTTTGAACAGAAACCCCCACTATACAATTTTCCTTAAAGATCAAATAAGGGAACATCAATCTGTTCTACTCATTCTTTCATACAGGATGGGCAGTAACATAGCTTATGTGTTTCATCTTTTTATTAATTCTAACAATTTTAAAACAGTATTACAGAATAGCCAATTGTAATTGTAAGTAGCATTTATATAGCGCAGCTGTCACCCAACGGGCATCCTGGCGCTGGGATTACCTAAATCACTGTGCAGCTATAAAACTATGAATCATCATGCGCCAATCTCTCAAGGCTATTCTTTTGGAAAGAGCCTGGTTCTTAGCTTTTTTCTAAACTGCAGTAAGTCATCAGTCTGTCTGAGTTCACTTGGTAGTTCATTCCATAGCCTTGCGGCTGCATAGCCAAATGATCTACCTCCTAGTCGGGTTTTCTTGACTCGTGGGGTACATACTAGGTGGGCTGCCGAGGAACGAAGACTTCTAGCTGGGGAGTACCAAGTAAACATTCTCTGTAATGGTTTAGGCCCCATTTTGTGTGCCGCCTTATGAACAATGCAAAGTGCCTTAACTGTCACATGGCCATTTCCTAGATAGCTTTAGACAGACTCAAAAAAAAGTGAGAAAAAGAAGAGAGAAAACATAATTTTGCCTACCCTTAATTTGTAGAGGAGCTAGCCTCCTTCCCCCATTTTGACAGTAGGAAAACCTGAAACAGGTTTTACTTCTGTCAACACTTTCAACCCCTATTTGTAGCAACTGGGCACAAACAAACTTGTAGGAGATATCTTAGAAAGTGGCTATTCTCTGATTCAGTCTAACACAATGCAAATTGAGTTAACTTTAAATATTTTCTACAGCAATTGTACTAGATTAACATGAGGGCGCATGAATGCAAACTAAAATCCATTTCCTCCTTATCGTAGCCCCTACACAGTATTCTTTAAACTAAAACCATTATTTTATATAAATGGCAGATCAATGTTCAACTGAGGGTTGTCTTCCTTCGTGGCATAGGACTGCGCAAAACGTGTGTTTGCTAAAAATAGGAAGCAAAGCTTCTCTTTCTCTCTTTGCGCTATCATCTCGTCTTTCAAAACTTTTCGAAGGTCGAAGTGATCCAAGCAAACATTACCCTTCAGCCTGCTAAGTTGCTAAATGCAGAACTCTGACCTTTGACCCGTTCAGCAGCTGCTCATTTTTGCGTGCAAGGCTTGCCATGCGGTTTTGTAATGCAAAGCAACTCTGGAGAATCACAGCGAAAAGCAGTCCTATACTTATTTTCATTTATGTACAGTGGTGTGCAATCTAGTAATGCAGAGGCAGCTGTTTATTTTATACTTGCATATACTTTATGGAAGCCTGAGAGCACATTAAAACTGCCTTGAGTGGTAGAACTGCTTGTAAAATTGTGAATTTAGCTCAATTTCGACTTTGGTGGTAGGGGCACTTAAAAATGAATATCCTACAATATTTTTGCATAATAGGAACCCCCAAAGTGTTCTCTAGATAGCTCAGGAATGGGAAATCAGAAATGCATAAGATATACCCTTATAAAAACAAGTTTTGTACGGCTGGGTAAAGTGACATTTCACATTTAAGTTCCCTTTTTCTGCGGTACAGCACTGCTTAAATTCAACTTTGATGCTAGGAATTCACAGTATGATGATTAGGCTTTATAAAGATGAGAAAACGAATTTAAAGCATTTATTTTTAGCAATATATTTTGTCATATAATTAATTTTTTTTTTTTTTTTAATCAAAACCAACCATTTTAATGATTCCACATTGGAAAAGCAAGCGTCATTGTAGCCTATCATATTTAAACACATTCATTCATAACCCTAAGCACAGAAGCCTTTACTTGTAACAGGAAAAGTCTGCGCCACTTTTTAAAAAAAACAGTTATCATTTAACATCGGAACCACAGATATACTTATGTAAAGAAGGCATTAAGAAAGGAAATCCCTACTTTCAATTTTGTTCTCTGTTATCCAAAATAATGAAACTGGTTTTTTGAAACTTTTAAAATAATGCAGGCCTGAATACCAGTTTTACACTGACTTAAAATATCGCTGACACAGCATTCCTGTCTGTGGCCGTGAGCAGGAATAGCCATATGCTATTTATGCAGCTGTTGTGTGTCAGCAGGCGTCGAATTTTCACGCCTTTCTCAGGAAAAAACCCTTTATTATTTGAAATACCCTGACAGAGTTAAATCCCCATTTGCTGTGTCAAACGGTGTCTTTTCAGTTAGTTAGTTTAAACACAGCTGTCGGAAAGCTTTTTTCTCGGGTGCTGAAAGAAAAGCATGTCACAGTCTATTTAAAAACTGAGGCATTTCAATGCAGTCAAATCTATCTTTCTATAATGTGTATTTAGTTCAGCAACGACCAAATTCACTCAAATGATGTGCATGCCTTTTAATGTCTAATACAATGTATTTAAGGAAAAGGCTGTGACATTGTGTATTTAAGTCTATTGATTACAAAACACACAATTTCGTTTTCTTTTCCTCTGTATGAGGCCTATTTTAATCCTATTGAATACGAATTCTAATTTTATGTTTAGCATTGTGGCAATTTGCACACATGTATAGTGTCTTACTCTGTCAATTTAATAGTAACATGCAGCTGTTTAGCATATGTTACATAATTTATTTCTGGATTTTTATTTAATATGTAAGTAACTAAATGACAGTTTGCATAACAGAATGATGACAGCAAAAAACATAAACAAACTCATTGAGCTCATTCAGACAGTTACAGAAGGACACAACACAGCGCGCTTAAAGCTAGCCATTCGTACACAGAGTACTCACACAAGTATTACCAATGTCAAACCAAAAACCCCACATAGACATTTAAACACACATTGAACCCACAAATCAACACTTAAAACTGCTTACAAAGTGTACGCAAGACCAACCTATTTGTAAATACTAATTGTAAGTCATATTTACAAGAAGAGCTCTCAAAAGTAGCCCAAAAACTGTTCCATGGTCAAGAAGCCAAAATACTCCAAATTCGCCAGTTTTGGCTGGTAGAACACTCAAAAAGCGCTCTGCATATCACCACTTATGAATGTTACTAAGTGCGCAGATCCGGATCCGTTTTATGTACATATTTAGTTCCATGGGGTACTTAGTCACCAAGGAAGAAATATCTTTTACTATACCTAAACCTATTTAGGTATCCCCTCTGAGGGGAGTCAACTAAGTACTTACTAAATCCATATCGGTACCTCCAAGACAGCAACACTTTCTGCGAAGTGTACTGGTAACAGGCATGCCAAAAATATTATAGCATATATAATATTATACTCCAAGTGACACTTAACACAATCTGTGTCGTTCAAATTTTCAAAGTGAGAAAAATCTCCTCATTACCTGCCTATATGAATTGCAATGCATATATAATTACAAAACAAATTCCAAAATTGGCCAATCATACAAACAAAGCCACAGTAAGTGTTACTAAAACTACCTTACCAATCAAAGGCATCAAACCAACAGCAAGTGCCGCAAACGGCTCTTACCAATCAAATGGTGTCCAGGTTCCAACTGCCAAGTTCTGAGTGACCTAACGGTCGTTTTAAAATACTCACGCCAAAGAAGTTCTCAGTCGGGAGCGGCAAACACTTGGAGGATCAGATCAGGAAGACCAGAAATATACTGGGCTGGAAGACAAAACAATCTCCGTGCGCAGGGTACCTCCTCAGTAGATTCCTGTCCTGTACTCCTCAGTAGATTCCTGTCTCCCTTCAAGACCACTCCCTTGGATAGCCGCTTCACCGATGAGTCCCTATTTTCGGGCGCCATCTGTAGAAATAAAAACCTTCTTAGGGGTTCACTGATACATCTGGTCCTTAAGACCAACAAGGAAGAGATTGGCACAGAAGCTGTAATATCAAAAAACATGTTTTATTAACCTCAGATGAGGGAGATTGCATCTTACGGTACCCGCAGGCCACTGTAGGAGGCATTCTAATGAGTGCAGAGAACAGGGTCCTTATATATGCATTTGTTATATAGTCAGCATAAAATCAAGGGAGGTCCTAGCACATACAAGCATGCTTATTGACTAATATGGGCATACAAAATTTGCTTGCTCCACAAAGTGGGAGGGGAGACTAAACTGCTTACATGAGTAAGAATAGCCTGACAGTTCTATACTAGGAGCAGGTGCATTCTACCAGCTAGGCCTCTCTGAGCATGTGCAAGACTCTGGAAGAGGGAGAAAGCACATGGCGAGCACATGGCTAACTAAAATGGCTGCCAAGTACAAAATGGCTTTCAGCTCATGCTAACAGCGATTCCTGCAATCTTTAACACCGGGATGTGGTATATCAACCAAAAGGGAGGAGTAGGGTTGTATCTTCGCTGCAGAGAGGCTCTGTGACTCTGGTCCTGGGCTCAGGACCATCAGATTTGCGTAGTCGCAAATCATCTGGCCGGAGAACTGAATGTGCGTGCAGACAGTCTCAGTCAGCAGTATTCGGCTGATCACGAATGGCGTCTCCATCCGGCAGTGGTCCTTCACATTTTTCGGATGTGGGGGTTTCCTCAGTTGGACCTGTTTGCTACTCATGAGAACCCGCACTGCCTGGCATTCTGCAGTCTCCAGTATCCGATGCGGGGAGCGTTGGGGGACGCATTTCAGTTAGATTGGGGCTCACAGCTTCTTTACATGTTTCCCCCATACCCTTGATTCATCGAGTTCTCAGGAAGATTCGCCAAGACTGGGCCCAAGCCATATTGATCGCCCTGGATTGGCCGCAAAGGGTATGGTACACAGACCTCCTTTGCCTCTCATTGCACCCTCCGCTCCGTCTCCCTCTCAGGGCAGACCTCCTCTCGCAGTCGCAGGGGCAGGTTCTACACCCCCTCCTCCAGATCCTGCACCTTCATTCCTGGAGATTGAACGGGGCAACCTGAGTTCCTTCTCTTTCCCACCGGATTTGGTTATTATCAGCTAGAAGACACTCCACCAAATCTGTCTATTCTGGCAGGTGGGCCAAGTTTGTGAAATGATATGGAGAGAGATCAATTGATCCTTTATAGGCCCATTTATCTGATGTTCTGAGTTTCTCTCTTTCCCTAGCACAACTGGGTTGTGCGGTAGCTACTGCTAAGGGCTACTTGTCTGCCTTGTCTGCTTTTCTCTGTTAACCAGACCAACCCTTTTTGTTTAAATCTCCCATAGATTCATTAAGGGTCTCACTAATAGGTTTCCTCCCACTACTTTTATCATGCCTTAGTGGGATTGGAATTTGGTTCTCACATTCTTGATGGGTTCACCCCTTGAACCATTGCATAATTGTCCCTTAAGATTTCTAGCATTTAAAACTATATTTTTAGATGCAATCACTTCCGCTAGGAGGCTGAGTGAATTGCAGGCTCTTAATTGAAAGCCTCCCTTTACTTCTTTCCATGCGGATGAGATGGTTCTTAGGACCAAAGATGCTTTGCTGCCTAAGGTGGTCACTCCTTTTCACTTGGGGCAGTCCAACACCTTACCCACTTTCTACCCTCCCCCTCCCCTTTCTAAGAAGGAGAAGAGACTTCATCACCTAGACTCCCAGAGGGCAGTCAGCTTCTACTTGGACAGAACCAAGAAATTCAGGTTGGCCGATCAACTTTTCATTGGTTATGTGGGTAAGATGAAGGGCAAGGCTGTCCACAAAAGAACGCTGTCTAGATGAATCATCCTGTGTATCAAGATCTGCTACACCTTGGCCAAGAAGGAGCCTCCTGAATGTATTCTTGCTCATTCGACCAGAGCTAAGTCTTCTTCTCCTGCTTTGGCTAGAGTTGTCCCTGTGGTAGACATCTGCAAGGCGGCAACTTGGGCCTCCGTCCACACTTTTGTAAAGCACTATTGCTTGGATTCGGAGGTCAGGAGGGACGGGCATTTTTCTCATTCTGTGCTGCAGGATTTTTTGGTATAGAGAGGCAGGCATCCTCCTCCGGGAGCGGGAATGCTTGCGGATTAAATTTCACAAGGTGAGTAATCCATAGGCAGATGTAGCCATCAGAAGAACAAGTTACTTACCTTTGGTAACGGTTTTTCTGGTGGATACAGTATCTGCCTGTGGATTCCTCACTGACCTACCCACCTCCCCTTGCCTGTCTGCTTATACCGAAAAATAATCAATGTATATCTTATATGATTTGTTGTTGAAATCATGTGATACTTGGCACTGGGAAATGTCTATGATGAAGAATTTCTAGATTTGGTTGTGTTTGTATACTGGCTATACTTGTGAAAATGTTGTCAGTTCACCCGTTCACCTCAAAGGCATGGAAAAAATGGGTGGAACTGACGCCAGCACGTCGATGATATCTTGTTATGGCTCCGATGACGTCACACGTAGTCGCCTGCGGAGTCATTCCATTGTGATGTCCTCGTCGACGTGAGAGAGCTGAGGAGACATTTCCGTGGAATGCTTCGCATTGGGGTAATTTGCTGTTTCGTCCCACTGGAAAGCTCCGGAGGTTTCACTTTCATAAGTTTGACTGGGAGCTAGTCGCAAGGCAGCGAACTCTCACCGAATCCAGACCGGCTGAGAGCTTCGAGGCACCCTGGAAAGAAAAGCTTAGGAAAAGTTTTTAAGTCAGAAGGTAAAAACTTTGACCAAGACCTACCACGAAGGGTAGCGATGCAGGGCTCCATCTCAGTCGGCCTGAAACTTCGACTTTGTCCCGGTCAAGCGTGACCAGATGTCACAAAAACATTTAAAGAAAAAAATATTTCCTATTTTTATAAATTGGTGTTGGATTTTTATTTTGTGTTGTGTATTAATTATTTACTGAACTGTTGTTTTTTTTTTTTAAATAACACATTTTATCAGTGGCGGTTCGCATAGGGCGTGCTGCGGGGCGGTTGTGCGGGGCTGGGGAGGGGCAGGGTGGGGGGTAGTAAACTCGGGCATACGACGGAACGGAGGAAAGTAATTATTACGTTCCTCCGTTCCATCGTATGTCCGAGTTTACTACCCCCCACCCTGCCCCTTCCCCGCCCCGCCTCACCGCCCCGCAGCACGCCCTATGCGAGCCACCACTGCATTTTATTGAGTTTTCATGACAGCTGGGCCGTAGCCCTACATACATACATTGACACCATGATGATCTGGATATGCAAAGGTGGTATTCATTTTTAACTGTAATTGATACATAAAACAACATGAACGTTGCGCGGACAGATCCAAAACCCAGACATTTAAGGAAGTGTAGGGGGGTATTGGTGCATACAATAATAGTACGTAGTGTGTGGCCCGGAAAGGTCCGGGGAATGCTAGTAGCCTCATCCATCAGGGGGCCTGAGAACGAAGGGGGGGAAGGTCGATACCCTGGTATGTAGCCCAACAGGACCATATTTTCCTATGTTTCCGGGGGCAGCCGCGCGCCTGGAAAACTGCCTGTTCTGCGTCCCTACACCTGTCGAGTTCCTTCTTCCATTTCCCCAACGTCGGCAGGGAGACCCCCTTCCATAATTGGGCGATGTCCCGCTTGGCGATAGTGAGGGCCAGGAAGAGCAAGTGCTGCTTGTACCTATTCCCCCCTATCCCATCGATACTGTGTAGTAGGAACAATTTTGGGTCATATGGGAGGTCCCAGGCTAATACCTCACCCAGACACTCAGAGACTCTGCGCCAGAAGGGTTGTAGAGCTGTACAGCTCCACACTGTATGGATGAAGGTACCCTCATCGCTTTCACAGCGGAGACATTGAGGAGATTGGACAGTCCCCATCTTCCATAAACGGAGTCTTGTATAGTATGCCCGATGTATATACTTAAATTGGATGAGGCGATATTGGGAGGACACTGCCGCGACCCGGGGACTAGCTATGGCCTCAGCCCAGTCATCATCAGTTAAGTCAGGTATGTCGTCTTGCCACGCCCTTTTGGTCTTGTGCAGTGTTGTGTTGGAATGCGTCGTTAGGGTCTGATAGACCTGCCTAATTTTATGGGCACCCAGGTCCCCCATGAGGAGACAACCCTCAAGGGGATAGAACTCCGGCAAACTGTCTAGGGTAAGGATCATAGGAGTCAGGGCGTGCCGCAATTGGAGATATTTATAAAACTGTGACTTGTGCAGCTGGAATTCCATCTGTAACTGCTGGAAGGACTTTAAAGTTGTCCCCTTCATAACATCACCCAATGTGGTTATGCCCACCAGATCCCACTTGTGGAAACCCATCAGGGCCGCAACTTGGCACAGCTGAGTCCCATGCCAAAGGGGGGTCGCTTGGGTCAGTCGACCCCGCCACCCCATTTGCCTAACGACGTAGCGCCATAGCCGAATTACCGTCTTACAAGCATGGGGTAGGGAGTCCAGGCTCTGCGCACTATATAATAATTATAGAAGAGGGGCACCCTCAAATGCAGCATGCTCCAATGCAAATGCCGGATCCATTGGTTAACAGTACCACCAGTTGTTTATAATCAGTAAGTGGGAGGTGGCGTAATAGGAAAATACGTCAGCTGCTGCGATACCCCCACAGTAAGTCGATTGCGCACAGGTCTGAAGCGCAACCCGGACTGCCCCGCCATTCCATAGGAATTTGTTGTGAATAGCATTGATATTCGCGAACCAGGATCGTGGTATGTGGTATGGAAAGTTTTGCAGCCGATATAGCAATCTAGGCAGAGAGACCATATTGAAGATTGCAGAGCGTCCGTACAATGACAGCGGGAGGGAGGACCATATAGTCGTCTCATCTCGGAGACTAGTGAAAAGGGGATTGATATTGTGTGCCCATGAGGTCTGTGGGCAGGGTGACATAAACACACCCAAGTATCTAAAGCCCCCTGTGGCGTGGGTCAGCTGAGCAGCCCATGTTCCCCTGCCCTGAGTGCCACACACCGGGAATAAGATGGATTTGGTGGGACTGGTATGGAGCCCCGTGGTCTGCCCGAAAACCTATAGAATCTGTAGGATCCGTGGTCCCGAGATCCACAGGTCCATCATGAAGAAGAGGACATCGTCCGCGTACAACGCAATGCGGGCGGAGTGCGACCACGGCCATTCAAACCCCCGGAGCACCGGATCCCTACGCACCCAAGCCGCCAAGGGTTCCACTGCTAAGGCAAATAAGAGTGGGGATAGGGGGCAGCCCTGCCGCGTACCTCGACTGATAGAGAATGGGGCCGAGATATGGCCCGCAATGCGCACCGTGGAAGTGGGGTTCGTGTACAACAATCGAACATACGCAAGGAACCGCGGCCCAAAGCAGACGACCTCAAGAAGCTGGAAAAGGTACTCCCAACTAAGGGAGTCAAAGCCCTTGTCAATATCCGCAAGTAGTATAGCTGCGGGACGCCTCAACTCCGGAGCCATCGCCATGGCGTTGTGAACCCGGAAAATGTTGTGTCTGGTGGCTCGATGCGGCATAAAGCCAGATCGGGGTGAATTAAGTCCAATATGCAGGTGCGTAGGCGATCGGCCAGAACTTTACCCAGTAATTTGGGCTCAAAGTTAATAAGAGAGATGGGCCTGTATGAGGACAGTTCTTCTGGGGGACGACCGGGCTTCAGGAAGAGAGCGATCTCGGCCTGTCGCCAGTCCTGGGGTAGCTGGCGTTGTTCAAGTGCCTCTTGTATCGCCTCAAGCAGGTGGGGGCAGAGGACGGACATGTTAGACCGAAGGAATTCCGCTGGGAATCCATTAGGGCCAAGGGCCCGTCCCGGTCGCAGTGCCACAAACGCCGTGCTTAGTTCCTCAGCCGTAATCGGGGCATCTAGTCGGTCTCTCATCTGGTCACTAAGCGTCTGGGGGGGATGTCTCTAAGGAACTCCGCTATGAGGGGCGGTGAAAGCTGCTCATGTCGCGCATACAGTGTGGAAAAATAACGCGCAAATTCCGCGGCGACCGTCCTGGGGGATGAATGCAGCGCACCGTCTGCACCTCGGATGATGGGGATGGCAGCCGGGGACCTCCCCACCTCACATAGCCTATGCAGCATCTTGCTCGACTTGTCCCCCCATTGATAGATCCGGTATTGTGACGCCAGCCAAATCTCCTTGGCCTCATCCATGAGGAGGTGCTGTAGTTGTCGTTGTGCGTGCAATAAATTACATTGGAGGGCGGGGTCGGGATCCAGGTTGTATTGTGTCTCTAGAGAAGTCTGATGTGCCTCAAGCTCAACCCGTTGGGCGGAGCGTTTGCGCTTCTCTTGTGCATGGTAATTAATGTCTACCCCCCAAATTGTAGGCTTTAGGGCCTCCCAAAAGATTACCTTGGATGGGGCGGTATCGACATTCATGCCTATATATTCCTGGATCGCCCCGGTAGGTATTTCTTGGTAATCGGGATCGCGAAGGTGCCATGAGGAGATTTGCCACCTAAAGGGGGGTATTTGGGAGAGAGTGTGCAATTTAACAGAGACCGAGGAGTGGTACGACAGCCCACGAGGGAGGTGAGAGGCTTGAGAGAACCTATCAATGTAGCTATGTGGTGTGAACAAGTAATCCAGCGGGGAGAGGGAACCATGAACCGCAGACATGTATGTATAGGCCGCTTCAGTGGGGTGGTATTCTCACCAGATATCTGCCCATCCCAGTGTGAAAGCAAGGGTGTGTAATTTGGATGTGTCGGTTACCGGGCCTGTGTCAGATCTTCGTCTTCTATCTAGTGGTGTCATTACATCGTTCCAATCCCCACCTAGGAGTGTTATGCCATCCGGGAGGTCGCCCCAGACGTGAGAGTTTATCAATGAATGTGTTCCCTAAAGGAGGGGGTGCATAGATGCTCCCGATGTTGATGTGTTCGCCGTATAGCGTACCCGATACCAGGGTGTATCGCCCCCAGGGTCCTCCCAATGCTTCGTATGGATGAAGGGGACTCGACGATGGATGAGAATAGCCATCCCCCGAGATCCCCTGGTGAACCCAGTATGATATATTTGGTGATACCCAAACCGGGCCAAGCATGGAGCCTTGGTACCTAGCAGATGAGTTTCCTGTAGGAGCAGGATATCTGCCCCATATCGTTTGGCCTGGCGGAGGACGGCTCCCCGTTTGACTTTGTTAAGTAACCCCCTTATGTGCCATGATACTACCGTAAGAACCCCGAGTGGAGGAGTGCTAGCCTGTGCAGCCATCGAGAAATATGTACACTTGCAGAGTATAGTGTGTCGTGGGATTTGGTTGCCATGTCCGCGCCTGTGGAAACATTAAAACAAACTTAGCAAAGAACCCCATAAACCCCCCCGATACTGCCATGAACAAGGAGCATCTGTCGCGGCGAAGAGCACCCCAGGCCCCCAACAGGAGTACCCAGAGTTTCTCCCCCAATGGATCCCAACTTTCCCAAAGAAGTTCAACATGGGGATGGAATGTCTGGACCGGACAGCCACAGTGCGTGCTGCCTACGCCAATCCAGTGCATGGTGTGGATGATGTGTTCCAACTGTCGGACGACCATGGGAGACACAGATTACAAAACCAGAGCCATCAGTTACAATCAGGATGTTTGCTTCGGACTGGAGGAATGGCGGTCGGAACCAGATCTGTAGCGTCGCTGTGACTTGGTTCTCCTGGAGCGATTTTGCTGTGAGCTGCGGGCGGAAGCCGAATCCAGCGGTGGCGGCGGAGTATGAGGCCTCGAGCGGACCTGTTCATCTGTCCAGGTAAAAACTGCTTCAGGCGTGTCGAAGAAGAGAGACTTGGAATTATAGATGACACGGAGCCGGGCAGGATAGAGGAGCATATACTTGATATTGAGGTCTTGCAACCGCTGTGAAAGTATGGCGTTGCTGTTGCACCAAGCGGGTATAGTCCGGGAATATCATGATCTGTTGCGAGTCGAAAAGGAGTTTGTCCTTGTGCGTCCTGACGAATTGCAAAATAGCGTCCCTGTCGGCATAGTTGAGTAGCTTTGCGATCACAGGCCGCGGGCTTTCCCCCGGAGGCTGTCTCCTCACCAAAGCCCGGTGGGCCCTCTCCACCATGAAGCAGGTGGACAACATCTCCTCCGGCAGAGTATCACTGAGCCACTGAGTGAGGAAGTCGTTCATGGAGGTGCCTTTGCAGCCCTCCGGGAAACCCACGAAGGGAAGGTTGTTGCGTCTCGCGCGGCCCTCCGCATCTTCCACTCGGGATGCCAGCTCCTGCGTCACCACAGTCAGCTTGTTGACTTTCTTCTGCAGGGTGGTAATCGTGTCCTCAACAGAGGAGACCCGCGCCTCCCCCTCAGTAATGCACTCCACCGCTTTACGAAGATCCTGGCGCAGGAAGGAGACCTCCGAGCCCACTGCGCCGATCTTGGCATCGAGTGTGTCCCTGGCTTCCGTAATAGCAGCCAGGAGCACCGCATTGTCAGGCACCACTCCACTTGAGGTTCCCCCTCCAGTAGGCGTAGTATATTGATCGAGGGTGCCTTGTTTTGTGCCCGCCCCACCTGGCGTATCTCTCCCCATAGTGGCACTCTGCAAGGCGGGTGGCCCACGGAGGTCCGCGCCGGGGAACCGCACCAATGCCCAGGAGAGGGTCCCAATATATCGTGAGGCGTCGCAAGTTGACGGTTCCAGGAGGAATCTAAATTGTGGGGGGGTGCCACAGGCCAGTCCTCACGGAATCTGGCTCGTCCTCAGCCACAAGCTGCACTGAGCCTAGCCCGGCCGCCTCTGCAGCCTGCAACAGCCAGCTAAGTAGGCCCCTCTACCAGGACCAAGCTTGCCAGACCACCAACCCGCTGCAACCCCGCCCCGCCTTCATATGTCCAGACCGGTCCTCGGCTCCGGGGCACAACGCATAGCCCCTCCGCCACCACTCCGCAATGCCCCGGTCTGGCGGCAGCTAGGGAGGCAGACAGGATCTAGTCAGCCCTCCGGAGGAGGGAGGGGGGTCCGCCGCCAGCCCAGCACGGCCGCACAGCCACCACACAAGCGCCCCAGCTTCTTAATGTCCCGGGTGAAGCATCTGCATGAGGCCAGAGGATTCAGGGTCGGGGCAGGGGGCCGCACCACAGCACGCCAGGCAGGAAACCAGGCCCTGGTTCTCTCCCAGGTGCCGGCCTGGATCACAAGCCCAATCCAGACTAGTCCCTCACACGGCACCCCTGGCCCCAATAGGAGCCCACAGAGGGTGCACGATCCCCTCAAGTCAGCGCGCAAATCCAAACGTGCGCTGTCACCGAGGGGGGACAAGTGTAGGCCAGGAGGCCCCAGTGCCCCAGGGGATCAACACGGCTGCCACAGGCTGTCAGCAAAAGTTCGGGGCCCAGCACCGCAAATGATTCCCAGCCTGCCCCCAACTGCGGACGCTCCGCCTCACCTCAGGGGGCCCGGCCCTGGAACCACAGCTGCGTACAGCGTCTCAGGCAAGGGGCAGGCAGGCAGCACCGAGCCCGGGCCGCGCCTCCAGGGCACACCGATGTAGGATATCAGGCCATCCGCCAGGTCTTAGCGGCTCCAGCCCAGAATATCTAGCAGGACACTGTAGCAGGCTTTCCGACGTCTAATATGCTGCACTGAAGTAGAGTAGCGGCGGATTTTGGCGGATATTTAGGCGCGGGCGCACAGAGCTCGTTTAAGCCGCATCCGCTATGTTGGCTGTCCAAGCCACGCCCCAGAACTGTTGTTTTTAAATGCTTTACATCCATGTCTATGAAGTTAAGCTTACCTGCTAGCAGCAGAGCTACAAAGGGTTGAGCATGGAAATGATTTTCTGAGACCTATAATAAGCCATAGACCGAGTTAGTGGCCTTATTGCCAGTGCTCAATCTATGCTTACTAGTACTAATAAGCCACTTTCCAACAAATGTGAATCCAAACTTGTGTAACTAAAATAAGTGTGTTTAGAGTCATTTTCATGCTCGAAATCGGGCAAAATACAAGCTTCTTAGTAGAAGGAAAAGTATGTAAAAATGGCAATTTTGGTCACTGGGTGGCCTTAAAAAGTGGTTAGTCAACATGAGGCTCGATACAATGGACATTTTGAATCATTTTTTGTACAGTCCAAAAATCCATTTACTGATGAATACGATGACCTGAGGAACCTTCTCCAAATGGTCAGTAAAGGTGATTTTTGAATGTTTAATGTTTTGACTGTAAATGACTGTCACATGTGAATCATCACTTTTGGAACTAAAATAAGTGTGTTTAGAGTAATTTTCATGCTCGAAATCGGGCAAAGTACAAGCTCCTTAGTAGGAGGAAAAGTCTATAAAAATGGCAACTTTGGTCACTGAGAGGCCTTAAAAAGTGGTTATTCAACATGAGGCACTATACAATTGAAATTTTGAATCATTTTTGTACAGTCCAAAAAAATCCATTTTCTGTTGAAAAATGATGACCCAGGACCTGAGGACCCTTCTCCAAATGGTCAGTAATGGTGACTTTTTTAATGTTTAATCTTTTGACTGTAAATGACTGTCGCATGTGAATCATCACTAGTGTGTTTAGAGTAATTTTCATGCTTGAAATCGGGCAAAATACAAGCTCCTTAGTAGGAGGAAAAGTCTATAAAAATGGCAATTTAGGTCACTGGGAGGCCTTAAAAAGTGGTTATTCAACATGAGGCTCGATACAATGGACATTTTGAATAATTTTCTTGTACAGTCCAAAAATCAATTTTGTGATGAATATGATGACCCCGGACCTGAGGAACCTTCTCAAAATGGTCAGTAATGGTGATTTATTTAATGCTTAATATTTTGACTGTAAATGACAGTGGCATGTGAATCATCACTTTTGGAACTAAAATAAGTGTGTTTAGAGTCATTTTCATGCTCGAAATCGGGCAAAAACAAGCTCCTTAGTAGAAGGAAAAGTCTATAAAAATGGCAATTTTGGTCACTTGGAGGCCTTAAAAAGTGGTTATTCAACTTGAGGCTCGATTCAATTGATATTTTGAATCATTTTTGTACAGTCCAAAAAATCCATTTTCGGATGAATACGATGAACCCCGACCTGAGAAAACATTTCCAAATGGTCAGTAATGGTGATTTTTTGAAAGTTTAATCTTTTGAGTGTAAAAGACTGTTGGATGTGAATCATTACTTTTGGAACTAAAATAGGTGTGTTTAGAGTCATTTTCACGCTCAAAATCTGGCAAAATACAAGCTTCTTAGTAGGAGGAAAAGTCTATAAAAATGGCAATTGTGGTCACTGGGAGGGCTTAAAAAGTGTTTTTTCAACATGAGGCACTATACAATCGACATTTTAAATCATTTTTGTACAGTCCAAAAAAATCTATTTTCTTTGAAAAATTGTGACCCAGGACCTGAGGAACCTTCTCCAAATGGTCAGTAATTGTGATTTTTTTAATGTTTAATCTTTTGACTGTAAATGACTGTTGCATGTGAATCATCACTTTTGGAACTAAAATTGGTGTGTTTAGAGTCATTTTCATGCTCGAAATCGGGCAAAATACAAGGTTCTTAGTAGAAGAAAAAGTCCATATAAATGGCAATTTTGGTCACTGGGAGGCCTTAAAAAGTGGTATTCAACATGAGGCTCGATACAATTGACATTTTGAATCATTTTTCTTACAGTCCAAAAGATATATTTTTTGATGAAAAACAATGACCCCTTTCCTGAGGAACTTTCTCCGAATGGTCAGTAATGGTGATTTTTAAATGTTTAATCTGTTGACTGTAAATGACTGTTGGATGTGCATCTTCACTATTGGAACTAAAATAAGTATGTTTAGAGTCATTTTCATATTTGAAATTTAGCAAAATACAAGCTTTTGATTTCGAGGAAAAGTAAAAACAAATTGCACTTTTGGTCACTCGAAGGCCTTAAAAGTGGATATTCAACAAGAGACTCGATACAATTGACATTTTGAATAATTTTTTATACAGTTCAAAAATTCAATTTTCTGATGAAAAACGATGTCTCCGGACCTGAGGAACTTTGACCGAATGGTCAGTAATGGTGATTTTTTGAATGTTGAATCTTTTGACTATAAATGACTGTTGGCTGTGAACCATCACTTTTGGAACTAAAATAAGCGTTTACAGTCATTTTCATGCACGAAATCAGGCAAAATACACGCTTCTGAGTAGGAGGAAAAGTCTACAAAAATGGCAATTTTGATCACTAGGAGGCCTTAAAAAGTGGTTATTCAACAGAGGCTCGGTACAATTGACATTTTGAATAATTTTTTGTACAGTTCAAAAAATCAATTTTCTGATGAAAAAGGATGACCCCGGACCTGAGGAACTCTCTGAATAGTCAATAATTATGATTTTTTGAATGTGTAATATTTTGACTGTAAATGACTGTTGGATATGAATCTTCAGTTTTGGAACTAAAATAAGTTTGTTTAGAGTCCTTTTCATGCACGAAATCCGGCAAAATACACGCTTCTGAGTACAACGAAAAGTCTATAAAAATGGAAATTTGGTCACTGGGAGGCCTTAAAAAATGGATATGCAACATGAGGCTCAATACAATGACATTTTGAATCATTTTTCTTACAGTCCCAAAAAATCTATTTTTTGATGAAAATCGATGACTCTCTACCTGAAGAACTGTCTCCGAATGGTCAGTAATGATGATGTTTGAATGTTTAATCTTTTGACTGTAAATGACTGTTGGATGTGAATGAAAAACTTCCTAGCTATCGTAACGGAAAGTTTCAATTCTATTATGGACTCGTAGGCGAGGATTATGCTATCCTTTCTCCACTTTCTATTAATGGCAACCTTTTTAAAGTCGATACAAAAAAGTACTATTCCCATGAACCCTTGGGAATATTACAACAAAACATCATAGAGTCCAACATGTAGAGTGTCTGTCCTAGCTCCACCAATCAGGGTAGCTCAGCTGGCTCATAGTCCTTCATCCCTGGCCATTCCTCCTTTTTCGTTGCGCGAGATCAGCCTTCATCAACCCCTCATGCGTCATGTTTATTTGTGTCCAAACCTGAAACCAGATAACATATTTTAAGAGACGACCATGGCTAAGGATTAGCCCTGAAAGGGAAGAAGACATGCAGATGCATCGCAGAAACTGTACTTGCAAACAGATATGTTTTTAGTCCATATGAGATTGAACTTAAAGATTACTTACTCCAGAACGAGGGTGGGAAGAATCCAAGCCAATTGCTGTACTCTGGGTGGGATAATCCTCGCCTCCGAGTCCTTAATAGAATTGAAACTTTCCGTTACGATAGCTAGGAAAGTTTTCATTCTATATCAGGACCAGAGGCGAGGATTATGCTCGTTTAAAGCTTACTGACCACCAAGTGGGCCATCTGCAGAACCGGTTTGAAGTAAAACTGTTTGAATGTAGAGTCCGAGGACCAGTCCGCAGCATTGAGTATGTCCTCCAGCCGGGCCCCCAGGGTAAATGCCTTAGAGGCCATCGCCCCCCTAGTCGAGTGAGCTCCAAAAGCCTGGAGGTCTATCCCCGCTTCTTGCATTACCCACCTTACCCAGCGGGCAATCGTGGGTGAGGAGACAGCTATATGCGGCTTCCGCAAAGCGATGAGAAGTTGCTGCTCCCCTGGTGGGCGAAAGTCCTCCGACATTTCCTCATAGGCTTTAAGGCACGACACCACACACAACTTGGGGCAATCTGGAAAGGCCGGGTATGAGATAGACTTCGTCCAGCATTTGGTTAATCTGCGAATTGTGAAAGTAGCTCCTGAGGGGGAAAAAATCCTCCCGGAGATGTCCAAGGCACGTACATCCGACACCCGTCGATAGGAGATCAAGCAAAGTAGCATGGCCAACTTAGCCGACAGCTCTTTCCTGGAAAGGAACCTGTTTGGTTGCCAGGAAAGGAAGAGGTTCAGCTCCTGGTTCACATCCCAGAGCGCTGAGTACCTGGGTTCTGGGGGAAGAGAGAGACATATTCCCCACGTGAGGCGGCAAACAAAAGGGTGTTCTCCCACCGGGGAGCAGTCCACTGCCGAGTGACTTGCAGAGATGGCTGACGAAAGGTATTGATCGTCCTGTAGGCCAAGCCTTCATCGGCCAGAGACTCCAAAAAATTCAGGATGTGCGTTACATCTGCTGCCACAGGATTGGGGTCCCGTCGCAAACACCAGCGTGACCATCTAATCCAGGTGGATCTGTACCGATTGACCGTACCGTCCACCCAGGCTTTGGACATAAACTTCTCAGCCATGCCCGAAAGGCCTGGGACCGACCATTGTCCCCGGTAATCCACCACGCCATGAGAGTTAGAGACTCCTGCATTATGAGTGGGTGAGGTTGCTGCGCTGGATTGAGGAGTAGCACTAAAAATCGGGAGAGAGGGATTGGAGAATCCCAAGAAAGTTCCAGAAGAACTGGAAACCAGGGTTGCGATCTCCAAATCAGTGTGATCATTACCACGCTCGCTCCCTGCCGCCAGACCTGGGCTGAGACCCTGGTTATCATGGCGAACGGGGGAAAGGCATAGCCCTGTTCCCCCTGCCAGTCCTGAAGGAATGCATCCGTCTTCTCCGCTCGTGGGTCCGGCTTCCAACTGAAAAACCTGGGCAGTTGATGATCCAGGCGAGAGGCAAAGAGGTCCACTGAGAAGGGACCCTATTTGCGGTTTAAGTCCCTGACCACTCCCGAATGGAGTTTCCACAGACTCACATCGTGGAAGTGATGTGACTGATAATCCACCGCTTGATTGTCCTGACCGGGTAGGTATTCCGCTGTGACCGAAATCTGGCGTTCCAAGCAGTATTGCCAGAAGTTTGCGGCCAGATCGGAGAGGGCCTTGGACTGAGTGCCTCCCAGATGGTTTATGTACCTGACCACAGAAACGTTGTCCATCTTGAGGAGCACGCAGGACAGGATGGAGTCCTTGGTCCAACACTGGATCGCAAAGGATTCCGCGAGGAGTTCTAAACAATTTATATGTAGCCATTGCTCTTGCGGAGACCATATACCTCCGGTGGTAAAATCGCCACATCGCACACCCCAGCCGACCCTGCTAGCGTCCGATTCGATGACCATATCTGGCGCTGAACCAAAAATCGCTCTCCCATTCCAAGCTTCCATGTTGGCTAGCCTCCAGGTAAGCTCCGCCCTGGCCTTTGGAGTTAGCGAGACCTGCTGGGAATACGAAAGACCTCTGCGGAGGTGCGCAGCTTTCAGGTGTTGGAGGGCCTGGTAGTGTAAGGGCCCCGGGAAGATTGCTTGGATTGAAGAGGACGGGAGTCCCACAATGCGGGCTACCTGCCTGAGAGAAATGCACAGTTTCGTGAGTGCTCGCCCAATCTTGTGGGGGATCTGAGAGAAGCTTCGACGGAGTCGATCGAGAAAACCAGAAAAATCACCTTCTGGGAGGGAACCAGGGTAGATTTGGCCTCGTTGATCACAAATCCCAATCCCTGCCAGAGGTTGACCGCAGTCTGAAGCTGCTGAGAGAGAGCTCGAGGACACTGAGCCATCAACAGAATGTCGTCAAGGTATACGAAAAGCCTGATGCCCAACCCCCAAAGGCGTTCCACCACCAACCTGAGGACCTTCGTGAAGCACCACAGGGCCGAGGATAGGCCGAAGGGCAGAGTGGTGAACTCGTAGGTCTTGTCTCCCCAGAAGAATTGTAGGAACCTCCTGTGGGGAGGAAAAATAGGAATTGAGAGGTAGGCATCCTTGAGATCCAGGCATGCCATCTAATCTCGAGGTCGTAATAAGTCCCGGAGGAGGTGGATTCCCTCCATCTTGAAGTGGCGATAGATAAGCCACTCGTTGAACTCGCGGATGTTGATCACTGGGCGTTGCCCACCGTCCGCCTTGTCCACCAAGAAGAGGTTGCTGATAAAACCTCTGGGATGGGGGAGGGTCCGGGCAATTGCCCCTTTGACTAGGAGAGACTGCACTTCCTGATCCACCAAGACGGCGTCCGCCGCAGAGAAGGTGATAGGTCGCGGTGGAACGGGTTGGGAGGGGTTTGCGTAGAACTCTATTTGGAATCCCTGTATAGTCTGGAGAACCCAGGCATCTCCTGTGATGGAAGTCCAGGCCTGAAAAAAATTGCCAGACGGCTCCCTACCCTTATTAGGGAAGAAGTTAGGACACTCACCGGCACTGTTTGAGGCGCCACCTCCTCGGCCACCTCGGTGCTTGCCTCGTCTTCCTCTGGTAGGATAGAAATTTCTGAATCTGGCCTGGTCTTGGTACTGGCCTTGGTGAGAGCCTTGTCTTGGAGTGTATTGATTAGGGCGGCAGGATGAGCGGTCCCTTCCTCGGCCGGCCCCCCTGAAAACCTGTGAATGAAATACCTTTTTTATGGAGGACTGCGCCTTGTCCAGTGAGGTAAAGGTATTGACAAACCTGCCCAGTTCTTTAATAAAGGGCTCCCCGAAGAGGCCGCCCTGCGCCACCGGGCCTGCCTTGGAATCCGCCAGATCTTTGAGCTTAGGGTCTACCTTAATAAGCAGTGACCTGCGTCTCTTGGTAGACAGGGCGCAGTTGGCGTTGCTGAGGAATACCACAGCGCGTTGCGCCCATGATGACAAGGTGTTTGGGGAGATGAGGGACCCGGAGGACTTTGCCTCCTCCACCATGTCAAGGATCTTCATGAGGGGCCCCAGGGTGTCTAACAATTTGTCCTGGCATGCCCGCCAGGACCTGTCTATCCCTTTTTTGGGATCTTTGACAAATTTCTGGAGGAAGATAGCCATACGTGGGTCAATATCAGGTGTTGAAGCTACCTTGCCCTCCAGAGAAGGGCGGGGACACTCTGCCCTGAGGCAGTTGCGGGCCTCCTTCTCCAGGGGTCTCCGGATGCGGCTCGCCACCCATTGTGCGACCTTGTCGGAAGGAGCCTAATCCGAAGACCTCCGGTGAAGGATATCGTCTGGGTCTAGCATGTCTGCACACAGGCCCTGGTCATTTTGGGCAGGCGGTTGGTGAGAGGGGAACCAGGGGCGTGAAGGGCCTGCATCGTCGTCTGTGTTCCTGTGGTCCCCGTCAGTAGGGTGAGGAAGGGGGGCTACCGGGACGGTACTGTCGAGGAATGCCTGCTTAAGGCGGGCGAAAGCGTCGGGATCCACTCCCGCCTCATGGGTGCGCTTCCCCAGAGGTGGTTGGGTGTCGGGGGGTTGAGGTCGGGCCGGTGGGCCCGGCACAGCCTGTGCCAATTTTTCACAGGCTTGCGCAATTTGGCGGGAGAGGCGGTTCTCGATGGGGGCCATAGCCTCCGAGACTGCCCTATGGATTGATGCGTCTACCGTATCATAGAATTCATCGTCCCACTGCAGTGCGGCAAGGGGATCCTCCCCCCCCAAATCTTCAGTGTAGTGTTCCATGGTACAGGTATGTATAACTATGTGGGTGTAAACCCAATAAGATAGGGACAGGCCAAGGGGCGGACAGGTAGTCCCACAGCAGATTTGTGCCAGGAATATACAGTCCAGGGCAGGGTGTGTACAAATATGGGTGGCTGGGTGTCAGCCAAACTTTTGAACTGCTTAGGCACGCTAATGGGGCTCACGCCCGGGACCCTGCAGCCCTGAGAGTTATATGGGCAATGTGTGGCTGGGAGGGGGTCCCACAGAAACAGACCTGCAATACAGACTCCTTTGATTTAGGAGCGAAACTGGCCTAAAGCATACAGACCCAAATGTCGTAATAGAAAGGAAGCTGCTAATGCAGCACAATGGAAACTGCTAACGCAGTATACAGACCTGCTTTCACAGTGGGTGTAGCTCTCCAGCACAAGGCTCCCCCGCGGCGCGGCGGCTCCGATTCCTGTCAAAGCACGGAGTGCGCGGAATGCAGAGCGCGGGTCGCGGGCTGGGAACGCCACTCGAGCGCCCTCTACTGGTGGGAGGACTGCACCGCCGAGCCTTCCAGAATGACAAAACGGCCTCGAAGGAGCAGAAAACGCTCCCGCGACCGGACGCGGGTGAGCCCGAGTAGCGGCCGCCCCGTGCAAGTAAAAAACCTGAACTTAGGAAAATTAGCCTGGAAAAAACCTGAACAGGAAAAAATACCAGACGTCTAACCGAGGCACGCAGTAATAAGCACAACGTCCTAGCAACGGTTGAAAATCACCGATAACGGATAATAATGAAATTAGACAAGCAATAATCACAGATAATAATCACGGGCTGAACATTAACCCAGTGCTTTATATGCAAATAAATGGCAAAGACCATACAACAATAAGAGCCACAACCAACTCCTGAGAGAATAAAGAGGGCACTTATCTTGGTTGCGAGCAGCGAAGAAAGAGGAGGAATGGCCAGGGATGAAGGACTATGAGATGGCTGAGCTACCCTGATTGGTGGAGCTAGGACAGACACTCTACATGTTGGACTCTATGATGTTTTGTTGTAATATTCCCAAGGGTTCATGGGAATAGTAGTTATTTGTATCGACTTTAAAATGGCTGCTATTAATAAAAGTGGAGAAAGGATAGCATAATCCGCGCCTCCGGTCCTGACAGAGAATCTTGACTTTTGGAACTAAAATATGTGTGTTTAGAGTCATTTTCATGCTTGAAATTGGGTAAAATACAAGCGACTGAGTAGGAGGAAAAGTCGATTAAAATGGCAATTTTTCTCACTTGGAGGCCTTAAAAAGTGGATATTCAACATGAGGCTCGATACAATTGACATTTTGAATAACTTTTTATACAGTCCCAAAAATCAATTTTCTGATGAAAAACGATGACCCCTTACCTGAGGAACTTTCTTTGTATGGTCAGTAATTATGATTTTTTGAATATTTAATCTTTTGACTGTAAATGACTGTTGGATGTGAATCTGCACTTCTGGAACTAAAATAAGTGTGTTTAGAGTCATTTTCATGGACGAAATCAGCCAAAAATACACGCTTCTGAATAGTAGGAAAAGTCTATAAAAATGGCAATTATGGTCAATGGAGGCCTTAAAAAGTGGTTATTCAACATGAGGCTCGATACAATTGACATTTTGAATATTTTTTTGTACAGTCCCAAAATTCAATTTTCTGATGAAAAAAGATGACCCCGAACCTGAGGAACTTTGTCCGAATAGTCAGAAATTATGATTTTTTGAATGTTTAATCTTTTGACTGTAAATGACTGTTGGATGTGAATCTGCACTTTTGGAACTAAAATAAGTGTGTTTAGAGTCATTTTCATGCACGAAATCAGGCAAAATACACGCTTCTGAGTACGAGGAAAAGTCTATAAAAATGGCACTTTTGGTCACTCGGAGGCCTTGAAAAGTGTATATTCAACAAGAGGCTCGATACAATTGACATTTTGAATCATTTTATATACAGTCCAAAAAATCAATTTTCTGATGAACAACGGTGACCCTGGACCTGAGGAACTTTCTTCAAATGGTCAGAAATTGTGCTTTTTGAATGTGTAATCTTTTGACTGTAAATGACAGTTGGATGTGAATCTTCACTTTTGGAACTAAAATAAGAGTTTTTAGAGTCATTTTCATGCACTAAATCAGGCAAAATACATGCTTCTGAGCATGAGGAAAAGTCTAAAAAAATTGCACTTTTAGTCACTCGGAGGCCTTAAAAGTGAATATTCAACATGAGGCTCGATACAATTGACATTTTGAATAACTTTTTGTACACTCCAAAAAATCAATTTTGTGATGAAAAACGATGACCCCGGACCTGAGGAACTTTCTACAAATGGTCAGTAATGGTGCTTTTGAATGTTTATTCTTTTGACTGTAAATGACAGTTGGAAGTGAATCTGCACTTCTGGAACTAAAATAAGTGTGTTTAGAGTCATTTTCATGGACGAAATCATCCAAAAATACACGCTTCTGAGTAGTAGGAAAAGTCTATAAAAATGGCAATTATGGTCAATGGAGGCCTTAAAAAGTGGTTATTCAACATGAGGCTCGATACAATTGACATTTTGAATAATTTTTTGTACAGTCCAAAAAATCCATTTTCTGATGAAAAACGATGACCCCGGACCTGAGGAACTTTCTCCGAATGGTCAGTAATGGTGCTTTTTGAATGTTTATTCTTTTGACTGTAAATGACAGTTGGAAGTGAATCTGCACTTCTGGAACTAAAATAAGTGTGTTTAGAGTCATTTTCATGGACGAAATCATCCAAAAATACACGCTTCTGAGTAGTAGGAAAAGTCTATAAAAATGGCAATTATGGTCAATGGAGGCCTTAAAAAGTGGTTATTCAACATGAGGCTCGATACAATTGACATTTTGAATAATTTTTTGTACAGTCCAAAAAATCAATTTTCTGATGAAAAACGATGACCCCTTACCTGAGGAACTTTCTCCGAATGGTCAGTAATTATGATTTTTTGAATGTTTAATCATTTGACTGTAAATGACTGTTGGATGTGAATATTCATTTTTGGAACTAAAATAGGTGTGTTTAGAGTCATTTTCATGCACAAAATCAGGCAAAATACAGGCTTCTGAGTAGGAGGAAAAGTCTATTAAAATGGCAATTTTGGTCACTGGGAGGCCTTAAAAAGTGGGTATTCAACATGAGGCTCGATACAATTGACATTTTGAATAATTTTTTGTGCAGTCCAAAAATCTATTTTCTGATGAAAATGATGTCCTGAGGAACTTTCTCCGAATAGTCAGTAATTATGATTTTTTGAATATTTAATCTTTCGACTGTAAATGACTGTAGGATGTGAATCTTCACTTTTGGAACTAAAATAGTGGTTTTGAGTCATTTTCATGTACGAAATCAGGAAAAATACACGCTTCTAAGTACGAGGAAAAGTCTATATAAATGGCAATTTTGGTCACTGGGAGGCCTTAAAAAGTGGATATTCAACATGAGGCTCAATACAATGACATTTTGAATCATTTTTCCTACAGTCCCAAAAATCGATTTTTTGATAAAAATCGATGACCTCTTACCTGAAGAACTGTCTCCGAATGGTCAGTAATGGTGATGTTTGAATGTTTAATCTTTTGACTATAAATGACTGTTGAATGTGAATCTTGACTTTTGGAACTAAAATAAGTGTGTTTAGATTCATTTTCATGCTTGAAATCGGGTAAAATACAAGCTACTGAGTAGGAACAAAAGTCTATTAAAATGGCAATTTTTGTCACTGGGAGGCCTTAAAAGGTTGTTATTCAACATGAGGCTCGATACAATTGACATTTTGAATAATTTTTTGTACAGTCCAAAAAATCAATTTTCTGATGAAAAACGATGACCCCAGACCTGAGGAACTTTGTCCGAATAGTGAGAAATTATGATTTTTTGAATGTTTAATCTTTTGACTGTAAATGACTGTTGGACGTGAATCTTCACTTTTGGAACTAAAATAAGTGTGTTTAGAGCAGTGGTCTTCAAACTTTTTGCACGGAGCCCCCAAAGCAAAATGTTTTGAAGTCAGGGACTCCTGCAAAACTTTATGGCACGGATCGGGAAACAGGAGAGGCAGGGCTGAGCGCAAAGGCAGAGCTTTTGAGATCATATCATGGATACTTTTTTGTAGCTCATAATTCACAGTAAATGTGAAACATATAATAGGGAAAATCATCAAACAATAACAGAAATTGACTAAAAACAGTTCTCTCCATAATTTGGTTCTTGTGAGCCCCACACACTCCTGGGCCCCAATGCAATTGCACTTTCTGCACTAATGATAGCCGAGGCCCTAAGTAGCACTCTACCTCCTCTGCCTCTTTCACAACTTACCGACCATGGCTATCACTCCAATCTTGAAACAGGATATCCATCCCTTTTTTGGTTTTATGTAGGGAGGAACCGGCCCAAGGGCATTGGGAAACTTTAAATAAGCACCATTTACATTACACAAACACAAGTTCATATTCATTTATTATATATATTTTTTTATTTTAGGCACTGGACTATTAAGTTATTTGAGTTGAGCTGACACGAGGACCTGAACTAGGTTCCAAAGTAGGAAGCTCTTGCCATTAGGACACAACTCCTCCCTTTTAGAAATAATGGGCTCCAACGTGCTGCCCCCACCTTTTGCAGTAAAGGTGCTCTCATCTCTTTGTGAAAGGCCCTTCGCAAAGCTTGACTGATCACCTTTCTTTTGCTTTTTGCTATATTTGGGTATTAAACCAGCATTAATGAGGTGAAACCAATGCCCAGATAGTTTTTACCAAATGTAAAAATGAGAAAATAAAGTAGATGTATGACAAAATGTTCTGTATAACACCACATAATTTTCCTTTTCTTGCCACATAATTTAGTCAACCCTGCCACATGATTTGGTCCTCCCCTGCCGCATAATTCCAGTGACCCTGGCTTTAATAGGCCTCTCATGATGCTGGACCCTATGCAACTGGTTAAGCAACACACATAAAAGCAGCTGAGGAGCTAATATATGCTTTATCTGATGCCAGAGTGCTTTTTACAACAGGCATGGGACGTGTAGCTCTATAAATACACTAGTTATTACTATTTCCCACTGTGAAAACAAGGATTCAAATCGGTGACTCTCTGGTCAGACAAAAAATCGGCAGTGATTGCTTTAGCTAACTGAGGTTTATAACGTAAGAGAGTATACTTTCCCAAAATTCGTTTCATTTGCTTTGTTTTTTCATTTACTGTGTGTGCGTGTTTTTATATATGCAATTATATGAAGGTGAAAAAATTACATAGTTATTAGCATATTGTGTTTACCGTTGAGCCCCGTCACCCTACTCACTGACAGTGCCCCGGGAAACACTCAGGATGCAAACTTTTTATGCAGTTTAACCTCTGCATATAAAAGAAGACAGCCTGTGAACTCACCAGATAAACATCGCCGCTTCCAGGCTATCTTCATTTACAATTTCTTCCTTGCAGACACAGTTGTGCCCCCTGGGAATGCAGTCACGGACCCCCAGGGGCGCGCCCACAGTTTGAAGACCTGTGGTTTAGAGTCATTTTCATGCATGAAATCAGGCAAAATACACGCTTCTGAGTACGAGGAAAAGTCTATAAAAATGGCACTTTTGGTCACTCGGAGGCCTTGAAAAGTGTATATTCAACAAGAGGCTCGATACAATTGACATTTTGAATCATTTTATATACAGTCCAAAAATCAATTTTCTGATGAACAACGGTGACCCTGGACCTGGGGAACTTTCTTCAAATGGTCAGAAATTGTGCTTTTTGAATGTGTAATCTTTTGACTGTAAATGACAGTTGGATGTGAATCTTCACTTTTGGAACTAAAATAAGAGTTTTTAGAGTCATTTTCAAGCACTAAATCAGGCACAATACATGCTTCTGAGCATGAGGAAAAGTCTAAAAAAATTGCACTTTTAATCACTCGGAGGCCTTAAAAAGTGAATATTCAACATGAGGCTCGATACAATTGACATTTTGAATAACTTTTGTACACTCCAAAAAGTCAATTTTGTGATGAAAAATGATGACCCCGGACCTGAGGAACTTTCTACAAATGGTCAGTAATGGCGCTTTTTGAATGTTTATTCTTTTGACTGTAAGTGACCGTTGGATGTGAATCTGCACTTCTGGAACTAAAATAAGTGTTTTTAGAGTCATTTTCATGCACGAAATCAGACAAAATACACGCTTCTGAGTAGAAGGAAAAGTCTATAAAAATGGCAATTTTGGTCAATGGGAGGCCTTAAAAAGTGGTTATTCAACATGAGGCTCGATACAATTGACATTTTGAATAATTTTTTGTACCGTCCCAAAAAATCAATTTTCTGATGAAAAACTATGACCCCTTACCTGAGGAACTTTCTCCGAATGGTCAGTAATTATGATTTTTTGAATGTTTAATCATTTGACTGTAAATGACTGTTGGATGTGAATATTCATTTTTGGAACTAAAATAGGTGTGTTTAGAGTCATTTTCATGCACAAAATCAGGCAAAATACAGGCTTCTGAGTAGGAGGAAAAGTCTATTAAAATGGCAATTTTGGTCACTGGGAGGCCTTAAAAGGTGGGTATTCAACATGAGGCTCGATGCAATTGACATTTTGAATAACTTTGTGTACACTCCAAAAAGTCAATTTTGTGATGAAAAATGATGATCCCGGACCTGAGGAACTTTCTACAAATGGTCAGTAATGGTGCTTTTTGAATGTTTATTCTTTTGACTGTAAGTGACCGTTGGATGTGAATCTGCACTTCTGGAACTAAAATAAGTGTTTTTAGAGTCATTTTCATGCACGAAATCAGACAAAATACACGCTTCTGAGTAGAAGGAAAAGTCTATAAAAATGGCAATTTTGGTCAATGGGAGGCCTTAAAAAGTGGTTATTCAACATGAGGCTCGATACAATTGACATTTTGAATAATTTTTTGTACCGTCCAAAAATCAATTTTCTGATGAAAAACTATGACCCCTTACCTGAGGAACTTTCTCCGAATGGTCAGTAATTATGATTTTTTGAATGTTTAATCATTTGACTGTAAATGACTGTTGGATGTGAATATTCATTTTTGGAACTAAAATAGGTGTGTTTAGAGTCATTTTCATGCACAAAATCAGGCAAAATACAGGCTTCTGAGTAGGAGGAAAAGTCTATTAAAATGGCAATTTTGGTCACTGGGAGGCCTTAAAAAGTGGGTATTCAACATGAGGCTCGATACAATTGACATTTTGAATAATTTTTTGTGCAGTCCAAAAAATCTATTTTCTGATGAAAAATGATGTCCTGAGGAACTTTCTCCGAATAGTCAGTAATTATGATTTTTGGAATATTTAATCTTTCGACTGTAAATGACTGTAGGATGTGAATCTTCACTTTTGGAACTAAAATAGTGGTTTTGAGTCATTTTCATGTACGAAATCAGGAAAAATACACGCTTCTAAGTACGAGGAAAAGTCTATATAAATGGCAATTTTGGTCACTGGGAGGCCTTAAAAAGTGGATATTCAACATGAGGCTCAATACAATGACATTTTGAATCATTTTTCCTACAGTCCCAAAAATCGATTTTTTGATAAAAATCGATGATCTCTTACCTGAAGAACTGTCTCCGAATGGTCAGTAATGGTGATGTTTGAATGTTTAATCTTTTGACTGTAAATGACTGTTGAATGTGAATCTTGACTTTTGGAACTAAAATAAGTGTGTTTAGATTCATTTTCATGCTTGAAATCGGGTAAAATACAAGCTACTGAGTAGGAACAAAAGTCTATTAAAATGGCAATTTTTGTCACTGGGAGGCCTTAAAAGGTTGTTATTCAACATGAGGCTCGATACAATTGACATTTTGAATAATTTTTTGTACAGTCCAAAAAATCAATTTTCTGATGAAAAACGATGACCCCGGACCTGAGGAAATTTCTCTGTATGGTCAGTAATGGTGATTTTTTTAATGTTTAATCTTTTGACTGTAAATGACTGTTGGATGTGAATCTGCACTTCTGGAACTAAAATAAGTGTGTTTAGAGTCATTTTCATGGACGAAATCAGCCAAAAATACACGCTTCTGAGTAGTAGGAAAAGTCTATAAAAATGGCAATTATGGTCAATGGAGGCCTTAAAAAGTGGTTATTCAACATGAGGCTCGATACAATTGACATTTTGAATATTTTTTTGTACAGTCCCAAAAATCAATTTTCTGATGAAAAACGATGACCCCAGACCTGAGGAACTTTGTCCGAATAGTGAGAAATTATGATTTTTTGAATGTTTAATCTTTTGACTGTAAATGACTGTTGGACGTGAATCTTCACTTTTGGAACTAAAATAAGTGTGTTTAGAGCAGTGGTCTTCAAACTTTTTTGCACGGAGCCCCCCAAAGCAAAATGTTTTGAAGTCAGGGACTCCTGCAAAACTTTATGGCACGGATCGGGAAACAGGAGAGGCAGGGCTGAGCGCAAAGGCAGAGCTTTTGAGATCATATCATGGATACTTTTTTTGTAGCTCATAATTCACAGTAAATGTGAAACATATAATAGGGAAAATCATCAAACAATAACAGAAATTGACTAAAAAACAGTTCTCTCCATAATTTGGTTCTTGTGAGCCCCACACACTCCTGGGCCCCAATGCAATTGCACTTTCTGCACTAATGATAGCCGAGGCCCTAAGTAGCACTCTACCTCCTCTGCCTCTTTCACAACTTACCGACCATGGCTATCACTCCAATCTTGAAACAGGATATCCATCCCTTTTTGGTTTTATGTAGGGAGGAACCGGCCCAAGGGCATTGGGAAACTTTAAATAAGCACCATTTACATTACACAAACACAAGTTCATATTCATTTATTATATATATTTTTTTATTTTAGGCACTGGACTATTAAGTTATTTGAGTTGAGCTGACAGGAGGACCTGAACTAGGTTCCAAAGTAGGAAGCTCTTGCCATTAGGACACAACTCCTCCCTTTTAGAAATAATGGGCTCCAACGTGCTGCCCCCACCTTTTGCAGTAAAGGTGCTCTCATCTCTTTGTGAAAGGCCCTTCGCAAAGCTTGACTGATCACCTTTCTTTGCTTTTTGCTATATTTGGGTATTAAACCAGCATTAATGAGGTGAAACCAATGCCCAGATAGTTTTTACCAAATGTAAAAATGACAAAATAAAGTAGATGTATGACAAAATGTTCTGTATAACACCACATAATTTTCCTTTTCTTGCCACATAATTTAGTCAACCCTGTCACATGATTTGGTCCTCCCCTGCCGCATAATTCCAGTGACCCTGGCTTTAATAGGCCTCTCATGATGCTGGACCCTATGCAACTGGTTAAGCAACACACATAAAAGCAGCTGAGGAGCTAATATATGCTTTATCTGATGCCAGAGTGCTTTTTACAACAGGCATGGGACGTGTAGCTCTATAAATACACTAGTTATTACTATTTCCCACTGTGAAAACAAGGATTCAAATCGGTGACTCTCTGGTCAGACAAAAAATCGGCAGTGATTGCTTTAGCTAACTGAGGTTTATAACGTAAGAGAGTATACTTTCCCAAAATTTGTTTCATTTGCTTTGTTTTTTCATTTACTGTGTGTGCGTGTTTTTTATATATGCAATTATATGAAGGTGAAAAAATTACATAGTTATTAGCATATTGTGTTTACCGTTGAGCCCCGTCACCCTACTCACTGACAGTGCCCTGGGAAACACTCAGGATGCAAACTTTTTATGCAGTTTAACCTCTGCATATAAAAGAAGACAGCCTGTGAACTCACCAGATAAACATCGCCGCTTCCAGGCTATCTTCATTTACAATTTCTTCCTTGCAGACACAGTTGTGCCCCCCTGGGAATGCAGTCACGGACCCCCAGGGGGGCGCGCCCCACAGTTTGAAGACCTGTGGTTTAGAGTCATTTTCATGCACGAAATCAGGCAAAATACACGCTTCTGAGTACGAGGAAAAGTCTATAAAAATGGCACTTTTGGTCACTCGGAGGCCTTGAAAAGTGTATATTCAACAAGAGGCTCGATACAATTGACATTTTGAATCATTTTATATACAGTCCAAAAAATCAATTTTCTGATGAACAACGGTGACCCTGGACCTGGGGAACTTTCTTCAAATGGTCAGAAATTGTGCTTTTTGAATGTGTAATCTTTTGACTGTAAATGACAGTTGGATGTGAATTTTCACTTTTGGAACTAAAATAAGAGTTTTTAGAGTCATTTTCAAGCACTAAATCAGGCACAATACATGCTTCTGAGCATGAGGAAAAGTCTAAAAAAATTGCACTTTTAATCACTCGGAGGCCTTAAAAAGTGAATATTCAACATGAGGCTCGATACAATTGACATTTTGAATAACTTTTTGTACACTCCAAAAAGTCAATTTTGTGATGAAAAATGATGACCCCGGACCTGAGGAACTTTCTACAAATGGTCAGTAATGGCGCTTTTTGAATGTTTATTCTTTTGACTGTAAGTGACCGTTGGATGTGAATCTGCACTTCTGGAACTAAAATAAGTGTTTTTAGAGTCATTTTCATGCACGAAATCAGACAAAATACACGTTTCTGAGTAGAAGGAAAAGTCTATAAAAATGGCAATTTTGGTCAATGGGAGGCCTTAAAAAGTGGTTATTCAACATGAGGCTCGATACAATTGACATTTTGAATAATTTTTTGTACCGTCCAAAAAAATCAATTTTCTGATGAAAAACTATGACCCCTTACCTGAGGAACTTTCTCCGAATGGTCAGTAATTATGATTTTTTGAATGTTTAATCATTTGACTGTAAATGACTGTTGGATGTGAATATTCATTTTTGGAACTAAAATAGGTGTGTTTAGAGTCATTTTCATGCACAAAATCAGGCAAAATACAGGCTTCTGAGTAGGAGGAAAAGTCTATTAAAATGGCAATTTTGGTCACTGGGAGGCCTTAAAAGGTGGGTATTCAACATGAGGCTCGATACAATTGACATTTTGAATAATTTTTTGTACCGTCCAAAAAATCAATTTTCTGATGAAAAACTATGACCCCTTACCTGAGGAACTTTCTCCGAATGGTCAGTAATTATGATTTTTTGAATGTTTAATCATTTGACTGTAAATGACTGTTGGATGTGAATATTCATTTTTGGAACTAAAATAGGTGTGTTTAGAGTCATTTTCATGCACAAAATCAGGCAAAATACAGGCTTCTGAGTAGGAGGAAAAGTCTATTAAAATGGCAATTTTGGTCACTGGGAGGCCTTAAAAGGTGGGTATTCAACATGAGGCTCGATACAATTGACATTTTGAATAATTTTTTGTGCAGTCCAAAAATCTATTTTCTGATGAAAAATGATGTCCTGAGGAACTTTCTCCGAATAGTCAGTAATTATGATTTTTTGAATATTTAATCTTTCGACTGTAAATGACTGTTGGATGTGAATCTTCACTTTTGGAACTAAAATAGTGTTTTTGAGTCATTTTCATGCACGAAATCAGGAAAAATTCACGCTTCTAAGTACGAGGAAAAGTCTATATAAATGGCAATTTTGGTCACTGGGAGGCCTTAAAAGTGGATATTCAACATGAGGCTCAATACAATGACATTTTGAATCATTTTTCCTACAGTCCCAAAAATCGATTTTTTGATAAAAATCGATGACCTCTTACCTGAAGAACTGTCTCCGAATGGTCAGTAATGGTGATGTTTGAATGTTTAATCTTTTGACTGTAAATGACTGTTGAATGTGAATCTTGACTTTTGGAACTAAAATAAGTGTGTTTAGATTCATTTTCATGCTTGAAATCGGGTAAAATACAAGCTACTGAGTAGGAACAAAAGTCTATTAAAATGGCAATTTTTGTCACTGGGAGGCCTTAAAAGGTTGTTATTCAACATGAGGCTCGATACAATTGACATTTTGAATAATTTTTGTACAGTCCAAAAAATCAATTTTCTAATGAAAAACAATGACCCCGGACCTGAGGAACTTTGTCCGAATAGTCAGAAATTATGATTTTTTGAATGTTTAATCTTTTGACTGTAAATGACTGTTGGACGTGAATCTTCACTTTTGGAACTAAAATAAGTGTGTTTAGAGTCATTTTCATGCACGAAATCAGGCAAAATACACGCTTCTGAGTACGAGGAAAAGTCTATAAAAATGGCACTTTTGGTCACTCGGAGGCCTTGAAAAGTGTATATTCAACAAGAGGCTCGATACAATTGACATTTTGAATCATTTTATATAGAGTCCAAAAAATCCATTTTCTGATGAACAATGGTGACCCTGGACCTGAGGAACTTTCTTGAAATGGTCAGAAATTGTGCTTTTTGAATGTGTAATCTTTTGACTGTAAATGACAGTTGGATGTGAATCTTTACTTTTGGAACTAAAATAAGAGTTTTTAGAGTCATTTTCATGCACTAAATCAGGCACAATACATGCTTCTGAGCATGAGGAAAAGTCTAAAAATTGCACTTTTAATCACTCGGAGGCCTTAAAAAGTGAATATTCAACATGAGGCTCGATACAATTGACATTTTGAATAACTTTTTGTACACTCCAAAAAATCAATTTTCTGATGAACAACGGTGACCCCGGACCTGAGGAACTTTCTACAAATGGTCAGTAATGGTGCTTTTTGAATGTTTATTCTTTTGACTGTAAATGACTGTTGAATGTGAATTTTCACTTTTGGAACTAAAATAAGTATGTTTAGAGTCATTTTCATGCACGAAATCGGATAAAATACTAGTCTATTAAAATGGCAAAATTGGTCACTGGGAGGCCTTAAAAATTGGTTATTCAAAATGAGGCTCGATACAATTGACATTTTGAATAATTTTTTGTACAGTCCAAAAAATCAATTTTCTGATGAAAAACGATGACCCCGGACTTGAGGAACTTTGTCCGAATAGTCAGAAATTATGATTTTTTGAATGTTTAATCTTTTGACTGTAAATGACTGTTGGATGTGAATCTGCACTCCTGGAACTAAAATAAGTGAGCTTAGAGTTATTTTCATGCACAAAATCATACAAAATACACGCTTCTGAGTCGTAGGAAAAGTCTATAAAAATGGCAATTTTGGTTAATGGTCACTGACAAAATATCGACTACCACAATATCGAGGTACAAAAATATTGTGACAAAAATATCAAAGTCAAGAATATCAACATCCTATCTACATCATGGTAAGTACAAAAATATAAAAAAAAATATCGTTGTCAAAAATATCGTTAAAAATATCGGGTTTTTTAATGTTAAAAAAATAATGTAAAATAAAGTAAATAATACATATAATTAAAAGAAACATAGTTAAAAATATTTTAAAATGTTTAAAAATGATAACTAATACATATAATGTAAAAATAAATTAAGCATATACATATAAAATATAATATATATACTTACTAATATTCATAAATAATTATTTTAATAAACATATAAATTGTTAAAAACGTTTTATAAATTGTAAATACATATATACACATACAACAATAATATAAATAAAAATATAAAAAATATATATAATAAATTAAAAAACTACAATATTTTTAAAATAAATTATACACTACATTAACTAAAACAGTAGAGAAAATATTGGATAGTGGAGGGAATAAAATTATTATTCCAACTCCAGAGAGTGCAACAGTAGGGAAAGTGTTGGATAGCGTAGGGGTAAAAATTACTATTCCCACTCCAGAGAGTGCAACAGTAGGGAAAATGTTGGATAGCGTAGGGGTAAAAATTACTATTCCAACTCCAGAGAGTGTAACAGTAGGGAAAATGCTGGTTAAAGAAGGGGTAAAAATTACTATTCCCACTCCAGTGAGTGCAACAGTAGGAAAAGTGTTGGATAGCATAAGGGTTAAAATTACTATTCCCACTCCAGAGAGTGCAACAGTAGGGAAAGGGTTGGATAGCGTAGGGGTAAAAATTACTATTCCCACTCCAGTGAGTGCAACAGTAGGGAAAGTGTTGGATAGCGAAGAGGTAAAAATTACTATTCCCACTCCAATCAGTGCAACAGTAGGGAAAGAGTTGGATAGCGTAGGGGTAAAAATTACTATTCCCACTCCAGAGAGTGCAACAGTAGGGAAAGTGTTGGATAGCGTAGGGGTTAAAATTACTATTCCAACTCCAGTGAGTGCAACAGTAGGGAAAGTGTTGGATAGCGTAGGGGTAAAATTACTATTCCCACTCCAGAGAGTGCAACAGTAGGGAAAATGTTGGATAGCGTAGGGGTAAAAATTACTATTCCAACTCCAGAGAGTGTAACAGTAGGGAAAATGCTGGTTAGAGAAGGGGTAAAAATTACTATTCCCACTCCAGTGAGTGCAACAGTAGGAAAAGTGTTGGATAGCATAAGGGTTAAAATTACTATTCCCACTCCAGAGAGTGCAACAGTAGGGAAAGAGTTGGATAGCGTAGGGGTAAAAATTACTATTCCCACTCCAGAGAGTGCAAAAGTAGAGAAAGTGTTGGATAGCGTAGGGGTAAAAATTACTATTCCCACTCCAAAGAGTGCAACAGTAGGGAAAGTGTTGGATAGCGTAGGGGTAAAAATTACTATTCCAACTCCAGAGAGTGCAACAGTAGGGAAAGTGTTGGATACCGTAGGAGTAAAAATTACTATTCCCACTCCAGAGAGTAAAACTTTAGGGAAAGTGTTGGATAGCAGAGGGTTAAAATTAACATGCTTATCAATTAAATAATTTTTTTAATTAAATAACAAATTAATAATTAATTAACAATAAATTAATTATGAATACCAATACATTAAAATTAATAATTACTTTAATAACATTAATTTACTGCCCACCCATTTCCCTATAAACCCACAACCCGCTCCTAAAATTATTTAACACAATTAATATAATAACCAATTAATCAATTAATAAAAATTAATGACCAATTATTAAATAATTACCAATAAATTAATTATCAATACCAATAAATAAAAATTAATAATTACTTAATTATAATAAATTACTTCACACCCTATTCCCCTATAAACACACAACCCGCTCCCAAACTAAATTAACACAATTAATATATTTATCAATTAATAAAAATTAATTACCAATTAATAATTAATAAACAATAAATTAATTATCAATACCAAAAAATAAAAATTAATAATTAATTGATTATATTTAATTTACTTCCCACCCTATTCCCTATAAACCCACAACCCACTCCTAAACTAAATTAACACAATTAATATAATTATCAATTAATCAATTAATAAAAATGAATTACCAATTAACAATTAATTAACAATAAATTAATTATCAATACCAAACAATAAAAATTAATAATTAGTTTATTATAATTAAATTACTTCCCACCCTATTCCCCAATAAACCCACAACCCGCTACAGAACTAAAACGCAAAATTTAATTAAAAATAATGAATAATTTCTAAAAATTATTATTTAATTTACTATAATTAAAATACTTCCCCCCCTATTCCCCTATAAACCCACAACCCGCTACGGTACTAAAACGCAAAATTAACTTTAAAAAAAATTACTAACTTCTAGAAATTTAATACATATATTTTAAAAAAATACAAAACATAACAAAAAATGTGGAGCACATACATATAAAATACATACTAAAATACATAACACTAATATAAACATCGATATTAACAAAAACGATATTTATTTTTGCAAACGATATTACTAACTTCGATATTGACAAAAACGATATTTCTTACCTTCAGGTCGATATTCCGGTCACCGATATTCTTGATGGCGATATTCTGTCCCTCCGATATTTACAACTCGATATTTCTGTAGGTCAAAAAAAAAAACCTCGATATTATGTCTGTGCACTCAATGGGAGGCCTTAAAAAGTGGATATTCAACATGAGGCTCAATACAATGACATTTTGAATCATTTTTTCTACAGTCCCAAAAATCTATTTTTGATGAAAATCGATGATCCCTTACCTGAAGAACTGTCTCTGAATGGTCAGTAATGGTGATGTTTGAATGTTTAATCTTTTGACTGTAAATGACTGTTGGATGTGAATCTTGACTTTTGGAACTAAAATAAGTGTGTTTAGATTCATTTTCATGCTTGAAATCGGGTAAAATACTAGCTACTGAGTAGGAGGAAAAGTCTATTAAAATGGCAATTTTTGTCACTGGGACGCCTTAAAAGGTTGTTATTCAACATGAGGCTCGATACAATTGACATTTCAAAGAATGTTTTGTACAGTCCCAAAAATCCATTTTCTGATGAAAAACGATGACCCCGGACCTGAGGAAATTCTCTGAATGGTCAGTAATGCTGATTTTTTTAATGTTTAATCTTTTGACTGTAAATGACTGTTGGATGTGAATCTGCACTTCTGGAACTAAAATAAGTGTGTTTAGAGTAATTTTCATGCACGAAATCAGCCAAAATACACGCTTCTGAGTAGTAGGAAAAGTCTAAAAAAAAGGCAATTATCGTCAATGGAGGCCTTAAAAGTGGGTATTCAACATGAGGCTCGATACAATTGACATTTTGAATAATTTTTTGTACAATACAAAAATCAATTTTCTGATGAAAAACGACCCCGGACCTGAGGAACTTTCTTCGAATGATCAGTAATGGTGCTTTTTGAATGTTTATTCTTTTGACTGTAAATGACTATTGAATGTGAATCTTCACTTTTGGAACTAAATTAAGTATTTTTAGAGTCATCATCATCATAAAACTTTATTCGGTCGTTAAGACCATCAAAGTGCATAGGCGTACAGAAGTATAGTAGTTAGAACAAGATTTTCATAATGAAAATTGTAAGCCAAAATAGATGACATTATTTATACAGCGACAAAACATATTAAAACCCGAGCCATTAAAATCTAAAAGACAAATTAAAAGGAACTAGCTTCCAAGATGATAAAACCATACAAGCTAAAAACACATAGAAGGTACATAAAGTGCTAGTGCATATTTAGCAGAAATACAGTATTGCACAGTCTTCTGTAATTTAAACATGAGGCATATAGTGACATGATCATAAGACATCGAGTGTGGACTGGATACTTTGGGGCCGATTCCGATCTCGGTCGGAGGCGCACCCAATACCATTCGGTCGGGAAAAAAGCCATGCGAAAGCCTGTTTCCCGACCGAACCGTACGCGAGTCCGGCCGAGCGAGTACGATGCGGACTCGCCGACCGACTCGTCCGGGCGTCCCGACAGCTCCGACCGACTCGCTCGGACTCGAACCGCTCCGACCGACTCGCTCGGACCCGATTCGCACCGCGCAATGGAGACGTTTCCCGGCCGGGTGAGTACGATGCGCGCCGCGAGCAGTCCGACCGAGCCGCGCACTCCGGCTCGTAAGAGCTGTCGGAGCCGTACTTTGGGGGTCCGTGTCGGACCCCCCTGTACGCGTACCCGTGCGAGGCGCACACAGGGGGACCCAAGGGTCCCCCTACCTGTGCGTGTACGCCGCGAGCGCTCGCGGCGTACTCGCTGTAGGGGCGCCCTTGTCCGCCTCGCACCCATTGGAGGCAATGGGAGCCCGCGTACGCGTTGTACGACCGGCTCCCATTGAGTTCAATGGGAGTCCGACCGACTCGTGTCCGATAACATACGGACGCATCGGACTCGTTCGGTCGGACTGCACGGGTCCGATTCGGTCGGAAATCTCTCCGGGTCCGGCTCGGTCGGAGAGATTTCCGGCCCGAATCGGAATCGACCCCTTTGTGAGGAGTGATACTTAATCTAATGGTATACTCAGTTCATTTTAGCATCTTCCTCCTAATGAACCAGAACCTCCCCAGGAATTTGGCCATTGCACATACTATTTGTGGCCTTGTATCTGTCCTGAGGATACGTAGGGCCTCTAAATGACTACGGGTTCCTAGTTGTCTACAAGCAGGGGCTAACCATTTAGATCTTGGATTTTTATACAGAGGGCTTGCAAAGAGAATGTGCTTAGTCGTCTCCTCTATCTCGGGGCAACATGGACAGTTGGATGATTTGGCTTGGGAGCCCCTATTCCATGACACAGTAAAGGAGTTTAAGGGAAGACATCCAAATCTAAATTGGATAAATAACTTCCTCTCTTGCGGGACAGTGATGAAGTCCATATAGGGCTCGTACACACCAACCATCTTAAACTCCATAAATTCTGTCGTGAGTCGACCTCCTATCACTTGTATGACTGTTCTCTCTGCCACCCATTTCCAATAGTAGGACTTGACCCACTCTCTACTAGGCAGTAAGCTAGAGTCCTTTTCTTCCCAAAGGTTTCCCAGGCCTATTTCAAAAAGCAATTTTTTGATGTTACAGAACCAGCCAATTTTTTTTAAACGATCCAACTTAAGAACCTCCTCGGTAGCAATCGCATAGTGAACAAGCTCTGGTGTTTTTTTAATGCGGAGCCAAAAGAGAAGAGGTCGAAGCCTCGCTTTATCCATTATTGTACTTCTGCCCAAATCTAGTCGCAAAGGAGTGAGCGGGGTACTCTGGGGGAGTGAGCAAAGTGATCTTAGGAATTTGTTCTCTGTAAGAAGCAAGCCCTCCAAATGATCAAATCCCCAGATTTCAGCCCCATAGAGAGCCGAGCCAACCACCTTCTGGTCATAAATCTGTAGCGGTGCTGCAATCGGTCTAGTTTGTGATGACCTATGTTCTAAGATTATAGCCCCAGATGTCTTCCTCTGCTGTAGAATTTGCTTCGAAATATGTTGTTTCCAATCAATTTTTTCAGTGAGGGTTATACCAAGATATACAATGGAATCCACCCTTTCCAGCGGAATCCCCCAATAATAGTTTCCCTTTAAACGATTTATGGGGGTTCATTAACAAAAGTTTTGTCTTTGAGGTATTTACTTCTAATCCTCTCATCTTACAGAAAGACATGAAGCGATCTAATAGCAGTTGAAGGCCACTTGGGGTTTTAGAAACTAATAGCGTGTCATCTGCAAATAGCAATGTGCTTATTTTATCGCTCCCCAATGAAGGGGCATCCGCATGGGCTTCCGCTAAATAATTCACCACCCCATTTACAAAGAGTGAAAATAAGGTGGGGGCTAGGACGCAGCCCTGCCTCACCCCTCTTACAACCTTTATTGGGTCTGTCAGTTGCATTTGGTCTCCCCAACGTACCTTAGCATAATTTCCCTCGTGAAGGCGTATAAGAAGTGCCAAAATGTTGTGAGGGAGCCCCTGATCATGTAAAACTTGCCAAAGTGTAGCCCTTGGAATCAGATCAAAGGCTGACCTCAAATCAATAAAAGCAGTATAAAGACTACCCTGTTCCAATATCACAGACTTCCAGGCCAAAAGGGTAAAACGAAAAACCTGATCGATAGTGCTAACTTTTTTCCTGAACCCTGCTTGGAAGGGGGATAATATACCATTCCCTTCCATCCAATCAGTAATTTTAATAAGCAGGGCACGAGAAAAAACTTTCTGCGCCCCATCTATCAAACTTATCGGTCTATAGTTTGAGGGCAGCGATCGATCCCCCTTCTTGTAAACCGGGATGACCTCCGCTCCTTGCCAAGAAGGGGGTATAGGAGCCCCAGCAGCTATACCATTGGCTAGTAACCACATATAATTAGACCATTTAGGAATATCAGCTAGAAAAACATCACCAGGTATTCCATCTGGGCCTGATGCTTTGTTTTAAGTATAGAGCTTATACTTTCAGTAATATCTGCTTCAGAGAAAAAGTTACCGTTAGTCTGTAAGTTAGTTAAGTCTAAAGAAGTGCCTCCAGGAGTGGATACTCCAGTTCCAGAATAAATTCCGGAAAAGTGGTCAAACCAGGCTGCCGCTGTGATATTATTAGTGGGAGAACTCGGTCTCTCAGCGTCTCCCCTTGTTACAAGAAGCCAAAATTGCTTTTGATCTTTCAGTTTACAAGCGGCATTAATCTGTTGCCAGCGATCCTCCACATGATCCCTTTTGGCTTCCCTCTGAACTTTCTTATACGCTCTTCTAGCTGAACTTATATTAGTATAGTTTTTGGCTCTAATCTCAGCTGCCAGAAGTGACCGTGCCTCCTTACATTTTTGTTAAACCAGGAATAATGCGAGTTAGCAGACGTCTTCTTACGATGAGATCTCGAACAAATAAAATGGGAAGCTAACTGTGAAAAAAAGGACGAGTGTATATCTGTGACCACTTTAAGCTCATCCTGCTGATCGGCTCTATTATAAAGCCTATCAATATTTTCTTGTAAGGTTAAATTTATAGCTTCAATCTTGTCAGTATCCAATGCTACCCATGCCCATTTTAATCGTCTATTGTCATTTGTGGGGTATAAATCCTTAGACGAGAGCTTTATCTCTGAGATATCATTAGTTTTACTCCAAAAGGAGGTCATGGAAAGCTCAAGTGGATTATGGTCACTGTCAATTGATTCTCCAACCACCATATCCAGTACTTCTGGCCATAACCTGATATCTATCATAACATAGTCAATACGACTCGTGTTAGATGTCCTATTAAAGGTATTGGCTCCCATCTTGTCGGAGTTTGTACGGCCATTAGCTGCCCTAAGTCCATAACCAAGGGATATGGCCTGAAGCTGCAGGGCAGTTTGTGTTCATTTTCTTATTGGGGGTAAATCAAGGGGGGGAACATGCCAATATGCCTCTACCTGGTCACTATTAGATACATCTATTATGCATAATGGTTCGTACGTACAATTGAAATCTCCTGCAACTATCAGGGGTGTTGATATCTCCCTCTCTTCAAGGGTGTTTTCTAATGCATGAAGAGTTGGTGAGCATGTGCCTGCCTTGGTCCGCGGGCATAAACATTAAAGATGTCCACCATCCTACCATTTCTACCCCTGAGGCTAGTTGCGAGTATATTGGGATCATTAATTTTAATCTCTCTTATTGTACATAACAAATCAATCCTAATCCAGATCAATAACCCTCCCGCTGGTCTTCCTGGTCTGTCGGTAACAGCCGATCGATGTAAAGTAACATACCCAGGGATGTAAGTCGGAGTAGTGGCCCAGGTTTCTTGTAAAATACATACATCAAATTGGGTAATATATTCACTCCAGTGGGGAGTTGCATCTTAGATTTTATTCCAGCCACATTCCACGTCAATATACGGAGTGTTGAATTTGTATCATCTAATTCTCGGGAATGATATGGTGGCACCTCTCTAATGGTCTACACGTCTGTGAGACTCGGGAGATGGTTTGCTGATCAAACCTTGATATTGTTTCTTTTCCCACACTAGAATGCAATGAATTGAAAAGCTCAGAACAACGAAGCGGCATTATGGCCAAGGAAGCAATTGTTGAGCCTTCTGGTTGGAATATCTCCGGAGCCTGATCAATGTTTATGTCATGAGGGCTAGAGTATTTGCAGGGTGTGGTGTCGTGACACCTCAGTCAGTCATTCTGAGCTAAGGATGAATCAGACCCCTTCAAGACACTAACTCTTCTATTTATATATGGCTATGCTAAACCAGAGGGACTATATTTCATCTGGATGTTTGTGGTTGTTGGGGAGCAAGTTCTTGCTTCTAGAGCAATTAAACAGTGGGCTAAATTTTCAACACTTAAGTGGAGTTCAATAAAATCTGTGGGGAGGCACCATTTGATATTCGTTTAGCCCAGAGAATATCGTCTCTAATGATAGATCTACACCCTCTTACTTTTCTAATCCAGTGGATTGATTTATTGAGTAGTGAATGTTGGTCCTCTTGTCTACCTACCAATAAAACTTTGGGCACATTAGTCAAAAAAATACTCTTAGAGCTCTTGTTGGAACCATGATTCTGAGTCTGCCTTGGAGTACTATAATCTCTATTCACCGTCTGCTTTAGTCTGGGAGGACTTATATTTCTATGTGCTAATGGGCGGCATGTTTGAATAGACATTAGGGGAGCTGGATTTCTCATAAGCCCTACAGAGGAATCATTTTCTTTGGCAGGGGCATGAACCATTAAGGAACTAGGGAGCAAAACACTAGGTTTTACAATCGGTTGTTCGCTTGTTGTCAAGCATTTCACTTGGTTTGAAAGCACTAAAATTAGTGTTTTAAGCGAATTAATTTCATCCCTTAGTTCGGCAATAAGCTTACAAGTGTGATTCTCTTCCATTGGATGCTGTACTGGGAGAGCTCCCCCTTTCCCCAGGGACCTCATTCAGGCTATTTGAACCTATGACACCCTTACTACGCTGTGGATTAACTCTCAACACTGCTTCCTGTCGATCCGCCATTAATTCTGTCTGGTCTTGAAGTGGCGAAAATCGATTAGATAGTGAAATATTAACAGTTGTGTGCATGTCATTCCTGCTGTTATCGATGTAATTATCTGACTCAAGAGTAGGAGGGGGGAAAATCCTGTCTCCCTTCCATGCTCCTCAGTTGCACACTGCATATCAATGATATGCTCGAGAGGCTTAAAGCTCGAAATCAGGTAAAATGCAAGCTACTGAGTAGGAGGAAAAGTCTATTCAAATTACAATTTTGGTCACTGGGAGGCCTTAAAAAGTAGTTATTCAACATGAGGCTCAATACAATTGACATTTTGAATAATTTTTTGTACAGTACAAAAAATGAATTTTCTGCTGAAAAACGATGACCCCGGACCTGAGAAACTTTCTCAGAATAGTCAGAAATTATGTTTTTTTGAATGTTTAATCTTTTGACTGTAAATGACTGTTGGATGTGAATCTTCACTTTTGGAACTAAAATAAGTGTGTTTAGAGTCATTTTCATGCACAAAATCAGGCAAAATACATGCTTCTGAGTACGAGGAAAGTCTATAAAAATGGCACTTTTGGTCACTCTGAGGCCTTAAAAAGTGTATATTCAACAAGAGGCTCGATACAATTGACATTTTGAATCATTTTATATACAGTCCAAAAAATCAATTTTCTGATGAATAACGGTGACCCTGGACCTGAGGAACTTTCTCCAAATGGTCAGTAATTGTGCTTTTTGAATGTGTAATCTTTTGACTGTAAATGACTGTTGGATGTGAATCTTCACTTTTGGAACTAAAATAAGTGTGTTTAGAGTCATTTTCATGCACAAAATCAGGCAAAAAACATGCTTCTGAGTACGAGGAAAAGTCTATAAAAATGGCACTTTTGATCACTCGGAGGCCTTCAAAAGTGTATATTCAACAAGAGTCTCGATACAATTGACATTTTGAATCATTTTATATACAGTCCAAAAATCCATTTTCTGATGAATAACGGTGACCCTGGACCTGAGGAACTTTCTCCCAATGGTCAGTAATTGTGATGTTTGAATGTTTAATCTTTTGACTGTAAATGACTGTTGGATGTGAATCTTGACTTTTGGAACTAAAATAAGTGTGTTTAGATTCATTTTCATGCTTGAAATTGGGTAAAATACAAGCTACTGAGTAGGAGGAAAAGTCTATTGAAATGGCAATTTTTGTCAATGAGAGGCCTTAAAAGGTTGTTATTCAACAGGAGGCTCGATACAATTGACATTTTGAATAACTTTTTGGACAGTCCAAAAAATCAATTTTCTGACGAAAAACGATGACCCCGGACCTGAGGAACTTTGTCCGAATAGTCAGAAATTATGATTTTTTGAATGTTTAATCTTTTGACTGTAAGACTGTTGGATGTGAATGTGTACTTCTGGAACTAAAATAAGTGTGTTTAGAGTCATTTTCATGCACAAAATCAGGCAAAATATACGCTTCTGAGTAGTAGGAAAAGTCTATAAAAATGGCAATTTTGGTCAATGAGAGGCCTTAAAAAGTGGTTATTCAACATGAGGCTCGATACAATTGACATTTTGAATAATTGTTTGTACAGTTCAAAAAATCAATTTTCTGTTGAAAAACGATGACCCTGGACCTGAGGAACTTTCTCCAAATGTTCAGTTATTGTGCTTTTTGAATGTGTAATCTTTTGACTGTAAATGACAGTTGGATGTAAATCTTCACTTTTGGAACTAAAATAAGTTTTTTGAGTCATTTTCATGCACAAAATCAGGCAATATACATGCTTCTGAGCACGAGGAAAAGTCTAAAAATATTGCAATTTTGGTCACTCGGAGGCCTTAAAAAGTGAATATTCAACATGAGGCTCGATACAATTGACATTTTGAATAATTGTTTGTACAGTTCAAAAAATCAATTTTCTGTTGAAAAACGATGACCCTGGACCTGAGGAACTTTCTCCAAATGTTCAGTTATTGTGCTTTTTGAATGTGTAATCTTTTGACTGTAAATGACAGTTGGATGTGAATCTTCACTTTTGGAACTAAAATAAGTTTTTGAGTCATTTTCATGCACAAAATCAGGCAATATACATGCTTCTGAGCACGAGGAAAAGTCTAAAAATATTGCAATTTTGGTCACTCAGAGGCCTTAAAAGTGAATATTCAACATGAGGCTCGATACAATTGACATTTTGAATAATTTTTGTACACTCCAAAAAATCAATATTGTGATGAAAAACGATGACCCCGAACCTGAGGAACTTTCTACAAATGGTTAGTAATGGTGCCTTTTGAATGTTTATTCTTTTGACTGTAAATGACTGTTGAATGTGAATTTTCACTTTTGGAACTAAAATAAGTGTTTTTAGAGTCATTTTCTTGCACGAAATCAGGAAAAAAACACACGCTTCTGAGTACAAGGAAAAGTCTATAAAAATGGCAATTTTGGTCACTAGGAGGCCTTAAAAAGTGGATATTCAACATGAGGCTCAATTGACATTTGTAATAATTTTGTGTACAGTCCAAAAAATCTATTTTCTGTTGAAAAACAATGAACCTGAACCTGAGGAACTTTCTCAAAATGGTCAGTAATTATGATTTTTGAATGTGTAATCTTTTGACAGTAAATGACTGTTGGATATGAATCTGCAGTTTTGGAGCTAAAATAAGTGTTTTTAGTGTCATTTTCATGCGCGAAATCAGACAAAATAGTAAAATACATGCTTCTGAGTACGAGGAAAAGTCTATAAAAATGGCAATTTTGGTCACTGGGAGGCCTTAAAATGTGGATATTCAACATGGGGCTGGATACAATTGACATTTTGAATCATTTTTGTACAGTCCCAAAAATCAATTTTCTGATGAAAAATGATGACCCCGGACCTGAGGAACTTTCTCCGAATATTCAGAAATTATAATTTTTTGATTGTTTAATCTTTTGACTGTAAATGACTGTTGGATGTGAATGTTCACTTCTGGAACTAAAATAAGTGTGTTTAGAGTCATTTTCATGTTCGAAATCAGGCAAAATACAAGCTTCTGAGTAGGAGGAAAAGTCTATTAAAATGGCAAATTTGGTCACTGGGGGGCCTTAAAAAGTGGTTATTCAACATGAGGCTCGATACAATTGACATTTTGAATAATTTTGTGTACAGTACAAAAAATCCATTTTCTGATGAACAACGTGACCCTGGACCTGAGGAACTTTCTTCGAATGATCAGTAATGGTGCTTTTTGAATGTTTATTCTTTTGACTGTAAATGACTATTGAATGTGAATCTTCACTTTTGGAACTAAATTAAGTATTTTTAGAGTCATTTTCAAGCTCGAAATCGGGTAAAATGCAAGCTACTGAGTAGGAGGATAAGTCTATTAAAATTACAATTTTGGTCACTGGGAGGCCTTAAAAAGTGGTTATTCAACATGAAGCTGGATACAATTGACAGTTTGAATAATTTTTGTGCAGTCCAAAAATCAATTTTCTGATGAAACACGATGACCCCGGACCTGAGGAACTTTCTCCGAATATTCAGAAATCATGATTTTTTGATTGTTTAATCTTTTGACTGTAAATGACTGTTGGATGTGAATCTTCTCTTCTGGAACTAAAATAAGTGTGTTTAGAGTCATTGTCATGCACGAAATCAGGCAAAATACACGCTTCTGAGTACGAGGAAAAGTCTATAAAAAGGCACTTTTGGTCACTCGGAGGCCTTGAAAAGTGTATATTCAACAAGAGGCTCGATACAATTGAGATTTTGAATAATTTTATATACAGTCCAAAAAATCAATTTTCTGATGAACAACGTGACCCTGGACCTGAGGAACTTTCTTCAAATGGTCAGAAATTGTACTTTTTGAATGTGTAATCTGTTGACTGTAAATGACAGTTGGATGTGAATCTTCACTTTTGGAACTAAAATAAGAGTTTTTAAAGTCATTTTCATGCACAAAATCAGGCAAAATACATGCTTCTGAGTAGGAGGAAAACTATTAAAATGGCAAATTTGGTCACTGGGAGGCCTTAAAAAGTGGTTATACAACATGAGGCTTGATACAATTGACATTTTGAATAATCTTTTGTACAGTACAAAAAATCAATTTTCTGATGAAAAACGATGACCCCGGACCTGAGGAACTTTCTCCGAATGATCAGTAATGGTGCTTTTTGAATGTTTATTCTTTTAACTGTAAATGACTATTGAATGTGAATCTTCACTTTCGGAACTAAATTAAGTGTTTTTAGAGTCATTTTCAAGCTCGAAATCGGGTAAAATGCAAGCTACTGGGTAGGAGGATAAGTCTATTAAAATTACAATTTTGGTCACTGGGAGGCCTTAAAAAGTAGTTATTCAACAAGAGGCTCGATACAATTGACATTTTGAATCATTTTATATACAGTCCAAAAAATCCATTTTCTGATGAACAACGTGACCCTGGACCTGAGGAACTTTCTTCAAATGGTCAGAAATTGTGCTTTTTGAATGTGTAATCTTTTGACTGTAAATGACAGTTGGATGTGAATCTTCACTTTTGGAACTAAAATAAGAGTTTTTAGAGTCATTTTCATGCACAAAATCAGGCAAAATACATGCTTCTAAGCATGAGGAAAAGTCTAAAAAAATTGCACAGTTGGTCACTCGGAGGCCTTAAAAAGTGAATATTCAACATGTGGCTCGATACAATTGACATTTTGAATAATATTTTGTACACTCCAAAAGTTAATTTTGTGATGAAAAACGATGACTCCGGACCTGAGTAACTTTCTACAAATGGTCAGCAATGGTGCTTTTTGAATGTTTATTCTTTTGACTGCAAATGACTGTTGGATGTGAATCTTGACTTTTGGATCTAAAATTAGTGTGTTTAGAGTCATTTTCATGCTCGAAATCGGGTAAAATACAAGCTTCTGAGTAGGAGGAAAAGTGTATAAAAATTGCAATTTTGGTCACTGGAAGGCATTAAAAGGTGGTTATTCAACATGAGGCTCGATACAATTGACATTTTGAATCAATTTTTGTACAGTACAAAAAATCAATTTTCTGATGAAAAACGATGACCCCGGACCTGAGGAACTTTCTTCGAATGATCAGTAATGGTGCTTTTGAATGTTTATTCTTTTGACTGTAAATGACTATTGAATGTGAATCTTCACTTTTGGAACTAAATTAAGTATTTTTAGAGTCATTTTCAAGCTCGAAATCGGATAAAACGCAAGCTACTGAGTAGGAGGATAAGTCTATTAAAATTACAATTTTGGTCACTGGAAGGCCTTAAAAAGTGGTTATTTAACATGAGGCTGGATACAATTGACAGTTTGAATAATTTTTTGTACAGTCCAAAAATCAATTTTCTGATGAAAAACGATGACCCTGGACCTGAGGAACTTTCTCCGAATATTCAGAAATCATGATTTTTTGATTGTTTAATCTTTTGACTGTAAATGACTGTTCGATGTGAATCTTCACTTCTGGAACTAAAATAAGTGTGTTTAGAGTCATTTTCATGCACGAAATCAGGCAAAATACATGCTTCTAAGTACGAGGAAAAGTCTATAAAAAAGGCACTTTTGGTCACTCGGAGGCCTTGAAAAGTGTATATTCAACAAGAGGCTCGATACAAATGAGATTTTTAATAATTTTATATACAGTCAAAAAAATCCATTTTCTGATGAACAACGTGACCCTGGACCTGAGGAACTTTCTTCAAATGGTCAGAAATTGTGCTTTTTGAATGTGTAATCTGTTGACTGTAAATGACAGTTGGATGTGAATCTTCACTTTTGGAACTAAAATAAGAGTTTTTAAAGTCATTTTCATGCACAAAATCAGGCAAAATACATGCTTCTGAGCATGAGGAAAAGTCTAAAAAAATTGCACTTTTGGTCACTCGGAGGCCTTAAAAAGTGAATATTCAACATGAGGCTTGATACAATTGACATTTTGAATAATCTTTTGTACAGTACAAAAAATCAATTTTCTGATGAAAAACGATGACCCCGGACCTGAGGAACTTTCTCCGAATGATCAGTAATGGTGCTTTTTGAATGTTTATTCTTTTAACTGTAAATGACTATTGAATGTGAATCTTCACTTTCGGAACTAAATTAAGTGTTTTTAGAGTCATTTTCAAGCTCGAAATCGGGTAAAATGCAAGCTACTGGGTAGGAGGATAAGTCTATTAAAATTACAATTTTGGTCACTGGGAGGCCTTAAAAGTTGTTATTCAACATGAGGCTGGATACAATTGACAGTTTGAATAATTTTTTGTACAGTCCAAAAAATCAATTTTCTGATGAAAAACGATGACCCTGGACCTGAGGAACTTTCTCCAAATGGTCAGTATTTGTGCTATTTGAATGTGTAATCTTTTGACTGTAAATGACTGTTGGATGTGAATCTTCACTTTTGCAAATAAAATAAGTGTGTTTAGAGTCATTCTGATGCACGAAATCGGGCAAAATACACTTTTTTGAGTAGTCGGAAAAGTCTATTAAATGGCAATTTTGGTCACTGGGAGGCCTGAAAAAGTTGTTATTGAACATGAGACTAGATACAATTGAGATTGTGAATAATTTTTTATACAGTCCCAAAAATCCATTTTCTGATGGAAAAACGATGACCCTGGACCTGAGGAAATTTCTCCGAATTGTCAGTAATGGTGCTTTTTGAATGTTTATTCTTTTGACTGTAAATGACTGTTGGATGTGAATCTCCACTTTTGGAACAAAAATAAGTGTGTTTATAGTCATTTTCATGCTCGAAATTGAGCAAAATACAAACTTCTCAGTACTAGGAAAAGCAGGGCCGCCCTGCTCTCCCAGTTCATCGCCACCCTCCTCTTTGCCAGTAGCAATGCAATTTTTGTAAATTTACCAATTGTACCTTTTAGATGCGGCATAAGACACAGAAGACAAACTTGTGGGCTGCACTGTATATTGGTGGCAGACATGATCTGAAGCCAGTGTACCGCCTCCACCCAGAACTCCGATACCTGCCTAGGTGTATGAAGTCCGCTCCCTGTGCCACACATCTCTTACATGCATCATTCTCCCTGAGACCATATTTATACAATCTAAATGGTGTGTGGTACACTTGATGGAGGTATTTGAAGTGAAAAATACACAAGTTGCCGTTCAAGGTTAGAGCACCTGTGAGCTGGCAACAGTACTCCCATTCTTTCTGTGTGAGCTGGGGTTGACACTTCTCATTCCAGCACGCTACGCTTCTAGCTTCGACAGTAACACTTTCGTCAATTGGCACTCTGTATAGTTTAGTAATTAATTTATGTTGCGTGGGGCTGACTAGAATCATCTGCAGTGTTTGTAGTGTCGGCGGCTCATCAGGAAAGGTGTGATAGTGTGCCTGGACAGCCATCCTAAGTCTGTGAAATGTGAACATGACTAGTGGTGTCTTGTTTTGTTTGTATTGTAGTGCCTCTGATGTGAGAAATCTACCATTTGGGTATAGATCTTGCATTTTTTCTATACCTGCTTGTCTTGTCCCACGTTACCGATAGTGCTGCGTGATGCGCCAACGGGAGCATAGGGGTGAATAGTGGAAGCTTTGCTGCTGATCGCCCTATAACCTGCCAAGCTGCGATTGTGGTGTCTATATTGTTAATTTCAGCTTTGGGAATGCCCCGTTTGGAGTGCGATAGGATACTGCATAAAGGGATGGGGTGGGCATCTCCGTCTTCCACCGCTACGTGAGGAATGAATGAATGGGGACTATACAAGTAGTGTGCGTATTGCGCACAGAGGTAATATAAATGCATATCTGGTACATTAAAGCCCCCCTTGTTGTAGTCCAAAATGAGTGTATCCCATCCTACCCGGAGTTGCTTCCCCCCCACACCAGTTTCACCAGTAAAGAGCGTATGTTTTTAAAAAACGGACAAGTCAATTGTATGGGTATGTTGCTAAATAAATACAGAAATTGTGGCAGAACGACCATCTTAATAAGGGCTATCCGGTTGGCCAGTGAAAACGGCATCCCCGTCCATCTAGACACTTGGTGTTCTAGCGTGGTGTATGCTTTGCCGTAGTTTTCCCTCACCACTATTTCTGGGTCTCGATGAATCCATATTCCTAAGTACTTCACAGGATCAGCAGACGATACAAGGGGGAATTTCAGAGCGTGCGGGGTTGTACTTGCGGTCAACAACACTATAAGCAATTTATTCCAATTTATGCTAAGCCCCGAGAAGCGCCCAAATCTAATATACTCCCCTAGAATTGGACCGAGATATGTCTGCGGCTCCCTGACGAACAGCACCATGTCGTCGGCATATAGCGATATACTTGCACAAACCGCAGAGCCCACTCTTTGTGACGCTGCCTGATAATGCAGGCCAGCGGCTCCAGCATCAGCAAAAAAAGGAGCGGCAAGAGAGGGCACCCCTGCCTTGTCCCTCTGCGGATCCTGATAGTGTCATACATCAGACCATCTATCCGGACTCGCGCCGTTGGGTCGGCATATAACAACCGCACCCATCTACTGTAAAACTCAGGGATCCCTATTCTTTGCAGCATCCGGAACATATATCTCCACTCAATAGAATCGAATGGTTTGGCCGCATCCAGCATAACTACTGCGGCTTGAAAGCCAGGGTTCAGGAGGTGAAACATGGCAAAGATCGTGCGCAGGTTGTGCGACGTGGACCTATCTGGTATGAACCCAGATTGGTCCGGCAGGATCAACTTCGGCATTAGGGGTTGGAGTCTGGTGGCTAGTATCTTTGCATCTAGGTTGATAAGTGACAGCGGGCGGTACGATTCGCAACGGGATGGTGTCTTGTCCTTTTTTAGGAGTGTGATTATCAAGGCCTCTCTAAGCATTGGCGGTAGGTTGCCCGATTCATAGGCCTCCTCGTACGTGTCTAATAGGTGAGGTATCAACTCATCCACAAACTCTTTATAGAATTTGCTTGTGAGTCCATCCAGCCCGGCGCTTTCTTGTTTGGGAGGGCCCAAATTGTTTTGCGTATTTAGGCCACCTCAATCGGCTGACATAAATATTCCCGTTGTCTTTTGGACAGCCAGGTCAGTGCAATATCCGCCAAGTATTCATCCAATTCACTGGGGTCTGTTCTGCCCTTTGAGGTATACAGGTCGGCATAACAACGCTGAAATTGCGCAACAATTGCCTGTGGAGCATAGTGATCCCTCCCAGCATCGTCTGAAATGTTTGCTATAGTGTGACGTTCAGTTCTCATCTTAATCTTGGTAGCTAGGTTGCGGCCTGGTCTACCCGCCTCTCCATATGCACGAGCCACATGTCTCTTAGACAGGTAGCACACCTCCCCCGCTGACAGCTCGTTATATTCTAGGATTAGGTCTTTAATTCGGGCTAGAGTGTCCACGTTTGGAGAGGCCTCCTGTTCCCGTTCAAGTTGTTTTAGTGCCTTCTCAACTCTCGAGAGCTGCCCTCGAATATCTTTGAGCATGCCCGCAGTAGTACTGATGCATGTCCCTCTGATAGTGGCCTTGAAGGCTTCCCAGAGTGTGGCAGCTTCACTCACCGACCCCTTGTTTATACTAAAGTATTGGACTATAGCCTTCCTGATCGTGGCTGTGTACAGTGGGTCTAGCAGTGTCTCTGATCTGAATCTCCATATGAATTGGTAGAGGACACACATCAGGATGTGTAAAGTGAGTTGAACCGGGTTGTGATCGGATAGAGTTCTGGGCAGCTTGCCAATGTCGGACACCCATGCATTCGCACCCTCACTCAGCAAGCAGTAGTCCAACCTCGACCAACTTCCGTGTGCGGTGGATGCGTGTGTGCCCTCCAGCTTATCAGTGTTGCGGAGCCTCCACGTATCTACGAGCCCCAGTTCAGCCATCCCACCCTTGATAATGCGGGCTGCCTTGGGAGAATGTCCACCCTGTTGACTTGATTTGTCTCTGCTGGGGTCTAAGTGTGTGTTCAGGTCACCATAAAATGTCGGCTTCTGGCCATTCGCGCAACACATTCAGTATGCCTACAAAAATCCTTGCTCGTCTGTGTTCGGCCCATACACATTTACTAAAGTGATAAGCGACCCAGATAGTTTGCCATGAACTATGGCGTATCTTCCACCATTGTCCATGGTGGATTTAATCATTGTGAACGGGAGACCTTCCTTTATGAGTATAACTACCCCCATCGCATCCGATGAGTAAGAGGAAGCCAGACGGTACCCAGCCCATTGCGAGCCCACCCTAGCTTCAGTCTGTCTCGTCAAGTGCGTTTCCTGGAGGAAAGCTATCTTAATGTTATGTTTGTCCCGGTAGGCCAGTACTTGTCTGATTTTTTGGGGGAATTCAGCCCACGGATGTTCCATGTCACACAAGAAATCGACACTCTATCCACACCTTTCATTCCGACCATCTAGTGTGACAGATGCAATATCCATAAGTAGAGGTAAAATGCAATACAGAGATTGAGTCCATGAGTACCAGCAAGCCATGCAAAACATCCCCATAGTTCTCCCCCACCCCCCTACCCAACTCTCCCACAGCAGCATCCCAATCATGCTGAAGATAGAATCCCCAGAGACCCCAAACCCCAAACAGTAAACAGTACTTATCAGTTCAGAAGGGGTCAGCCACTGGAGTGTCGTCTGGAGCCCAAACACCCTCCTCAACGGAGGTGGCCAGGCATAGATAGCACCAAACAACCCCAACTTCTTCGCCTTTGTGTCAACGGTGTGGCCCATTTACTTGAGCGTGAGTCTTACATGCCAAGGTCCCCGAGGGCACCCCAGCCCACATACATATTGTCAGTCCAAATCCTCAGCTGCTTGCGATCGTTGAGCACGCTTTGTTTTTGTAACTTTTTCAAGAATTCCTGCACCGCCTTGGGGGAAGTATATATCTTGTGCTGCCCATCGTACTCGATCCTTAGCCTGGCCGGGTATAACATAGCATAGGTTATTTTTGCCTTCTGCAGTTGTTTCTTCACCGCCTGATACTCTCTTCTCGCCGCCTGCACTGTGGCCTTGAAATCTGGGTAAAATGCGACTTGGAAACCTTGATGCTGTAATTCCACCTTCTCACGGGCCAGACGGAGTATTGTGTCTTGGTCGTGGTAGTTCAATAGTTTGGTGATGACCGGGCACGGAGGAGCACCCGGAGGCAGTCTCGCCACCAGCGACCTGTGGGCACGCTCAACCACCAGGACAGATGAAAAACATCTCAGTGAGCATCTGCTCCACATACAGCTCCATCTTGCCGGTATTTGTGGACTCCGGTATGCCCACTATGCGCACCTCTAAATCTTCATTTTTGGCTTGGATGACACTGATGAGAATCTCCATTTCAGAACACTTGCTAGTCATGGCCTGCATGTCATCCTCCACCATGGATAGTCTTTGCTCTCGCTTCCGCGATGCTAGAGGCCTGTTTGTCTAATTTGGCTGACATGAAGTCCATACGCTGATTTAGGGTATTTATCTTGGCGTCGATGGAGAGCAGGCTTTGTTGCATGGCCTGCAGGGTCGTCGCAAGCTGTAGAAATCCCTGGTCAGCAGGATCTTGCTCAGAGTCTCCCTGGTCCCCTTGTGCTGAGTGCGGTGTTTTTTGGCCTCAAAAGTAAGCCTGGACTGCCCTTTATCTGGCTTACCCTTTGTGTCCAGTGTAATCACCTTCACAGCTAAGAGTGGCTGCAAGCGTAGGTTAGACAGGCATCAATATCTGGTTGTGCTCTGTTCCGGGCCTAGTGTCTCCCCCAGCTTGATATAGACTATCCGGAGAGCGGAGCAGGGGATTTATTGAATTGGGGCACTGAGCTTATTCCTTGGGCCAGTGGTGTCTCGCAGCCTGCTCTCTAGGCCCAGCCCCTGTCATGCACATGAGCTGCTCGCTTGTCGGTTCGCCCCCCCTGGCCTAGACCATGCCTGATGTGATTCCCTGCGACGGCTGTGATCGTCACTGCAAGGGGGGGACATGTAGCGATATCCCTGTTATCCCCTGCCGTGTTGAGCTGGGGCCTACCGTAAGCCAGCAATATGGCGCCTCTGCTTGCAGGCCGACAGTGGCATTTCCGGGTCCCTCCGCACCTGCGATGCAGTTCTTTATGTTTGCATTTGTTCGACCACAGTGTGTGTCCCCGCCGCAGCGGCTCTAGTTGCGCCTTCGTCGCGTTGGTGGTCCGTGGCTCCACGAGGCGGCCCTGTCAGGCAGCTCAAGGCTATGCGGCATAGCAGGCATCAATCAATCCCCCAGGCCTGCGACCTGCGCCTCAGAGCGGTCAGCCGTTGTCTCGCTTCCTGCCAGCCAGCTGCGCCTCCAGGCAGCCCCTGCAGGAGTGGATTATCTGTTTCACGCTCACCTCCCAGCACGCTGCTCCGCGTCAGACATGGCGGCTGTGGCCCGGCACTGCCCACCGCACATGTCACGCAGTTACAGCCACACCACAGCGACCGCAGATCTTTTCAGGCAGCTCTGTAGAATCATGGTCCCGTGGCACACATCCGATGCTGTTTAATATGATGAGGATGTTGGATGGATGGATATTGAGTGGATTCTAAATGCCTGGTTTGTGGAGCTGCACTAATGTGCGGCCATCTTGCTTCGGGCTCTCTAGCACCCCCGTGAATCTTCACTTTTGGAACTAAAATAAGTGTGTTTAAAGTCATTCTGATGCACGAAATCGGGCAAAATACACATTTCTGAGTAGTAGGAAAAGTCTATAAAAGGGGCAATTTTGATCACTGGGAGGCCTTAAAAGTGATTATTCAACATGAGGCTCGAAATAATTGACATTTTGAATCATTTTTCTTACAGTCCAAAAAATCATTTTTTTTAATGAAAAACAATGACCCCTTAGCTGAGGAACTATCTCCGAATGATCAGTAATGGTGCTTTTTGAATGTTTATTCTTTTGACTGTAAATTACTGTTGAATGTGAATCTTCACTTTTGGAACTAAAGTAAGTGTGTTTAGAGTAATTTTCATGCTCGAAATCGGGTAAAATATAAGCTTCTGAGTACTAGGAAAAGTCTAAAAAAATTGCACTTTTGGTCACTTGGAGGCCTTAAAAAGTGGATTTTTAACATGAGGCTCGATACAATTGACATTTGGAATAATTTTTTATACAGTCCAGAAAATCTATTTTCTGATGAAAAACGATGACCCCATACCTGAGGAACTTTCTTCGAATAGTCAGTAATTATGATTTTTTGAATGTTTAATCTTTTGACTGTAAATGACTGTTGGATGGGAATCTTCAGTTTTGGAACCAAGATAAGTTTGTTTAGAGTCATTTTCATGCACTCAATCAGGCAAAATATACGCTTCTGAGTACGAGGAAAAGTCTATAAAAATGGCAATTTTGGTCACTGGGAGGCCTTAAAAAGTGGATATTCAACATGAGGCTCAATACAATGACATTTTGAATAATTTTTCTTACAGTCCTAAAAAATCTATTTTTTTATGAAAATTGATGACCGCTTACCTGCAGAACTGTCTCCGAATGGTCAGTAAAGATGATGTTTGAATGTTTAATCTTTTGACTGTAAATGACTGTTGGATGTGAATCTTGACTTTTGGAACTAAAATAAGTGTCTTTAGAGTCATTTTCATGCTCGAAATCGGGTAAAATACAAGCTTCTGAGTAGGAGGAAAAGTCTATTAAAATGGCAAATTTGGTCACTGGGGGGCCTTAAAAAGTGGTTATTCAACATGAGGCTCGATACAGTTGACAGTTTGAATAATTGCTTGTACAGTCCAAAAAATCCATTTTCTGATGAATAACGATGACCCTGGACCTGAGGAACTTTCCTCAAATGGTCAGTAATTGTGGTTTTTGAATGTGTAATCTTTGGACTGTAAATGACTGTAGGATGTGAATCTTGACTTTTGGAACTAAAATTAGTGTGTTTAGAGTCATTTTCATGCTCGAAATCGGGTAAAATACAAGCTTCTGAGTAGGAGGAAAAGTCTATTAAAATGGCAAATTTGGTCACTGGGGGCCTTAAAAGTGGTTATTCAACATGAGGCTCGATACAATTGACATTTTGAATAATTTTTTGTACAGTACAAAAAATCCATTTTCTGATGAACAACGTGACCCTGGACCTGAGGAACTTTCTTCGAATGATCAGTAATGGTGCTTTTTGAATGTTTATTCTTTTGACTGTAAATGACTATTGAATGTGAATCTTCACTTTTGGAACTAAATTAAGTATTTTTAGAGTCATTTTCAAGCTCGAAATCGGGTAAAACGCAAGCTACTGAGTAGGAGGATAAGTCTATTAAAATTACAATTTTGGTCACTGGAAGGCCTTAAAAAGTGGTTATTTAACATGAGGCTGGATACAATTGACAGTTTGAATAATTTTTTGTACAGTCCAAAAATCAATTTTCTGATGAAAAACGATGACCCTGGACCTGAGGAACTTTCTCCGAATATTCAGAAATCATGATTTTTTGATTGTTTAATCTTTTGACTGTAAATGACTGTTGGATGTGAATCTTCACTTCTGGAACTAAAATAAGTGTGTTTAGAGTCATTTTCATGCACGAAATCAGGCAAAATACACGCTTCTAAGTACGAGGAAAAGTCTATAAAAAAGGCACTTTTGGTCACTCGGAGGCCTTGAAAAGTGTATATTCAACAAGAGGCTCGATACAATTGAGATTTGGAATAATTTTATATACAGTCAAAAAAATCCATTTTCTGATGAACAACGTGACCCTGGACCTGAGGAACTTTCTTCAAATGGTCAGAAATTGTGCTTTTTGAATGTGTAATCTGTTGACTGTAAATGACAGTTGGATGTGAATCTTCACTTTTGGAACTAAAATAAGAGTTTTTAAAGTCATTTTCATGCACAAAATCAGGCAAAATACATGCTTCTGAGCATGAGGAAAAGTCTAAAAAAATTGAACTTTTGGTCACTCGGAGGCCTTAAAAAGTGAATATTCAACATGAGGCTCGATACAATTGACATTTTGAATAATTTTTTGTACCCTCCAAAAAATCAATTTTCTGATGAAAAACGATGACCCCGGACCTGAGGAACTTTCTCCGAATGATCAGTAATGGTGCTTTTTGAATGTTTATTCTTTTAACTGTAAATGACTATTGAATGTGAATCTTCACTTTCGGAACTAAATTAAGTGTTTTTAGAGTCATTTTCAAGCTCGAAATCGGGTAAAATGCAAGCTACTGGGTAGGAGGATAAGTCTATTAAAATTACAATTTTGGTCACTGGGAGGCCTTAAAAAGTTGTTATTCAACATGAGGCTGGATACAATTGACAGTTTGAATAATTTTTGTACAGTCCAAAAAATCAATTTTCTGATGAAAAACAATGACCCTGGACCTGAGGAACTTTCTCCAAATGGTCAGTATTTGTGCTATTTGAATGTGTAATCTTTTGACTGTAAATGACTGTTGGATGTGAATCTTCACTTTTGCAAATAAAATAAGTGTGTTTAGAGTCATTCTGATGCACGAAATCGGGCAAAATACACTTTTTTGAGTAGTCGGAAAAGTCTATTAAATGGCAATTTTGGTCACTGGGAGGCCTGGAAAAGTTGTTATTGAACATGAGACTAGATACAATTGAGATTGTGAATAATTTTTTATACAGTCCCAAAAATCCATTTTCTGATGAAAAACGATGACCCTGGACCTGAGGAAATTTCTCCGAATGGTCAGTAACGGTGATTTTTGAATGTTTATTCTTTTGACTGTAAATGACTGTTAGATATGAATCTTCACTTTTGGAACTAAAATAAGTGTGTTTATAGTCATTTTCATGCTCGAAATTGAGCAAAATACAAACTTCTCAGTACTAGGAAAAGCAGGGCCGCCCTGCTCTCCCAGTTCATCGCCACCCTCCTCTTTGCCAGTAGCAATGCAATTTTTGTAAATTTACCAATTGTACCTTTTAGATGCGGCATAAGACACAGAAGACAAACTTGTGGGCTGCACTGTATATTGGTGGCAGACATGATCTGAAGCCAGTGTACCGCCTCCACCCAGAACTCCGATACCTGCCTAGGTGTATGAAGTCCGCTCCCTGTGCCACACATCTCTTACGTGCATCATTCTCCCTGAGACCATATTTATACAATCTAAATGGTGTGTGGTACACTTGATGGAGGTATTTGAAGTGAAAAATACACAAGTTGCCGTTCAAGGTTAGAGCACCTGTGAGCTGGCAACAGTACTCCCATTCTTTCTGTGTGAGCTGGGGTTGACACTTCTCATTCCAGCACGCTACGCTTCTAGCTTCGACAGTAACACTTTCGTCAATTGACACTCTGTATAGTTTAGTAATTAATTTATGTTGCGTGGGGCTGACTAGAATCATCTGCAGTGTTTGTAGTGTCGGCGGCTCATCAGGAAAGGTGTGATAGTGTGCCTGGACAGCCATCCTAAGTCTGTGAAATGTGAACATGACTAGTGGCGTCTTGTTTTGTTTGTATTGTAGTGCCTCTGATGTGAGAAATCTACCATTTGGGTATAGATCTTGCATTTTTTCTATATCTGCTTGTCTTGTCCCACGTTACCGATAGTGCTGCGTGATGCGCCAACGGGAGCATAGGGGTGAATAGTGGGTGCTTCGCTGCTGATCGCCCTATAACCTGCCAAGCTGCGATTGTGGTGTCTATATTGTTAATTTCAGCTTTGGGAATGCCCCGTTTGGAGTGCGATAGGATACTGCATAAAGGGATGGGGTGGGCATCTCCGTCTTCCACCGCTACGTTAGGAATGAATGAATGGGGACTATACAAGTAGTGTGCGTATTGCGCACAGAGGTAATATAAATGCATATCTGGTACATTAAAGCCCCCCTTGTTGTAGTCCAAAATGAGTGTATGCCATCCTACCCGGAGTTGCTTCCCCCCCCACACCAGTTTCACCAGTAAAGAGCGTATGTTTTTAAAAAACGGACAGGTCAATTGTATGGGTATGTTGCTAAATAAATACAGAAATTGTGGCAGAACGACCATCTTAATAAGGGCTATCCGGTTGGCCAGTGACAATGGCATCCCCGTCCATCTAGACACTTGGTGTTCTAGCGTGGTGTATGCTTTGCCGTAGTTTTCCCTCAACACTATTTCTGGGTCGCGATGAATCCATATTCCTAAGTACTTCACAGGATCAGCAGATCATACAAGGGGGAATTTCAGAGCGTGCGGGGTTGTACTTGCGGTCAACAACACTATAAGCGATTTATTCCAATTTATGCTAAGCCCCGAGAAGCGCCCAAATCTAATATACTCCCCTAGAATTGGCACGAGATATGTCTGCGGCTCCCTGACGAACAGCACCATGTCGTCGGCATATAGCGATATACTTGCACAAACCGCAGAGCCCACTCTTTGTGACGCTGCCTGATAATGCAGGCCAGCGGCTCCAGCATCAGCAAAAAAAGGAGCGGCAAGAGAGGGCACCCCTGCCTTGTCCCTCTGCGGATCCTGATAGTGTCATACATCAGACCATCTATCCGGACTCGCGCCGTTGGGTCGGCATATAACAACCGCACCCATCTACTGTAAAACTCAGGGATCTCTATTCTTTGCAGCATCCGGAACATATATCTCCACTCAATAGAATCGAATGGTTTGGCCGCATCCAGCATAACTGCTGCTGCTTGAAAGTCAGGGTTCAGGAGGTGAAACATGGCAAAGATCGTGCGCAGGTTGTGCGACGTGGACCTATCTGGTATGAACCCAGATTGGTCCGGCAGGATCAACTTCGGCATTAGGGGTTGGAGTCTGGTGGCTAGTATCTTTGCCAGTATCTTTGCATCTAGGTTGATAAGTGACAGCGGGCGGTACGATTCGCAACGGGATGGTGTCTTGTCCTTTTTTAGGAGTGTGATTATCAAGGCCTCTCTAAGCATTGGCGGTAGGTTGCCCGATTCATAGGCCTCCTCGTACGTGTCTAATAGGTGAGGTATCAACTCATCCACAAACTCTTTATAGAATTTGCTTGTGAGTCCATCCAGCCCGGCGCTTTCTTGTTTGGGAGGGCCCAAATTGTTTTGCGTATTTAGGCCACCTCAATCGGCTGACATAAATATTCCCGTTGTCTGTTGGACAGCCAGGTCAGTGCAATATCCGCCAAGTATTCATCCAATTCACTGGGGTCTGTTCTGCCCTTTGAGGTATACAGGTCGGCATAACAACGCTGAAATTGCGCAACAATTGCCTGTGGAGCATAGTGATCCCTCCCAGCATCGTCTGAAATGTTTGCTATAGTGTGACGTTCAGTTCTCATCTTAATCTTGGTAGCTAGGTTGCGGCCTGGTCTACCCGCCTCTCCATATGCACGAGCCACATGTCTCTTAGACAGATAGCACACCTCCCCCGCTGACAAATCGTTATATTCTAGGATTAGGTCTTTAATTCGGGCTAGAGTGTCCACGTGTGGAGAGACCTCCTGTTCCCGTTCAAGTTGTTTTAGTGCCTTCTCAACTCTCGAGAGCTGCCCTCGAATATCTTTGAGCATGCCCGCAGTAGTACTGATGCATGTCCCTCTGATAGTGGCCTTGAAGGCTTCCCAGAGTGTGGCAGCTTCACTCACCGACCCCTTGTTTATACTAAAGTATTGGACTATAGCCTTCCTGATCGTGGCTGTGTACAGTGGGTCTAGCAGTGCCTCTGATCTGAATCTCCATATGAATTGGTAGAGGACACACATCAGGATGTGTAAAGTGAGTTGAACCGGGTTGTGATCGGATAGAGTTCTGGGCAGCTTGCCAATGTCGGACACCCATGCATTCGCACCCTCACTCAGCAAGCAGTAGTCCAACCTCGACCAACTTCCGTGTGCGGTGGATGCGTGTGTGCCCTTCAGCTTATCAGTGTTGCGGAGCCTCCACGTATCTACGAGCCCCAGTTCAGCCATCCCACCCTTGATAATGCGGACTGCCTTGGGAGAATGTCCACCCTGTTGACTTGATTTGTCTCTGCTGGGGTCTAAGTGTGTGTTCAGGTCACCATAAAATGTCGGCTTCTGGCCATTCGCGCAACACATTCAGTATGCCTACAAAAAATCCTTGCTCGTCTGTGTTCGGCCCATACACATTTACTAAAGTGATAAGCGACCCAGATAGTTTGCCAGTATCTTCCACCATTGTCCATGGTGGATTTAATCATTGTGAACGGGAGACCTTTCTTTATGAGTATAACTACCCCCATCGCATCCGATGAGTAAGAGGAAGCCAGACGGTACCCAGCCCATTGCGAGCCCACCCTAGCTTCAGTCTGTCTCGTCAAGTGCGTTTCCTGGAGGAAAGCTATCTTAATGTTATGTTTGTCCCGGTAGGCCAGTACTTGTCTGATTTTTTGGGGGAATTCAGCCCACGGATGTTCCATGTCACACAAGAAATCGACACTCTATCCACACCTTTCATTCCGACCATCTAGTGTGACAGATACAATATCCATAAGTAGAGGTAAAATGCAATACAGAGATTGAGTCCATGAGTACCAGCAAGCCATGCAAAACATCCCCATAGTTCTCCCCCACCCCCCTACCCAACTCTCCCACAGCAGCATCCCAATCATGCTGAAGATAGAATCCCCAGAGACCCCAAACCCCAAACAGTAAACAGTACTTATCAGTTCAGAAGGGGGTCAGCCACTGGAGTGTCGTCTGGAGCCCAAACACCCTCCTCAACGGAGGTGGCCAGGCATAGATAGCACCAAACAACCCCAACTTCTTCGCCTTTGTGTCAACGGTGTGGCCCATTTACTTGAGCGTGAGTCTTACATGCCAAGGTCCCCGAGGGCACCCCAGCCCACATACATATTGTCAGTCCAAATCCTCAGCTGCTTGCGATCGTTGAGCACGCTTTGTTTTTGTAACTTTTTTCAAGAATTCCTGCACCGCCTTGGGGGAAGTATATATCTTGTGCTGCCCATCGTACTCGATCCTTAGCCTGGCCGGGTATAACATAGCATAGGTTATTTTTGCCTTCTGCAGTTGTTTCTTCACCGCCTGATACTCTCTTCTCGCCGCCTGCACTGTGGCCTTGAAATCTGGGTAAAATGCGACTTGGAAACCTTGATGCTGTAATTCCACCTTCTCACGGGCCAGACGGAGTATTGTGTCTTGGTCGTGGTAGTTCAATAGTTTGGTGATGACCGGGCACGGAGGAGCACCCGGAGGCAGTCTCGCCACCAGCGACCTGTGGGCACGCTCAACCACCAGGACAGATGAAAAACATCTCAGTGAGCATCTGCTCCACATACAGCTCCATCTTGCCGGTATTTGTGGACTCCGGTATGCCCACTATGCGCACCTCTAAATCTTCATTTTTGGCTTGGATGACACTGATGAGAATCTCCATTTCAGAACACTTGCTAGTCATGGCCTGCATGTCATCCTCCACCATGGATAGTTTTTGCTCCGCTTCCGCGATGCTAGAGGCCTGTTTGTCTAATTTGGCTGACATGAAGTCCATACGCTGATTTAGGGTATTTATCTTGGCGTCGATGGAGAGCAGGCTTTGTTGCATGGCCTGCAGGGTCGTCGCAAGCTGTAGAAATCCCTGGTCAGCAGGATCTTGCTCAGAGTCTCCCTGGTCCCCTTGTGCTGAGTGCGGTGTTTTTTGGCCTCAAAAGTAAGCCTGGACTGCCCTTTATCTGGCTTACCCTTTGTGTCCAGTGTAATCACCTTCACAGCTAAGAGTGGCTGCAAGCGTAGGTTAGACAGGCATCAATATCTGGTTGTGCTCTGTTCCGGGCCTAGTGTCTCCCCCAGCTTGATATAGACTATCCGGAGAGCGGAGCAGGGGATTTATTGAATTGGGGCACTGAGCTTATTCCTTGGGCCAGTGGTGTCTCGCAGCCTGCTCTCTAGGCCCAGCCCCTGTCATGCACATGAGCTGCTCGCTTGTCGGTTCGCCCCCTGGCCTAGACCATGCCTGATGTGATTCCCTGCGACGGCTGTGATCGTCACTGCAAGGGGGGACATGTAGCGATATCCCTGTTATCCCCTGCCGTGTTGAGCTGGGGCCTACCGTAAGCCAGCAATATGGCGCCTCTGCTTGCAGGCCGACAGTGGCATTTCCGGGTCCCTCCGCACCTGCGATGCAGTTCTTTATGTTTGCATTTGTTCGACCACAGTGTGTGTCCCCGCCGCAGCGGCTCTAGTTGCGCCTTCGTCGCGTTGGTGGTCCGTGGCTCCACGAGGCGGCCCTGTCAGGCAGCTCAAGGCTATGCGGCATAGCAGGCATCAATCAATCCCCCAGGCCTGCGACCTGCGCCTCAGAGCGGTCAGCCGTTGTCTCGCTTCCTGCCAGCCAGCTGCGCCTCCAGGCAGCCCCTGCAGGAGTGGATTATCTGTTTCACGCTCACCTCCCAGCACGCTGCTCCGCGTCAGACATGGCGGCTGTGGCCCGGCACTGCCCACTGCACATGTCACGCAGTTACAGCCACACCACAGCGACCGCAGATCTTTTCAGGCAGCTCTGTAGAATCATGGTCTTGTGGCACACATCCGATGCTGTTTAATATGATGAGGATGTTGGATGGATGGATATTGAGTGGATTCTAAATGCCTGGTTTGTGGAGCTGCACTAATGTGCGGCCATCTTGCTTCGGGCTCTCTAGCACCCCCGTGAATCTTCACTTTTGGAACTAAAATAAGTGTGTTTAAAGTCATTCTGATGCACGAAATCGGGCAAAATACACATTTCTGAGTAGTAGGAAAAGTCTATAAAAATGGCAATTTTGATCACTGGGAGGCCTTAAAAGTGATTATTCAACATGAGGCTCGAAATAATTGACATTTTGAATCATTTTTCTTACAGTCCAAAAAATCATTTTTTAATGAAAAACAATGACCCCTTAGCTGAGGAACTATCTCCGAATGATCAGTAATGGTGCTTTTTGAATGTTTATTCTTTTGACTGTAAATTACTGTTGAATGTGAATCTTCACTTTTGGAACTAAAGTAAGTGTGTTTAGAGTAATTTTCATGCTCGAAATCGGGTAAAATATAAGCTTCTGAGTACTAGGAAAAGTCTAAAAAATTGCACTTTTGGTCACTTGGAGGCCTTAAAAGTGGATTTTAACATGAGGCTCGATACAATTGACATTTGGAATAATTTTTTTATACAGTCCAGAAAATCTATTTTCTGATGAAAAACGATGACCCCATACCTGAGGAACTTTCTTCGAATAGTCAGTAATTATGATTTTTTGAATGTTTAATCTTTTGACTGTAAATGACTGTTGGATGGGAATCTTCAGTTTTGGAACCAAGATAAGTTTGTTTAGAGTCATTTTCATGCACTCAATCAGGCAAAATATACGCTTCTGAGTACGAGGAAAAGTCTATAAAAATGGCAATTTTGGTCACTGGGAGGCCTTAAAAAGTGGATATTCAACATGAGGCTCAATACAATGACATTTTGAATAATTTTTCTTACAGTCCAAAAAATCTATTTTTTTATGAAAATTGATGACCGCTTACCTGCAGAACTGTCTCCGAATGGTCAGTAAAGATGATGTTTGAATGTTTAATCTTTTGACTGTAAATGACTGTTGGATGTGAATCTTGACTTTTGGAACTAAAGAAAGTGTGTTTAGAGTCCTTTTAATGCTCGAAATCGGGTAAAATACAAGCTACTGTGTAGGAGGAAAAGTCTATTAAAATGGCAATTTTGGTCACTGGGAGGCCTTAAAAGTGGTTATTCAACATGAGGCTCGATACAGTTGACAGTTTGAATAATTTTTTGTACAGTCCAAAAATCCATTTTCTGATGAATAACGATGTCCCTGGACATGAGGAACTTTCCTCAAATGGTCAGTAATTGTGGTTTTTGAATGTATAATCTTTGGACTGTAAATGACTGTAGGATGTGAATCTTCACTTTTGGAACTAAAATAAGTGTGTTTTGAGTCATTTTTATGCTTGAAATTGGGTAAAATACAAGCTACTGAGTAGGAGGAAAAGTCTATTAAAATGGCAATTTTTGTCACTGGGAGGCATTAAAAGGTTGTTATTCAACATGAGGCTTGACACAATTGACATTTTGAATAATTTTTTGTAAAGTCCAAAAAATCAATTTTCTGATGAAAAAGGATGACCCCGGAACTGAGGAACTTTCTCCGAATGGTCAGTAATTGTGATTTTTTGAATGTTTAATCACTTGACTGTATATGACTGTTGGATGTGAATCTTCACTTTTGGAACTAAAATACGTGTGTTTAGAGTCATTTTCATGCACGAAATCAGGACAAAATACAGGCTTCTGAGTACGAGGAAAAGTCTATAAAAATTGCACTTTTGGTCACTCAGGGGCCTTAAAAAGTGGTTATTCAACATGAGGCTCTATACAATTGACATTTTGAATCATTTATTTTACAGTCCAAAAATCAATTTTTTGATGGAAAACGATGACCCCTTAGCTGAGGAACTTTCTCCGAATGGTCAGTAATGGTGATTTTTGAATGTTTAATCTTTTGACAGTAAATGACTGTTGGATGTGAATCTTCACTTTTGCAACTAAAATAAGTGTTTAGAGTGATTTTCATGCTTGAAATTGAGCAAAATACAAGCTTTTGAGTACGAGGAAAAGTCTAAAAAAGTTGCACTTTTGGCCACTCGGAGGCCTTAAAAAGTGGATATTCAACATGAAGCTTGATACAATTGACATTTTGAATTATTTTTTTATACAGTCCAGAAAATCTATTTTCTGTTGAAAAACGATGACCCCATACCTGAGGAACTTTCTTCGAATAGTCAGTAATTATGATTTTTTGAATGTTTAATCTTTTGACTGTAAATGACTGTTGGATGGGAATCTTCAGTTTTGGAACCAAGATAAGTTTGTTTAGAGTCATTTTCATGCACTCAATCAGGCAAAATATATGCTTCTGAGTACGAGGAAAAGTCTATAAAAATGGCAATTTTGGTCACTGGGAGGCCTTAAAAAGGGGATATTCAACATGAGGCTCAATACAATGACATTTTGAATAATTTTTCTTACAGTCCAAAAAATCTATTTTTTGATGAAATTTGATGACCGCTTACCTGCAGAACTGTCTCTGAATGGTCAGTAATGATGATGTTTGAATGTTTAATCTTTTGACTGTAAATGACTGTTGGATGTGAATCTTCACTTTTGGAACTAAAATACGTGTGTTTAGAGTCATTTTCATGCACGAAATCAGGCAAAATACAGGCTTCTGAGTACGAGGAAAAGTCTGTCAAAATGGCACTTTTGGTCACTCGGAGGCCTTAAAAAGTGGATATTCATCATGAGGCTCGATACAATCGACATTTTGAATCATTTTTTTTACAGTCCAAAAAATCAATTTTTTGATGGAAAACGATGACACCTTACCTGAGGAACTTTCTCCGAATGGTCAGTAACGGTGATTTTTGAATGTTTAATCTTTTGACTGTAAATGACTGTTGGATGTGAATCTTCACTTTTGGAACTAAAATAAGTGTGTTTATAGTCATTTTCATTCTCGAAATTGAGCAAAATACAAGCTTCTCAGTACTAGGAAAAGTCTAAAAATATTGCACTTTTGGTCACTCAGAGGCCTTAAAAAGTGGATATTCATCATGAGGCTCGACAGAATTGACATTTTGAATCATTTTTTATACAGTCCAAAAATCAATTTTATGATGAAAAAGGATGACCCCGGACCTGAGGAACTTTCTCCAAATGGTCAGTAATGGTGCTTTTTAATGTTTATTCTTTTGACTGTAAATGGCTGTTGAATGTGAATCTTCTCTTTTGGAACTAAAATAAGTGTGTTTAGAGTCATTTTCATGCTTGAAATCGGGTAAAATACAAGCTTCTGAGTAGAAGGAAAAGTCTGTAAAAATGGCACTTTTGGTCACTCGGAGGCCTTAAAAAGTGGTTATTCAACATGAGGCTCTATACAATTGACATTTTGAATCATTTTTTTTACAGTCCAAAAAATCAATTTTTTGATGGAGAACGATGACACCTTACCTGAGGAACTTTCTCCGAATGGTCAGTAACGGTGATTTTTGAATGTTTAATCTTTTGACTGTAAATTACTGTTGAATGTGAATCTTCACTTTTGGAACTAAAGTAAGTGTGTTTAGAGTAATTTTCAAGCTCGAAATCGGGTAAAATATAAGCTTCTGAGTACTAGGAAAAGTCTAAAAAAGTTGCACTTTTGGTCACTCGGAGGCCTTAAAAAGTGGATATTCAACATGAAGCTTGATACAATTGACATTTTGAATCATTTTTTATACAGTCCAGAAAATCTATTTTCTGATGAAAAACGATGACCCCATACCTGAGAAACTTTCTTCGAATAGTCAGTAATTATGATTTTTTGAATGTTTAATCTTTTGACTGTAAATGACTGTTGGATGGGAATCTTCAGTTTTGGAACCAAGATAAGTTTGTTTAGAGTCATTTTCATGCACTCAATCAGGCAAAATATACGCTTCTGAGTACGAGGAAAAGTCTATAAAAATGGCAATTTTGGTCACTGGGAGGCCTTAAAAAGTGGATATTCAACATGAGGCTCAATACAATGACATTTTGAATAATTTTTCTTACAGTACAAAAAATCTATTTTTTGATGAAAATTGATGACCGCTTACCTGAGGAACTTTCTTCGAATAGTCAGTAATTATGATTTTTTGAATGTTTAATCTTTTGACTGTAAATGACTGTTGGATGTGAATCTTGACTTTTAGAACTAAAATAAGTGTCTTTAGAGTCATTTTCATGCTCGAAATCGGGAAAAATACAAGCTACTGAGTAGGAGGAATAGTCTATTAAAATGGCAATTTTGGTCACTGGGAGGCCTTAAAAAGTGGCTATTCAACATGAGGCTCGATACAGTTGACAGTTTGAATAATTTTTTGTACAGTCCAAAAATCCATTTTCTGATGAATAACGATGACCCTGGACCTGAGGAACTTTCCTCAAATGGTCAGTAATTGTGGTTTTTGAATGTGTAATCTTCGGACTGTAAATGACTGTAGGATGTGAATCTTCACTTTTGGAACTAAAATAAGTGTGTTTAGAGTCACTTTCATTCTCGAAATTGAGCAAAATACAAGCGTCTCAGTACTAGGAAAAGTCTAAAAAAATTGCACTTTTGATCACTCGGAGGCCTTAAAAAGTGGATATTCATCATGAGGCTCGATACAATCGACATTTTGAATCATTTTTTATTCAGTCCAAAAAATCCATTTTCTGATGAAAAAGGATGACCCCGGACCTAAGGAACTTTCTCCGAATGGTCAGTAATTGTGATTTTTTGAATGTTTAATCATTTGACTGTATATGACTGTTGGATGTGAATCTTCACTTTTGGAACTTAAATACGTGTGATTAGAGTCATTTTCATGCACGAAATAAGGCAAAATACAGGCTTCTGAGTACTAGGAAAACTCTGTAAATATGGCACTTTTGGTCACTCGGAGGCCTTAAAAAGTGGTTATTCAACATGAGGCTCTATACAATTGACATTTTGAATCATTTTTCTTACAGTCCAAAAAAACAATTTTTTGATGAAAAACGATGACACCTTACCTGAGGAACTTTCTCCGAATGGTCAGTAACGGTGATTTTTGAATGTTTAATCTTTTGACTGTTGGATGTGAATCTTCACTTTTGGAACTAAAATAAGTGTGTTTATAGTCATTTTCATTCTCGAAATTGAGCAAAATACAAGCTTCTCAGTACTAGGAAAAATCTAAAAATATTGCACTTTTGGTCACTCAGAGGCCTTAAAAAGTGGATATTCATCATGAGGCTCGACAGAATTGACATTTTGAATAATTTTTTATACAGTCCAAAAAATCAATTTTCTGATGAAAAAGGATGACCCCGGACCTGAGGAACTTTCTCCGAATGGTCAGTAATGGTGCTTTTTAATGTTTATTCTTTTGACTGTAAATGGCTGTTGAATGTGAATCTTCTCTTTTGGAACTAAAATAAGTGTGTTTAGAGTCATTTTCATGCTTGAAATCGGGTAAAATACAAGCTTCTGAGTAGAACGAAAAGTCTATTAAAATGGCAAATTTGGTCTCTAGGAGGCCTTAAAAAGTGTTTATTCAACATGATGTTCGATATAATTGACATTTTGAATCATTTTTTATACAGTCTAAAAAATCAATTTTCTGAGGAAAAACGATGACCCCGGACCTGAGGAACTTTCTTCGAATAGTCAGTAATTATGATTTTTTGAATGTTTAGGGGCCGATTCTGATCTCGCCCGGAAGCGCACCTAACACTATTCGTCTGGAAAAAAACCAAGCCGAACGCGTGTTTCCCGACCGATACGAACATACGTCCGAACGAGCAAGTACGATGCGCATAACTTCCCAGATCCCGACCCAGCCATACTCACCCAATCCAGCTCCTGTTCCCCGCCCGAGCCGGATCCGTAAACGCAGAATCGAGTCGCACGGAAGCCAAAATACAGCACCGTCCGGCCGGACTAGTACGATGCGCACTCCGTACGCACCGAACCCGTCGCTACGTACGGCACATCAGAGCATCCGGGAGAGGCGCACATAAGCTCCGATTCGCGCTACAAGACGATCCACGGCTACGAGACGAACACGCCAGCTACGAGTACGAGTCGAAGCAATGAGAAAGCCGAACGAGACGAACCAACCATGAATCCCATCGCCCAGGTCCTACCAATACTCTACATCTATTACCGGAACAGGTACGGACGCGTACGGCGCAGAAGTTAAGTCAAACACCCACCACACAAACAAACGACACGTACCCGACATATAACACACACACATAGGGATGCAGAAATGACTTACACCAGCAACAGCAGAACCATAGGGGCGGGTGGCTATCACCAATGCCATATACACCCATAGGGGCCTGGATGCCAACCACTAACACCACCCCTACTCAGGGGGGCTGGATGCCTGTCACTACTACCATCCCCACACATAGGGAGATGGATGCCTACCACTACCACCACCCCTACCCATGGGGGGCTGGATGCCTACCACTACCACCACCCCTACTCATGGTGGACTGGATGCCTACCACTACCACCACCTCTACCCATGGGGGGCTGGATGCCTACCACTACCACCACCCCTACCCATGGGGGGCTGGATGCCTACCACCAACACCACCCCTACTCATGGGGGCTGGATACCTGTCACCACTACCACACCTACTCATGGGGGGCTGGATGCCTACACTACCACCACCCCTACCCATGGGGGGCTGGATACCTGTCACTACTACCACCCCTACTCATGGGGGGCTGGATGCCTACCACTACCACCACCCCTACCCATTGTCATGATTTCGTGCCTGAACGTTATTGTAGCCCTAAGTAGTACAGCCCTTACAGCACAGACATAGAGTCTGCATATTCCCAGAAAGAAAACCCACCCCTATCCCGTGCATCCAGCACTCCAAGGTATGTGCCTAGGTGTTGTGTGATTCACTGTTGCTTAACCACTGTTTGTTTATGTAAGTGTTTTGTATAGCACTGATTTGGCCATACATGTTTATCACACATCGCTGGTTTAGGAATGTTTATTTCTCCAGAGTACAATGTGTCAAACTAGGACTGCAAGTCGTTTCTGCGCTTTTGTAGGATTGTTGCACGAGACTTCTGTGAACACTCGCAGAGAACAGAAGCATCGGAAAAACGCTTCGCGCTCACGCGCGTATAAACTGAAGGCTTCATGTGACTGCACGTTGCCTCGCGTCTAAACGCGTGCAACGTAGCAGCCGCTTTAGGTGCGGTTCGGGTGTGGCATGACTATAAAATGCCACACCCAAGTTCCAGAAGGCGCTTAGTCTTCTGACTACGGTTGCGGTGGCATCATCTCTACTTACCTGGACGTCTCCGGTTTCCTGGAACTTCAGCTTCAGCAGCATCATCGACTCCTGAAAACAACAAGAAAGAAAGAAAGCTAAGTCACATCTTGATTCTTGTTCTTAAAGGCGCCCATCGCAAGACAGTAGAGACTAACAGCGCGCAGCAGGAAAAGACTATTTTGGGACCCCTCTTTAATTACGGAAAGGATATTTCGCAAAGCATGTTTTAGAAAGACTTTTGCAGTGAAAGTCTTAAGACTATTAGTTATGTTATAGATGTATATATTTCTATGTTTGGTGCATATCATTTATTTTTCGAAATACAGAATCAAGTGATGAAACAAAGAAGGGGATCTAATATAGAAGTAAGTAATTAGGCATAAGAACTGGATAAGACTCTATTACTGTCATGCGAAGAGTTTCTTGTGTAACAGGATTGAAGAGTTCATATCTTGTTTTGTTATTAAACAGAGGAGAACAACATCTTCATCCTTACGGACACAACCATCGTGACTTCCCCTGAAGGACAACATCCATCACACGACGACAACTAGGATGCTAAGTTCATTCCTGTGGATTCGCAGGTAGGACTATTACACCACTCATTTCCCAGACGCAAAAGATAGGGACTGTAGACTTGCTAGTGTTTACCATTAGATATTACGCCCCTAAAATTACTTCTTGTTGCCTCGCAGGTCGACAACAGGGATCCATCAGCGTCCGAATCCGGCCCTCCTCCCTAGGTTCTAATTTCGTAGCCACAGTGTATGTACATAACCACTGGTTATACCTTAGGGGTTCTGGGAGGTTGGCTCATAGCGTCTCTGCGAAACACAGCCACGCACCTTACAGGTAAGAGACCTACATCTTGCAGGTAAGAGTGTGTTGGTACCTTGACAGAAGACTAAGCCCACGAATACAGTTTCGCCCAGACGCTATGGACCAACCATCACAGATCTCGTTGCAGCAAATTGCTGCTCTTTTGGCAGATATCAAAGCAGAAAATGCGGAATTACGTAAAGATGTTTCAGTTCTGCAAGCTAACATAGCAGCATCCGATACAGCTAGAGCACAGCAGTGGAGCTTCCCATCAGCATCTAAACCAATAATAAAACCATCCAGTTTTCAACCCCATATGTAGAGCAATGGCACTGATGCCCTGCCTACGCAGATTCAGGTAATAACTCCAGTCTCAGTTCCGTTAGCACCCCCCGAGAGGTTTTATGGGGATAGCAGCAAATTTACAATATTCTTGAATCAATGCCATCTTCATTTTGTAGCTAAAAACACTGCTTTTCCGGATGATTCTTCCAAGGTAGCTTTTATCTTATCCTATTTAGGCGGGGACGCGGCCTTATGGTCAGTACCTATTGTCGAACGGGATGATCCCATTCTTTATGACCTCAGGCGGTTTAAACACACAATGAAAAAATTATTCGCTAAACATGTCTTCGTGCAGTCAGCAGATCATGAATTATTAAATCTGAAACAAGGCTCCTCTGATCTATTACATTATATTTCAATATTTAATAGACTTGTGATTGAGGCTGAGTGGCCCAAAGAGAAACGTGTTTCTTTATTTTATCGAGGCCTTAAGGATGATTTAAAAGATATGGTCACCCAAATCTTGGACCCCCCCAACGGATTGTGGGGAATTTATAGATCTTGTGGTGAAATTAAATCATCGTTTATCCGAACGCAGAGGAGAGAAAGGGAGAACCGATCATAAGGTGTTTCAATATAAAGAGAGATTCAGTAGCAAATCTGAATCAGTTACCAAACCAGACCTGGGGGAACCTATACAGATTGGAACCATTAGAGGCCCTCTCACCAAGGAAGAGAAAGATAAACGCAGGAAGTTAAATCAATGTTTATATTGCGGGAAGGCGGGGCATTTCGTAAAAGAATGTCCCAGTCGGCCTACAAAAACAAGAGTTAAGGTAAATGAGGTGGCTACCTCTCAGCAGTCGGAAAACTAGAATGCTCGACAAACGACGAGGTCGGTTTCTCGAGTAAACAGTCTAGCTTGGCCTCCACTACTCCCACAGTATCTCAGTGTCATATCAGCATCCGAGTATTGTTTACAATCACATGAGGACAAAACCAGATCTTGGTCCATCGATGCCTTAATTGATTCAGGAGCCACAGGCAATTTTATCGATGCACGATTAACGCACGAGTTAGGATTGAAAAGTGTCCCAAAAAAAACCCCGGAAATAGTAAGAGCCGTCGATGGGAAGGAATTAACCTCCGGTCCCATAAAACATCACACCGAAACTCTTACCATGACCTGTGGCACAAAACACAGCGAAGATATATATTTTGACATCATTGATGCCCCTCAATTTCGCTTAATACTAGGAATCCCTTGGTTAGTGTTACATAACCCTCTTATTGACTGGTCACAAAAGACAGTTCTATTTAAATCAGAGTATTGTATCTCTGAATGTCTACAACACCAAGAGTTTGAACATTTAGTCCAGGGGTATGACATTCCAATGGACCCCAAGAAAATTCAAGCTGTTTGTACTTGGCCCAGTCCTTCAGCAGTAAAGCAACTCCAAAGTTTTTTAGGTTTTGCAAATTTTTATAGACGCTTTATTCCTAATTTCTCACAACTTATCACACCAATTACACGGCTGTTAAGAAAAAACACAAAATTTGAATGGAATGATGAAGCTGAGCAGGCCTTTCAAGCTTTAAAAGAAAACTTTACTTCAGCCCCCATTCTTTTGCATCCAGACCCCTCTCAACCATTTATAATTGAAGCAGATGCCTGCGTAATTTGCCATAGGAGGCATCTTGTCTCAAAGACACCAAGATACTGGTCAAATGCACCCCATAGCATATTATTCCAGAAAATTGTCTCCTGCCGAACAAAATTATGCAATCTCCGATAGGGAATTGTTAGCCATAAAGGCTGTCTTTGAAGAATGGCGACATTACTTGTTAGGTGCTCGTCACCCTGTTACTATTTACACAGATCACCGAAACTTACAGACATTGCGTTCAGCCAAGGCCCTTTCTGCCCGCCATTTACGTTGGACTTTGTTCTTCAATGATTATAATTTTATCATCACTTATCGGCCAGGGAAAGATAACAATAAAGCAGATGCCCTATCACGCATAGGAATAACTGATGATTTAAGTGTAATACAGGAAACAACACAACTAATTTTGCCATCCCAATGTTTCCAGGTGGGTGTTATCGACTCTGATGTAATCATGGACATTAAAACAGAAATAAAAACAAAGCAAAAACAAGAATGGCAGAAAATGTACCCTTTATTGCAATGGAAAGACGATCTTTTATTCATGAATGAACAAACCTTTGTACCAACGTCTCAGTTACAACATCGAATTATGCAAGCTCATCATGACACACCTTTGTCTGTACACCCTGGAATTACTAAAATGTACCAATTAATTAAACAAATGTTCTGGTGGCCTTCCATGTTCAAGGATATCCAACAATATGTGGAAACATGTACCGTATGCATACAAAATAAATCAACACATCAGGCCCCAAGTGGTTTATTACAACCTTTACCGTTACCCCCACAACCATGGCATACTGTGTCTCTTGATTTCATTGTAGAATTACCACGCTCTAAGACTGGTTTCACAACAATATTGACCGTCATAGATCATTTCACAAGAATGGCCCATTTCATACCTTTACGAAAATTACCTACTGCGTTTGAGCTGGCTCAAATCTTCATGACAGAAATAATTAGACTGCATGGAATTCCCTCTGTCGTACTTTCCGATAGAAATACTCAATTCATTTCTCATTTTTGGCAACATCTTGGAAAATCATTGAACATGGAAGTACGCACCTCCTCCAGTTACCATCCTCAAACGGATGGTTTAACGGAACACACAAATCAGACCATAGAACAGTATTTACGTTGCATGTTAACTTCTTGTGAAAAAGAATGGTCAGATATTTTATGGGCTATGGAATTCTCTAATAACAATATGGACCACTCCTCTTTAGACATGTCTCCTTTTTTTGTGCTCATGGGTTTCATCCTAAAGTCCTTTTTGGGCAAGACACTTCTCCTTTGGCTAGTCCATCAGTAAATGACTACATACATGGACTGGTATCCATTCAGCACCAGGCACAATATCATTTGGCACAAGCCAAAGAAGCCCAAAAGAGAAATACAGACAGACATCGTACCATGCAACCATCATATTCCATAGGAGATAAGGTATGGTTATCTACCAAAAACGTACACATCAAGAGTTGTAGAAAATTTTGTCCACGGTTTATTGGACCCTTTGTTATTCAAAAGGTGATTAACCCTGTTTGTGTAAAATTAACACTTCCGCCCAGGTACCGTTTCCATCCGGTATTCCATGTTTCCTTAGTAAAACCTTTTCACCCATTAACACGATTACTCATGCCTCCCTCTGCCATAGATGTTGATGGAGTTCCAGAATACGAAGTAAAAGCAGTACTTGATTCAAAAAGGGTTCGGAGTAAATTGTACTATCTGGTGGACTGGAAAGGTTGTGGTCCAGAAGAACGCTCATGGGAACCACTTGCCAATTTACAAAACGCCCCACGTCTAGTCAAAGCTTTTCATCTCCAGTGCCCTGACAAACCGAAACCTATACCAGCGGTCTTAGGGGGGATTGTGCGGGGGGGGGGGTACTGTCATGATTTCGTGCCTGAACGTTATTGTAGCCCTAAGTAGTACAGCCCTTACAGCACAGACATAGAGGGGTCGATTCCGATTCGGGCCGGAAATTTCTCCGACCGAGCCGGACCCGGAGAGATTTCCGACCGAATCGGACCCGTGCAGTCCGACCGAACGAGTACGATGCGTCCGTATGTTATCGGACTCGAGTCGGTCGGACTCCATTGAAGTCAATGGGAGCCGGTCGTACAACGCGTACGCGGGCTCCCATTGACTCAATGGGTGCGAGTCGGACAAGGGCGCCCCCTACAGCGGGTACGCGGCGAGGCGATTCGCGCCGTACACGCACAGGTAGGGGGACCCATGGGTCCCCCTGTGTGCGACTCGCGCGGCTACGCGTACAGGGGGGTCCGACACGGACCCCCAAAGTACGGCTCCGACAGCTCTTACGAGCCGGAGTGCGCGGCTCGGTCGGACTGCTCGCGGCGCACATCGTACTTACCCGGCCGGGAAACGTCTCCATTGCGCGGTGCGAGTCGAGTCCGAGCGGAGTCGGTCGGAGCGGTTCGAGCCGGGAGCGAGTCGGTCGGAGCGGTCGGGACGCCCGGACAAGTCGGTCGGCGATTTCGCATCGTACTCGCTCGGCCGGACCCGCGTACGGTTCGGTCGGGAAACAGGGCTCCGAATCGGATCCGGTAAAGCCGAATCCGATTCGGAGCCCTACCGGCCGAGATCGGAATCGGCCCCAGAGTCTGCATATTCCCAGAAAGAAAACACACCCCTATCCCGTGCATCCAGCACTCCAAGGTATGTGCCTAGGTGTTGTGTGATTCACTGTTGCTTAACCACTGTTTGTTTATGTAAGTGTTTTGTATAGCACTGATTTGGCCATACATGTTTATCACACATCGCTGGTTTAGGAATGTTTATTTCTCCAGAGTACAATGTGTCAAACTAGGACTGCAAGTCGTTTCTGCGCTTTTGTAGGATTGTTGCACGAGACTTCTGTGAACACTCGCAGAGAACAGAAGCATCGGAAAAACGCTTCGCGCTCACGCGCGTATAAACTGAAGGCTTCATGTGACTGCACGTTGCCTCGCGTCTAAACTCGTGCAACGTAGCAGCCGCTTTAGGTGCGGTTCGGGTGTGGCATGACTATAAAATGCCACACCGAAGTTCCAGAAGGCGCTTAGTCTTCTGACTACGGTTGCGGTGGCATCATCTCTACTTACCTGGACGTCTCCGGTTTCCTGGAACTTCAGCTTCAGCAGCATCCTCGACTCCTGAAAACAACAAGAAAGAAAGAAAGCTAAGTCACATCTTGATTCTTGTTCTTAAAGGCGCCCATCGCAAGACAGTAGAGACTAACAGCGCGCAGCAGGAAAAGACTATTTTGGGACCCCTCTTTAATTACGGAAAGGATATTTCGCAAAGCATGTTTTAGAAAGACTTTTGCAGTGAAAGTCTTAAGACTATTAGTTATGTTATAGATGTATATATTTCTATGTTTGGTGCATATCATTTATTTTTCAAGTGATGAAACAAAGAAGGGGATCTAATATAGAAGTAAGTAATTAGGCATAAGAACTGGATAAGACTCTATTACTGTCATGCGAAGAGTTTCTTGTGTAACAGGATTGAAGAGTTCATATCTTGTTTTGTTATTAAACAGAGGAGAACAACATCTTCATCCTTACGGACACAACCATCGTGACTTCCCCTGAAGGACAACATCCATCACACGACGACAACTAGGACGCTAAGTTCATTCCTGTGGATTCGCAGGTAGGACTATTACACCACTCATTTCCCAGACGCAAAAGATAGGGACTGTAGACTTGCTAGTGTTTACCATTAGATATTACGCCCCTAAAATTACTTCTTGTTGCCTCGCAGGTCGACAACAGGGATCCATCAGCGTCTGAATCCGGCCCTCCTCCCTAGGTTCTAATTTCGTAGCCACAGTGTATGTACATAACGACTGGTTATACCTTAGCGGTTCTGGGAGGTTGGCTCATAGCGTCTCTGCGAAACACAGCCACGCACCTTACAGGTAAGAGACCTACATCTTGCAGGTAAGAGTGTGTTGGTACCTTGACACCCATGGGGGGCTGGATACCTGTCACTACTACCACCCCTACTCATGGGGGGCTGGATGCCTACCACTACCACCACCCCTACCCCTGGGGGGCTGGATACCTGTCACTACTACTACCCCTACTCATGGGGGGCTGGCTGCCTACCACTACCACCACCCCTACTCATGGGGGGCTGGATGCCTACACTACCACCACCCCTACCCATGGGGGGCTGGATACCTGTCACTACTACCACCCCTACTCATGGGGGGCTTGATGCCTACCACTACCACCACCCCTACCCATGGGGGGCTGGATACCTGTCACTACTACCACCCCTACTCATGTGGGGCTGGATGCCTACCACTACCCCTAGCCATGGGGGGCTGGATGCCTACCACTACCACCACCCCTACCCATGGGGGGCTGGATGCCTACCACTACCACCACCCCTACCAATGGGGGGCTGGATGCCTACCACCAACACCACCCCTACTCATGGGGGGCTGGATGCCTACCACTACCACCACCCCTACCAATGGGGGGCTGGATGCCTACCACCAACACCACCCCTACTCATGGGGGGCTGGATGCCTACCACTACCACCACCCCAACCCATGGGGGGCTGGATACCTGTCACTACTACCACCCCTACTCATGGGGGGCTTGATGCCTACCACTACCACCACCCCTACCCATGGGGGCTGGATACCTGTCACCACTACCACCCCTACTCATGGGGGGCTGGATGCCTACCACTACCACCACCCCTACCCATGGGGGGCTGGATGCCTACCACTACCACCCCTACTC